>CM050325.1:153466770-154066770 GCA_027475135.1 Bactrocera correcta
TCATAAACTAATTTTTATTAATTTGTAAGATATTAAAAATGGCACAAGAGCCAGCAACGCCCTTGCAACATTGGCTGCTTTAATTTGTAATAATGAGCGGTATTTCAAATGAGATAAAACAAAAAATCATCAAAGTAATCTTCAAGGTTTCGGTTGGCAGAAGTGTGAGAGCTTGTGTGCATGAAAATTTTCGAAAGTTCAAGAGTTATGTTCCGCACTCAATATATTGAACAATTTAGCTAACACACTGCCATAAAAGTGAGAAGCACACAAGTGTGGTGGGTTTCGATGCACTGAGGTGAGAATTGAGAATATTATTACAGTAGGTATATACCGAATATTTACACACACTCATTATAATATTACTCATTGCTTATATTTGAAAGCAAAATATTTATTATTATTAAGATTCTCGAAACACTCGTTCCTCAGCCGCTTGCTCACAGTCTACAAATACAATATGTATGCATGTACGTCTAAGTGAATGTGTGCAGGTATGTGTTGTACACAATTGGGCTGACACAAATTGACTTATACATGTGTCATACATACTTATTTATATTATGAATAAACATATTATTATTTAAGTATATACATATAGTACGAGTATGTATGTCTGTACGTTTCTGAGGTGCTTAGTCAACTTAAGTAATTTAAAAGGGGTATGGATCGTTCGACTACCCCCCAGCCAAATTCGAAAGCTAAAATACGAAATTTTAAGGGGCTATATACAGTTAGAAGAACAAGCGAATTTTCAGATTTTTTTTAGAGAATTTTCAATTTTTTGATCCAAAAATTCATTCCAATCACTTTCAAACACTCTGAAACGCCTTTTCAAATTTGCCTGTAACTTCGAAAATATTCAACGGAACGATATGAGATTTTCTGTGTGTATTTTTAAATATGTGTACATTAAGAAAATAAAATTACAAAAATCGATTTTTTGAAAATTTTAACTACATATAACCCCCCACAAAACAAAAAGTTTGCAAACAATGTCAGTTCGGAAAATTGAGCCAAGAAATGCTGCTATGGAAAATATATTGTTAGAATATGTAGGAGTATGTACTTAGAACCGCACATATGCCTTATTTTGTTTGTCTTCGCTTAAAACAAATTCAAACGTCTTTCTCGATTTGATTGTATTCAAAAATCTGCTAATTTGAAATTCCCTCTTCGCTTGAGGCGTCTTTGTCGCATGTATGATGCTGGCGAGTCGAATTAAATTTTGTTGAGAACTAATAAATACAAACAGTTGGCCAGCTGAACACACGCCCACCACTCTATATTGACCATCTCACAATTCAATGTCCATGGACTGCATGTGTGGCTGCGAATTTGGCCGAAAAGGCATTTTCTGAAAAGCGCATAAGTTCATTTTTACGATTTTCATTCCATCAGGCATTGTGCTAGGCTTCGAGTGTGACCAGGCACTCAAATTCGACGCATAATTATATAATTGAGAATAAACTTCAATTTGAAAATTTCAATTTGATTTCTCTGCTTTGCGCTTACGGCAGTTTTCCACTTTCGCTGCAAGTTTTCGCGCCTTCGTGCGCAAAGCGTTTAAAACAACTTGTGCGCTTTTAGTCATTCCCACATGATGCTCATTTTCACACATACCTACATATGTACATGTGTGGCACAGGTCCATTTGACATTTTTCTTGGCTTTGAGATAACATGGAAATGGGTGAAATGTCAGTTTGAAAATAATTTTTAAGTGTGACAGTAGTGAATTCATAGTCAAGGTGTGCACCCTCTTAGTTCTTTTGCAGACTCCACGTTTGTGTGGGATTTCTATGATAATAGTACTTATCAGTAAATATTTTAATATGCAATTAGCTGCAAAGTGTTTTTAAAAAGTGATTATTCAATTATTTATTTTCCATTTGAAATGAAGTGAAGTGGATTTGTGAAATTCTTCTTCACTGAAACAGCTTGAAGTGCGTGTGTGTATGTATGTGTGCTTATTAACCGAAATGCCAGCGCTTTGTGCTCAGGTGTGGGTGGGTATGTGTGCGTGTGTGTTCAAGGCTAATGACTAAGGCAATTAAGTGGCCAATAATGAATTCGAGGCGAACATTCGATACAGCTAAAAATACAAAAGTGTGCATACATATATAGAAACGTTCAAGCAAGGCGATGCATGCTTCAAATATTTACATATCCATTATTATTATTTATATATAATTATTGGCAAAAAGCAATTCTGGCTGAAATCTTAAAATAATAGAGAAGGAAAACATTTAATATAAAGTGTTTCTAGTAATAATAGCAATAATAGATATTAAATCTCAAAGGCAAATATAGAAAACTACGCCCGACCTTAAATTTAATTATCCCATTAATTAATTACGTGACAATATTTTAGTATAACAAAAACAAAAAGCCATTTCAAAACGATTTTCTTACATATTGTAGCTATGTGTGCGTGTATTTTAATAATTCGAAACACACTTCGGCCCGAATTGACCATTTGTCATACAGCAGCAGCAGTACAACAACAAAAGCAAGCAAAAACAAAAACAAACACATTACAATTTTATATATTTGTTTAACAATTTATGAGCGTTCGCAACTTTGTGGGCGTCACACGAAACATATTGCTTAGAATATTATTTTATATTCCTTAAGCTCGCTGCTTTCTTCAAGCAGCGGCGCCAGCTGAGTTTTGGTTTTTAGCTGCCTCTAAACTTTGGCAATACTTAAAAAGTCGCGCTTTTCTCAATGCACTTGGAGCCAAACATAAATGTACACAGGTATATAACAACACTAGTTTGCATGCTCTCCAGCATGCCTCAGATTCCGCCGTAACTGTGTGTGTATGCCGAATCGCAGCGTCAAAGGAGTGCAGAAATGTCAACGAAGCAAATGAAAGGCGCATATGATTGGCCTGGAATTCCGAGTGCTGCCAGCACTTCACCTTCACCTCTTTTTCACAAGCTTTTCCACTACAGTACACTAATTAACTCGCAACAGAGAACTGAGAAGCATACCAAACGCCAGCAAATGCCAGGCGAACGCCGGCAAAGGCAAACGGCTAATATTCACACGTATGCACTACTAATTTTGTTTATTCTTTCTCTCTAATTACAAACAGATGCTCAGATTACATTAAAATACATAGCAAATAGGGCGGATACAGGCTACATACACACACATATGCATGCGCACAACCGAAAGCAGCGCTGCATTGGTAGTAAAGAAATACGAGCGGCAATTATGCAACTGGAAACTCCAATGTTCCAACTGAATGCTCACTTTTGCATGGCATTTAGACAGTTAGCTCTCCACGTGCCTTCTAACAAACATACACGCACACACACATATACAGGCATGTGTACTGTACGTGTATAACTGGGCTGTGAAGGCTGCGTGTTTGTGGGCTCTGCGCCCGAGGATACACGTTGCTCACCTGACATCCACTTGAATGTGAAGTGCAAAAAAAGCCAACGTTTCGCAATGAGTCGCTCTCAGCTCGGCTCTGCTTTCTACTTAATTGAGTTACCGAACGTAAAAGCGTGTAATTAGGCAGACTATTCAGGACCAATGCATTCATCAAATTCGTAAATTCGTAATGCACTTACCGAGTCCAAAGGCGCAGAAGCGCATTCAATTTTTTTTGATATCAACACAGCGACAACTCGGCTCTCTTTTCGCTGTTTTTTTTTTTTTTTACATAAAACTCGGTCAATTGATTAGTTTAGAGTGTGACATTAATGGTCATTACATATTGTGGGTTTGAGAGCGATGTAATTCAATTAAATTATCAGTTGCAAGTGGAACTCAAGAGCCAATGTTACCACACGCAGGTGAACACAAGTAGATTAAGGTGATAAGGAGAGCAAATGTTTGGAGCTAGAGATCCAAAGGATCCAAATTAGATACAAACTGAATAACACTCTCATCTCTCATTGGTACGAAAGCCCATTTGCAGATTCTTTACAGGCTTTATTGTGTATGAATCTCTAGATGTTTACGAGTATACTTGAAAAAAAAATTATAAGGGGTTTTCAATAAGAGCGCTACAAAATGGTTTGTGATATCAATAAAATTCCTTATTCCTGTGAAAGCACATTCTGTGCCATTATGTATGGAACTCAATTTCTTTTGCATGGCCACCACGGGTACGCTTGCAGAAGTCCAGACGCTGAACGCAATTTTCGGCGTTTTTCAAGCATAAATCGGGCGATACTGCTGCAATTTCACGTTCGCTATTCGTACGAAGTTCATCAAGCTTCCTGGCTTGTTGACAAAGACCATAGACTTGACGTAGCCCCACAGGAAATGGTCTAACGGCGTCAAATCGCACGAACGAGGCGGCCAATACTTCGTGTGATAATCATTAACAAACTTGTTTTCAATAAATCGATTGTGACATTCGCTGTGTGGCTTGTGGCGCCATCCTGTTGAAACCACATATTGTCCAAGTCCATGTCATCCAATTCGGTCCAAAAATATTCTGTTCACATTGATCGGTGGCGATTCCCATTCACAGTAACGTGCCGGTCTTGATCATCACGGAAGAAGTACGGCCCAATGATTCCGCCGGTCCATAACCGCACCAAACCGTACATTTTTCGGGATGCAATGGTGACTCATTGAGTACTGTGGCTTGCTGCCTGACCAATAAAGCATGTTTTGCTTTTTGACGAAGCCACTCAGCCAGAAACGAGCCTAATCGCTGGAGATGATTTTTCGATGAAAATCCGGGTCATTTTCAAGCTGTTGCTTACGCCACGACGATTCTGGTATTGAAGTGGCTCAGTTCTTTCTTCAATTTGAACTTGTAAGGATGTAGGCAAAGATCTTTTCGAAAATTCGCCACAACGACATCACAGCGATGCCCAACGCTTGAGAACGGCGTGTGAAAGACTGACTTGGGTCTTCCACAAGTGATGCGCTACCGGCAGCAATATTTTCGACACTACGGGCACTTCTTTGTCTCACTGG
This sequence comes from Bactrocera correcta, assembly GCA_027475135.1. NCBI lineage: Eukaryota > Metazoa > Arthropoda > Insecta > Diptera > Tephritidae > Bactrocera > Bactrocera correcta. The sequence continues at coordinate 153,471,726 of CM050325.1, forward strand.
CACGGCAACATTTAATACTGTGCCTGTGGGTTCAAATTTTTCCATTAGACACTCAATTCTTGATCTGACAACGATTATGACGACGGAACGTAGGGCTCTTAAAATTGAGTCCACTGATTGAATTTCCGAATTTCGGCAGTAAATTTTAATAACTTCGACTCGTTGTTGGATCGTATATCTTTCCATGATGAAATAGCAAACCTTACGGAAGAGAAATGTCTGTCTACTTTTGTAGTGTCCTTTTTGAAACACCCTTTAGAAGGAGAACCCCGTAAGTTATGGCTTCAAATCGCGCACACACATAAATACGGAACATGGAAAAGTGTTTGTTGTATGCTAAACGCCCATGCTGATATAAATGTGTATGGGTGCACTCACACAGAGACTTAAATGTATACATTAACATATGCACACGTACATATTTGATATGGGAATTTGTAAAGTTAAGAAAGAGATAACAAAACTTAACGATGAAGATAACATTGTAAAACTTTGGAAACTTATGGCTTGTTATTACTTATTTTTGCTAATAAAAGCGCAAACAAACAATCATAAAAGAAAAACAACTACAAACACACGAGTATGATCCACATAGCTTCCGACTGACAAGTGAAATTTCTGCATAAAAACTATGGCACAGCTCACACATTCCCGCATACTTTGGCGCACACACACACAGATGGACTTAATATTGCACCGAGAAAAAAAGTGTTGTGAGGGCCATTTGGGTTTCGAAGATTCCACTTCGGCTGAAATGTAATTGACAACTCTTGAGAGGGCGAGGTAGACACAGTTCTAGGCTATGTTTTGCGCGCATTTCACCCAGAAGGTTAATGTTGTCGCAGGCCAAGTGCCACTAATTCTATAAGAACCTTAGAGACAGTTTAAAAATTTACGCCGCGAAAATAGAGTTTGAAAAGAAAGCGCATTACTCCAACATTAGGGCGGTACACTGGCAAGTTCTTCACATTGAGATGAGCGAATGCCTCTGATTTGGAGCCCACGAGGCATGCCATAAGGCGGGGACGGTAAAAAAGTTGGAACAATATTTTATGGACACGAGTACGAAAAACTCGCCTTTGGTACGAGAAAAAAACGGGAACGTGCTGCCGTTTGCCGCGGTGTAGCTGCTCATAAATGTGCAATGTTTTCATGCATACGCAGCCAATATGTGTTTAAATTTATGCAAATGCAATTCGCCAACACATAATGGCGCAGCAAACAATATACGGAAGTTCTATGCAGTTGTGTAAACTCCGGCCGCCGGCTGCCAAACAAAATGCCAGACTGCTCGGATGGCAGCTACACATATCCGTCCGACGAAGGCACCGCCACACGACCAGTGCGAGAGCTGACGGTTGTTGGTTGCCCACTGCAGCGTCTGGCACCTAGCGAAACGCAGCGGCAACGGAGACTCCGACTCCGACTCCGACATGGAAACACCGAAGGCAATTAACTGTGACACGGCACAAGGCGAAGATGGAGCAGATTGCGGATATAAAAAGAAGAGTTAAATAGAAATAAAAGCGAACAAGTAGACAGGAAAAAACAAAGTAGCTTCACACATCGCAAAATCCAGAGTGAGCTTTGTAAATAAGTGCTAGGACGGAGCCGCTGGGCGTTGCGCCGCACACACGTGACATGACAGCTCCTACATATGTACATGCAAGTATGGTAGTTAAGTCGTAAGTGCGTGTGTGTGTGTGTGTGAATCTGAGCATCTAGTAGAAACAAACGCTTACGCAACCACCCAACTAGGACTGCCGCCTTCCCTTACGTAGCGTGGTGAGCGCAGGGGCTGCGTTGATGAGCAGTAAACTTATGATAAGGGCCATGATGCAAGCTGAAATGGTGATAATTGTAATTGTGATGATGATGTTGTGCTTACATCACAGCGCATGTTGTTGTTGTTGCTGGTAGGTTGATCCTCGCGGATGTTACAAAGCAAATGAGTTGTCACGTTGTCGGGTCACGCGCTAGCTGTGTCGTGTATACCTTGGGCCAGGCTTTTCGTGCAACAAGCAACAACCGCACAGTTGTGGCAAGGAACTAATACGCGCCAGCGAGTGTGTATGTGTGCACAAGCTTGCGACCTGTGTAGGAACAAAGCCACCTCGCCGAGAATGGGTGGCAACCATGGACAAAGCAGCCCTAATGCCTGTGTGGCACGCGTGTGTGCTTGTGCGCCCTGTATGCAGGTCGTTCGGTGCGTACTCGTGCGAACGCTGTACTCGTAAACTCCACAACATTTTCATTTATTTTGGGTAGAAGTGTTAAAGATTCCTTTATTTTTAACATGCTCACGTTCCAACTTTGAGTTACGCACTTCTTTTGAGTGCACTGAGCTCAAAGCGTGTATATAAATAACTGAGGATAGTGTTGAGGACGTAGTGAGATCAGGATTTGTTTAAAGAATAAATCATTCAAGCTGCGTCGGTGTGTTCGTATGTGTTTATTTTTATGATCGCTGAAGCGATCGCCATAACTCATTGTGCACTCGTAAAGCATGGAGCAAGCAAGAATTCAACAAAATATGACGCTGCGCAGGCCAACAATTATTTTTCTATAAAACAATTTAATGAAAACGCGCCATAAATTGGGAATGTAAAGAGCGACATGTATGCCTCCCCCTGCTTTTGTTCAGCGCTTGCGTATGCCATACAAACACACACATAGCATATATTGCGGAATATATGAAGGCAAAACAAGAAGCCTTTCGCAGCAATAACAATTCGACGGACTTTTGAATGCGACACAATGAGCAACACAATTCAAAGGGACCACCTGTAGTAGCCGGCGGCCACCGAACGCAGCGTCAACTGACAACTTGGCATATTTATTGCATCAGCACGTCACGCTTGTGTCACGGCTGCAGTTATACACGCAGGCGTGTATGTGTGTGCGTTGTTGTGCGGACCTCAATATTGGCAGGTGGATTAATTTAATTGGCAGTGCGATAATTTTAATTGAATTTTCATCAAAATAAGTATCAATTCAGCGCAGCAACAATGAGAGACTTGACACACAAAAGCGCCGCAAGCGAGAGAAAAGCGACTATTCGAATGGAAAATGGGTTATATTGCCCTTTTTGAGAAAAAAGAAATTGGGTTTTCCGCTAGTCGGCGAAATTTCCGTTTGGCTAGAGAGGAAATTAAAGTTATTTTTTGGAGTAGGACCCTACAGGGGCTCTCAATTTACACACAAGTACTCGCATGGGTTTACGGGTTTCCAAAAATCGATTTATTTATTGTCTTATTAAATTTTACAACACCTCTAGAATATTGTCATAAATTTTCAAGTTGATCTGAGTAATAGTTTCGGAGATATAGCCTTGAAAACTTGTGCGAGGCTAAGGCTAAGTGCGCCGTTTTTGAACGCGTTTTTCTCGAAACTGTGGCTTTGAAGTCGGTTGGCAAGATTTTTCGAAAACTACTTAACAGATCTTTATGAAATTTTACTTATATCTTTGAGATACAATTCTTAAAGAATTGAAGGAAGAATTATTTTTCGATTACAACTATTTGAGAAAAAAAATGTCGCGAAATTTTCATAATTTTTTTTTTAATGTCTGCCATCATCCAATTTTCATTTTTCCTTCGTCCAAGTTCTAAGTTAAGGTTTTAACTAAACACGTATTACATTCACTTTATATGATCCTGTTAGGGGTTATTCTACTACCACGGGTACATTGTTTTTCCGAGGAGTCACGAAAATGGCGTCGCGAAGGCCGAGTTTAAAATATTTTTTCCAAAAATTTCAGAATTTCTTTGTTAATAGTGTATGTTTGTAACAAAAAACAAAACTCTAACAAAATATTTCATTTTTATATGAGAAAAAAGTCATGAAAAAATGCTTTTTTTATTCGAGGAAACCCATGTAACCCCTTTAAGCAAGTCTTAGTTAAGAAATGATTTCTTTATTCGACGGTCTCTTTCCCTTTTAAGGCCTGAGCTTGGTATCTCGCTGACTCATATATTTGATACTTACCACAACTTTGTAAAGATTTCTACCGACCCTGAAATTGTCGGAAATAGTAACCTCATTTTCAGTGTAATAAACTTGTTTTATCCGTCCGTAAATACAAATGGACCAGTTCACTTAATTATTTCATTTAATTTTATTTGCATCATTAATTAAACGTTATACTCGTTTTTCGTAAATATTTTTCTTATTCTGCAAATATCGTCGTTATCTTTGGAAAAAAGTACAAAAATCTTTTCACACACTTCTTCTATATCTCATACATACATGGAAAATTGTTGCTGTGTTTAAATGATTGAACGTGTCTCAACCAATTTAATAAATAGAATATTCTATATTTATCTTTTCAGAGCGAATCACCCGACGATCTTCGAAACAACAACGAAATACAAAGCCAAATAGCCAGTACATACACAAAAGTAGTGAAAAATATTTGTGAAAACAACACAACAACAACAAACACAGAGTGAACAATTGAATAACTTTATATAAAGCACATATAAAATCACAAACACCTACAACGGGAAATACCGAAATGCACTCGCTCATTTGAAAAACAAAACAAAAACACAATTCACCAAAATACAAACAAAAACTCAGAAATAATTTCACTCAATTTCACAACACTAAATTTGATGAAAAATAATTCAGCTGAATCAACTCTTTTCCATATTACTTCTAACACAAGTTTTAGCCTAACCCAATTTGATGTAGATGCATCACCAATTGTACCGTTATCACCACCTTTTAGCGACATATCTCTACTGATTGAAATTACTATTTTCCACAAAACAAAAAATATCATTTCCACCTTTATTATTTGGTTCGAAAAGCGGTGTTTGCATCGATTGCACTCTTTGACTCTCTTTAACTCTCTCTAACTCTTTATCTCACTGGTATAGACGAACCTACCTAAAAACACTAACCCACCTAATCACCGTACTAATACTTATTTACTCACTTAACTAAAATCATTTTTTCTTTCAACGCTACCGGCCAAATTAATAGATCTTGAGCTGAAATCAGTGAAGAGTACACAAACTTGATAGTAAAAAAAAGTCTAATAACTCTAAAACAACAAAGAAAATATAAAAATCCGTATCCATACGCGATGGCCACCGTTCAACGTAAATTGGTTCACAAACAATTCAACTCCCCCATGGGACTTTATTCGCAGCAAAATGTCAAGGAAACATTGGATCGTGAGCTGAAGGCTTTCGGCGCTGAAGGGTAAGTCAATGCACTGAATATTACGACATAAATATGTATTCATATTTGTAAATTATTATAAAGTAGTGACAAATATTCCTATAATGACAATAAAAGCAGTCCAAATAGTGTTATTAACAACTGACATAATATCAATCAAATTGGCGATGTCGACATAGCTTTTTGTAAGCAGCAGGGTTCCACAGTACTAGAGTTTCCTCCAGCAAGCTGATGGCTATTTGTGGCTCAAAATAGCAACCGATATGATATTGAGAAATGCTGACGCCTCTGTTATTAGGTTAAGTTAGGTCAGGTTATACGGTCTAGAGAGATCGCATTTGGACTGCTATATGTAGTCCTATGTGAAGCTATAGAAAAGAAGAACCCCGTGTTCTATCTTATAAATTAGACAAATACAAATTTGCACAGGCATTTAATTTTTTAATTTCTGAAGGTTTGCGCTCCCAAGTTTTTAAGCCTTGACCTTCCAACGCGGGACAATCAAGAAAGAAGCGTTGAGATGTTTCCTACGTCTTCTACCTTGCTCTGTCCATGGACGGCACCTGGTAATATTCCCAGCCTTACATCATGGACGCCGATAGGGCAATGGCTTGTTTAAACAATCACAACTAAGGGGGGACTTACTAAGCGAAAAGAGATCACTAGATCTCTTGCGATCGATCTTGGGCCAAAAGGATTTTGCGACAGCACATTTACCGATGTTGGTTCAGCGCAGACCAAGCTCTAGCGAAGCCCAGCTATCTAGTAATACAACACAGGATACGGAAGCACCGACCCGCTCTCATTCTATTAAAAGCGGTTCTAGAGTGCCTTTCCTTGCTGGCTCATAAGCTTGCCTGCGATTTCGATGTGCCTGGCACTCATACCAGTCTTATCACGAAGTAACTCGCTGCCATTGAAAAACGGGGTTAGCCATTCCTTTACCAACCCTGTACGCACTGTTAATAAGTTCAAGGCTGGTATCACCGCCCAGCTATCTAAATACAAGGTCACTTCTCTGAAGGAGGCTGCACTCCAGAGCAATATATCTATTGCTACCTTAATGGCTGCAAACTCGGCTTGGAAAATACTACAATAGTCAGGAAGTCTGAAACTGGAGTTGATAGAAAGCTCCTGACAATAAACCGCACCACCAAACTTCCCCCAAGCTTTGACCTATCTGTAAAGATTCTCATTGCCTCTCTTCTCCTGCTCTGTTATCATAACTCCTATAACCATGTTATTCAATGGCGGTGTTTCGTTGATCCAGTTATAATTAAGCACTCAGCAGTTTAAAGACTCTTCTCCAGGCATTTAATTAGTCAATTAGCTTTTTTTTTAAAATTTTCAGTTGCGCGCAAGTCCTCTCAGTAGGTAAGCCGCTATCGAAATGATACCAATAATCATTAAGAGTCAGTTACTTTCTTAAGCCCCCCACAGGAGATTAAATGCGAGTTTTTGCGAAAAGTACTTCTTGGCAATGGGGCAGAGCAGAGCAATTTAATTTTGACGTACCTAAAATCAATCAAGTAATTGAGTAGTAGGGAAATATCGTTATAAAACCAATTGAAATAAAATAATGAACGTCTGCTGTGGCATTGGAAGCATTTTTGCCACTAAAATTTACATCAACTTCTACAAGAGTATCAATAAATTTATTCATGGCACTCTATGCAGCAGCAAATTGAAATATGATAGGAGCCAAAGCAATCACGCAACAATGTGTAGATATGTATTGCCATTACTTACCTCATTGTATAAGGGCCAGAGCACGAGCAATTTGCTTTACAAATCATGCACTCAGCGGAAGACAATACTCAATGCCTCAAATAAATAAAATAAGTGAAAAACATAATATCCACAGAGCCATACATATTAACAGTGAAGAGCTGACAAAAAAGATGCTAGCAAAACATGAATAACGACATTTACCGCAACAAAACAGAAACCAGACCGCACCGCACCCAATCGAATCGACCGAACCAAACAAATGTGCAAGAAACCGGGAAAGCGGGCGAGACGAAAGCGCCGCGCAAGTAAGGGAACGGAAGGGAAAAATAAATGGTTTGTAAGTGACATGCTACGCAAGGCCAACTTGACAATGTGAAAAACGAAACTGCAAATAAATTGACCATTGAATTTATTTCCATTTCCATTTCTACCATCAAGCATTCGCAGTGCTGCCAGACGGAAGGCTGATTGCGTACACGCCATTCAGTGCCAAACCAGCCATTGCGAACTATTCACAGTGTTTTTTGATTTTCGGTGTCGGTATGTATCAGCTGTTGTTCGACACTGGCTGCCTGACTGGCTTCACAATGCTCATGGCTGAGGGAGTCCACACAAAGACCATATGCACACGCTCTGCAACATGTGATGTGTCGGTGTGTGCGCGCTTCCATAGAGCCGTGCCATTTCATGCGTCGCTTGAATATTTTTGTGCATACTTGTAGCCAATAATGCATCAATTTTTGCATTTATAGCGATGAGTATGCAGCTGTAAATCCATGTGTGTATGTGTGTGTGTGTTTTTGTATGGGTGTATTGTATTGTCAATTGTTTGGTTATTGCATGCGTGAGCGCGCATTTGTGCTATATCAACACGTTCCCGGTTGCGAAATCCACAGATATATCTACAATCATATTGTATTTACATTTGATGCTGCCGTATAAGTGTTGCACCGAGCATAATGTTTTTGTGATTTGGGGACTTTCGGTATGACAGCAGTTAGCAGTTGTCCCATAACAAGGCACGAGTTAACAAAAATCTCGCCTTGCAGACCTCTCAAACTGTTCCATGCAACTTTATTTCTTACGAGTTTAGCGCGTCACTACTGTGCGGCACGCGCCCGAACTCAGCCTTGCCTTACCTTACACTCTTTTACAGAACCACACAACCCCATCCACTGTAACTTGAGCACTTTGAGATATATCACCACTATATTTTCAAAACCATTTAATGGCCGCACAAAAAGTGTGCATTTCAATATTTTCCACTCCGCAATATTCGCCTCTCAATAATATCAAATCAAAACAAAAGCAAAGAAATTAAATATAAATAAATATGAAACATTAAACAAGAATACAAAACTCTCGAGAAATAAATTGGAAATAAGATTCAATAAAATTTAGTGACACAAAGCAACACTTCTGTGACTTATTCACCTACATATGTACATACAAATATATATTCGAGATACATGTATCTACACACTATGGAATCGTTAGGGCCGGAGCACACAAAGTTCTATTCGAAAAATCGCAATCAATCGTATTGATTTCATATTATTGTTCGGCGGGTTTGAGTGACAGCACAACGCTACATACACAAATGTAATATAATACAAACTCACTTGCTGGCCGTTGCAAGCAGTGCAACAGCGAGGCAATACTTCTGCTACATACCCGTTATAGCCCACTCCACAAATCCAAAGCAAGGAAACAATGCGCACACACTTCGTAAACTCATAAAATCAGTCGCATCGTCTTTGCAGAAATATCAATTTTCTTCTGTCTCATAATATAAATTCCGTAAAGACACTCAATGTTCTATTTGAAATGCAGAGATCTGCGTCGAAGTCGCTCCATGCTCTCTCTATTCCTCTAGAATGTCTACCAAATTGCACTTTGTGGCCACAAGTTTGCAAATAAGATATAGAAACAATAGTTGTGGCAGAGATTGATGATGATGATGGTAATGGTGATGGAGCAGTGATATCTCAGTGCCACAAGATAACGACGAGGAATCAATTTGCAACTGTGCCATAAATCGAGGCAAAGGTACACATGCCCAGTGTACTGACTATTGTTTGGAGCGAGGTGGGGCCATTGCATTTCGCTGCATCGGAAGGGCTTTAGTATGCAGATGCTTATTTTCTCTTTTAAAGCGATTAACCAGCCACTCATTTTTAAACTCATTTGCAGGAATATTTAATAGTGAGGCGTGCCTAGTTAGAATATACATTTTTGACATACTTATGAGTTACAAAATATGTTCTAAATAAATGGTGATCTATTTCGAGGTAACCTACTTTTTTAAAGAAAAAAACAAAAAAAAAAACACAAATTTAATGGAGAATTTTTACAATCACTCGAAAGAATATTCTTTGGCATTTATTTTTTCAATATTGTCTCTTTCATATGTTGGCCTCGGCTACGTTTCATATGGTCATTCCGTTGAGTGCAATTTTCGATGACTCGTTCGAGCCTCTCGACTGGTAACTGGTGAATTAAACGCTTGATGTTTTGCTCCAAGATCTGACTCGAAGACGGATTGTCTGCATAGACTTAGAACCTTATATAGACCCACAGAAAAAAGTCTGACGGTGTGATACCACACCATCTCGATAGCCTATCGACCGACTCAAAACGAGAAATTATCTGCTCACCGAAATGTTCTCCCAATAAACCCTATTGGTTTATGCGATGAGTGGGAAGTGGCACCATCTTGTTGAAACCAAATGTCGGCGATATTACGAGCTTCAATTTCAGGCATCAAATAGTCAGTTATCATGACACCAAAACGGTCGCCATTACGGTTACGTTCTGACCGTATCATTTTTGAAGAAATATAGACCTATGATTCCACCGACCCAAAAACCACACCAAACCGTTGGTTTTTCTGGATAAAATGGCAACTTTTGGATCTCTTCAGGTTGTTCTTTATCCCACGGCGACAACCCTTTGAGCCGGAAATGAGTCTCATCGTCAAACAAATTTGGCTCAAAAACGTCGGATTTGTTTGGAAACTTGCAATAGTACCCTAGAGCGAAACGATGTCATTTGGGAATGTCGAGCGGCTTCGGTACTTATACAAGCGGTATTTTGTACGATTTCAATTTTAGAGCTCGACGTACAATGCGCCGAATCATTCCATACGTCAGCCCGAGTTGCTGCGAACGGCGCCGACTATCCACGGTCTTTTTTGTACACTTTCAGCCACGACTGCTATGTTTTCTTTACTGCGTGCTGGACGTGGTCAATTCGGTCGAATATTATCCAATAATGAAAACTGGGTCTCAAGAAGGGTAATGGTGTTGCGTATAGTACCCACAGTAGGCCGATTATGTTATACTAAGTTGAGCGAAGCGCGCAAAATATAATGCTAACCAAATTCCTTTGGCCTTAATCTCACTTATGTATATCGTTAAGAGGTGCTTCCAAATAAGGCAGAACTATCTAGCAGAAGCCAGCAATTGATTAGACATTCAACAAAAAAATAAAATATTTACTTCAATGAAGCCTTAACGAAAACCCCTTCATATGAATTCGCAAAGTAGTTGCTTTTCTCCTTGCAGCATATTCATATGAATTGGTTCATAGTTGTTTTCATCCATCTTTGCTTGTGCCACATCTAATTCATGTAACTGATTCAATTTGATTGGAATTGAGTGAGTTGAAAGTTGGTTGTTCAGCAGTGAGCTGACTTGAGTTGAGTTGAGTTGAATTGTTGGTTGACCGCAAGTAGCCAATATGGACGAGTGCTTCTGCACTTTCGAAAGTTTTCCAACGATTTTTTGGTTTCTTTGCTCCCATTGGCCTGTGCTAATCTTTTGTAAACAATAACAATAACATACAAAAGTTGTAGTGGAAGTGAACATACTGACATACTTTTGTGCTTATGTAAGCGCCAATGTGCGTATGTTTCGATCACTCAATTGTTTTGTGAAAATTGTTGCCGCAATACAGAAGTTATACTGCTGTACACATGTACATTTATGGAGCAGTTTAAACATACATACATAAAGTCGGTCAAATTGAAGGATCCGAGGAAACGTGAAAGCCTGACGGAGACACACACAGATTCCACTCCGATTAGAGATCAGTTCTGCAGTTTTGAAAAAAAAAAAACAAAAATAAAGCAAATGTATATAAAACAACATTGCGAAACTGTGCAAAAACAAAAACAAATTTATGTGTAGTAAAAACAACGAAATTATAGCTTTCCAGAAGCAAACTGAATTTATAGAATTGTAAGCGAAAAGTTGTAAAACATTAGACAGATAAAACGGACTTTTTGGGGAGAAAGCGCGAAACTTATTTTGTTAAAGCAAAACAATTGTTGGCCAAACTGGCAGGTCAAAGGAATTAACTCTGGAATTAAGTGAGCAGAGTGAACGGGGCAAAATACGCTGGACGTAAAAGCAAACTTTGCCTGATTAAAAATCACACAAAAAGTAGCACAGAAAAAATAGAAAAGTTCAAGCAAATACGTGGCTGTTGGCAGGGCTGGGACTGGGAAAGCCAAACAGTTCGATTTGAAGTTGAAGCTTAATATAAATACTAAAGAGGCAATGAAGCATTAACGAGGCATTAAGCAGCGCAAAAGTGCTTGCAATGGATAAACTTTTGTAATTACTAAATTGCCAAGCGCCGAACTCGGCTCTAAGCTCTGCTAAAACGGAAATGCACTTAATGTTGTGTTCAGCGAAAGATAATGCAATGTCATCAACTAAAAAAACGTGGGTTAAACTGCACACTACTCTTCAAGACCGCATGTGTGAAAGGCTTCTGCGCATTGCTGACCCCAATCGAACTCTTCAAAAGATAATTTCCTAGACCACGACGTTCTCATTTCAAACGTGAAATTGGCTCGAAGCCAATGAAAATTATGATAATTAAACGAATGAATCAAAGTTCTATTCAAGATTCTTCTTTTTCTTTGCTGGCGTAGACACAGCTTACGCGAATAGAGCTGAGTTTACATCAATGAGCCGTTCTTTCTTTTCGCTGTTTGGCGCTAATTGGTGATTCCAAGTGTAGTCAGGTCATTTTTCCACCTAGTCTTTGGAGGCCTTCCTCTTCCTCTGTTTCCCACTACGGGTACTGCGTCGAATATTCTCAGAGCTGGATTGTTTTCATCCATGCGGGCGTCATGACTTAGCCAGCCTCGCCACTGTGTCTTAATTCGCTAAATGATGTAAATGGCGTGGTATAACTGGAACAATTCGTCATTCCATCGACGGCGGCATTCGCCATTGCCAGTCCACAAAAGACTATAAATATTCCGCAGATCCTTACTCTCGTCCATGCCTCTGCACCATATAGCAGGACGGGAATAATGATTTATAAAGTTTAGTCTTTTTTCGTCGAGAGAGAACTTTATTTCCCTCAATTGCCTCCTCAATCCTAAGTAGCACCTGATGACAAGATTCTGTGTTAATACTGGTCTCGAGATAGACGAAATGATCTACGACTTCGAAGTTATGACTGCCAATAGTGTCTTGGGAGCCAAGTCCCGATTGCGATGACTGTCTGTTTATGACAGGAGATATTTCGTCTTGTTCACGTTCACAACCAGACTCATACGCTTCGCTTCTATATCCAGTCCGGAGAAATCAGAACTAACGGCGCGGTTGTTGAGGCCACTGATATCAATATCATCGGCGTACGCCAGCTGCTGTACACTCTTGTAGAAGATTGTGCCTTTTGATTCAGCTCTGCAGCCCGAATTATTTTCTCTAGCAGCAGATTGAAGAAGTCGCACGATAGGGGATCTCCTAGTCGAAGACCTCATTTGGTGTCGAACGGTTCGGAGAGGATTTTCAGATTAGTGTGTGCTATTTTCAGTTGTTGGATCTGCTTACCATCTTTCCACTTATATTCGAAGCAAACTATTTCCATGTATTCATGTGAATATGAAATAATTATTCGAAACTCAGTCAGAAATGAACCAATCTTTATATACACATACATATATAATGTTAGTTGTGGCAGCTACATTGTACGCGAGAGTGCAAATGGCACCACAGAATAATAAAGTTTACATACCGCGATCGCCCAACGAAATTCACTCGAAAATTATTTTTAAATGTGCTCCTTAAAACCAAGCTCATAACCAAAATTAAGCTCTTGTTGTAAATTTCGATGGCAACTGCGAATGTGATTGCCACCTATTTCGCAGATTTAAAACTTATAAAGGCTATTCATAAAAAGTTGGAGCGTTTCACGGCGTCTCTTCCTACTACGGCCCTGACTCTCGAAGGTCAGCAAATTTACAGACGGCGCATACAGTCTAAACATCATTGCCACTAAAACTATTGTGAGTCAATACATCGACGACTCTCAGCTCGGATACAAATGGCAACCATGTCTGTAAAGTTATTCGTCATATTCTCATTGATATGCTAAAAGGAACCGAAATCGGAAGTGGTCGTTTCACTGTTCGCCTGATTTATTTATGTGCTGTTTTCACACCCACACACACATTACAAATAGGAGGTACATCCTTGTGAGGGAAACTACTCTCCGCTTTATGCAAATTCTTGATTTAGTACAGTCAGCGCAATTCCCATTGCCACGCTCGGTTCATCGACTCTTTGCAGAGCCACTTCTCCTTCTACTTTAAACTATTTGTCTATTGACAGACTGCAAGACGCAGCGCCAACTTACAACTTGCAAGTCACAATATACTTAATTAAACACTTAAATCATAAAATTATCGCACATTAAGGCTCTCCTCCTCTACGCCGCGCTGCGCAATGCTCGTGCTGCCTGCGGGGCCAAGACAACGCCTCGCTTCACTGCATATCTGCTTAAGCAGTGGTTTGCAGAAATACTATAAACCGAAAAACCGAAGCAAAAAATGAAATGCGCAATAACAAATATCATTAAAAGCACAATTTCCACAAGAAGGCGATAGTAAACTGCAAAAACAAGCAGATCCAAGAGCGGGGGTGTTGGTTGAGCGCCCGGTTTGTGGCCGCCTACACAGTCCGCCCATGGCTTCCTTGAAAATTGCAACTTTGTGACTTTTGCGGCTGCCGGTCCGGCTATCCTTCTGTGGTTGGCTATGACAACAACAGCAGTGAAAAGCATTTGTGTCGCGGACAGTGAAGCTGCCAACATAAACTACTCTTCATTGCCAACTGACACTTTTTGTGGTCTGCCCAATTGTAATGAGCGTGCGGCGACGCGGGTGCGGCTTGGGAATGTTAAATATTTTGATAGGTACTTCACAACTACAATAGAATTTGGTTGCAGCAATTTACGCTCTCAGCGTCGTCTACTTTACACATTTAACGCTTAAAGACCATCGCCTTCGGAGGGCTCATAAGACACTATCGAATGAGTTATTGAAAAGAGACGTTTAGACTTAGCTCAGTTGATACAGACGACGAGCTATTTATCCATCTAACGGGTGATCCAAGTGAATGGACTTTTTTCAATAGTATTTTTTTGACAGATCACGCGTGTGTCATATCAAGCTGTCATGTTATTTTTGTTCAGTATTGTTTGGCATTTCATCACGCTTGAAACACTTTAAAAATCGTGTTTCGTCAACATTTCGTCTATACGAACACCGTGAAGAGTCGATTCGTTCGTAGCAACTCGGACTAAAGTAAGGAACGACGAGATCATAAATTGAAAGCGTAAAAAATACAGCTTGTTCAAGAACTAAAACCGATCGAACTTTCCCAGCGACATAGCTTCCTCAATGGATTTTTGAAAAGTTCCAAGAAGATCCGATGTTCTTGAGCCAAATTTTCTCCCACGATGAGGACTATTTCTGACTCAATAGGTACGTGATCAAGCAGAATTGCCACGTTTGGGACGAAGAGCCACCTGAAGAGGTTCAAGAGTTACCGTTTTAACCAGAAAAAAATAACGGTTTGGTGTGGTTTTTGAACCGGTGGAACCAATTTTTTTCAAAAATTATGCCGATGAAAGCATAACTGTCAATGGCGGCTATTATCGCGCCTTGATAACCGACTTTTTGATGTCTGAAATTTCAATTTCTTGTGATCTCATTGACATTTGGTTTCAACAACGCCTTTTTCCAAACATCGCATAAATCAATGGATTTATTGACAGAACACTTCGTTGAGCAGATAATTTTACGTTTCAGGTCGGTCGATTCGCCACTTAGATCGTCGTGTGATATCACACCGATAGACTTTTTTTGTGAGGAATGTCTAAAGTCTATGCGGACAATACCACTTCGATTAAGGCCTTGGACAAGATATCACGCCTGTCATTCGCCAGCTGGCAGTCGAAATGTTGGAACAAGTCATCGAATATCGGACTCAACGGATGGATCTTCTGAGACATAGCCACGGCCAACATTTGAAAGAAAAAATCTTCAAAAAATAAATGCCAACGAATGTTCTTTCGAATGATAATAAACATTATCCACTAAACTTAAAGTTTCTATAGGTTTTCCTTAAAAAAATAGGAACTTCGAAATGGATCTCCCTATAGTTAGAAATCCATACAAAGGCAACTGAACTCTTGCTAAGCTATGAGATGCTGACTTGGTTCATGGCACATACTAAACGGTACCTTAGACAACTTAAGAAAAGCTTTAGAAATTAAGCACTCCTTTGCTTTCGATTTTTCAGAGATTTTTCCTTTAAAAAGGCACGCATGAGCACTCGCTGCCTTGGATTTTAACCCAAAACCTGCCCTCTCACAAAAAAAGCAAAATAATTGTAAATAAGCGAGTGCAAAAACGGATCATAATTTCCATATTGCAAATGATGTTTATGAATTATTCCAATAAATTTCGGCATAAAATCACATTTCAGTGAATAGTTCAGCAAAGTCGAGCAGAGAGCTCGACACAGCCGCGCCAATAACTGTTAGAGTAGAGATAATAAATCTGAACACCGATTCGATTGTGATTGTGTCCACCTTTTAGCAGCTGTGTTTTCATGCCATTTGATGTGCGATATTATGCGACCATGGGTGACGAGTTATGAACTGAAACTGGGGCGTACCTACGTACACACATACATATGTATACCATAGCAGAATCCATTAGCAATTCAATGCCAATATTTCATGGCATATGATGGAATATGCCTTTGTTATGCATTTACACATGTATGTAGGGGTGGAAGGCTTATGTATTTGTGTGTGTGTGCATGTACGTGCAAATCTATAAAAACAGATAACATAATAAAAATAACGGTTTCAATAGTGAATAGCGGAAATCAAAACGCCAACTGTAAGTGCTTATTTTACTGCTGTGCGCATCATCACAAAAAACAATAGAAATAAATGCATTTTATGTATGTAAAAATGGCGAAATTGCTGCACTAAACTGTTCATACGGAAAGTTCTAAGCAGTTTGCAGGCAACTGATTACGCACCGGTCCCACTTGCAATGCACGCGGCAACCTTGACAAGAAGTTATATCAATGACACGACTTTCAATTATCACTAATGCACCATATTATTTCGAAATTGAAGGCTGAGCAATCCCGCGAGAGCTCCTACGCGCCCTTGGATGTCAGCCCAGTCGTGGAGCGATTCAGGCGCAAGCCACTGGTGAATTCCCTGAAAGCACTTAAGCGCGTTACTTTTCACACGTCGCTTTACGCCTCCTGTCCGTGTGTGTGTATTTGTGGATGTGTAGCGCATGTGCATTGAATCCATCGGTTTTTAAGGGAACCCCTTCTTATGGCGAATCTCGCTTTCTAAATTCAAAATTTGCGCCTTTCAATTTAATTGGCATAAACAAGTTAATTGCTGCGTTTGGCATTAGGCGCTTGCCAAAGCCGAACACAGCAAAAACAGCTGCGGCTAATGACGAAGTTTATGAAAATCATTTCGCAGTGCAACGCACAAAAGCGCCAGCGTTTGTTAATAATTGCTTTATTATCCCTTTGCTGCTCGTTACCGGCTTGACAATATTCGCATTGCGGTGGTGTATCATTTTCGTAATTGTTGCAATTATTGTGCTGTTTACGTGTTTTTAATTGCATTGTTGTATGCTGCTATTTATTTCCTCACTCTAGCCGCGCCACTCCGCCACCATTGCCCGTAATGTTCACCAACACCACGGCATCACTCACACAGAGCAGGCCCCTTAGCTGGGCCTTAGCTGGGTTGGCCGTGTAGGCTTGTGTCTAGTTTCGTTGGTTGTTGCTGTGTGCATTGCTCATTCAACCAATAAGCTGAAAATCGCAATAAACAAAACACAAGCGGAAACGGAAATAATTACTACGAAACAAAAGCGACAGGAATCGCCTAAGCGTATTATTCATTTCTATAAATACCGATATTACCATTACAATACCGTTCGGCGGATATGCACGAGTAGAACGGTCGAAACTAAATATTTCCTTATTTATTGCTGTTGTTGTGCGCGTTCTGTTGTTCACCATTATTACTGCTGCTCTTTTCGCAAGAAATGGCAAATGGCGGTGCAGCAAGCATATTACTGTTTGTTTTTGTAGCAACTGATAAAGAAATCAAAACATATACTCAAATATGGATTTACAACGACAGGAAGTTGCGCAAATACACAGTATGGCTACTGGATTTCCGGTCCCTCCGGCAGTCGACATTTTTTAGTAATTGGTAGAAAGTAAACGGCAGGATGGAGGGTTCCAGTTTGCCCACCGTTGCAGTACAAAAATAAAAAAGCTAAAAGAAAGTTTTTAGTGGTGCTGAAAGTTATATTTGCCTGATCTCAAACTTGTATTTTCGTTCTAATAGTTTCGTTCTAAACGTTAACATTGTGACAAAGAAGAAACCTATATATATATAGATGAAAGGCGTGTTAGTTACACTATTTATAACTCAGGAACGACTGACCCGATTTTGTTGAAAATTGGTGTTGAGGAATCATAAAGCCTGCTATGACATGAGATACTTTTTATCCTTTTATGTTATGTCAGTACAAATCCAAAAAACAATTCAATTTTATATTCCCGAATCTTGACATAATCATCATTACAATGCCGCAACTAAGACGATCGAATTTTCCCGACAATGCTGTCATGCAAGATGCAGAAGACCTAAACTACGTTTCCAGAATTAGGTCATCGGATCAATGCATGAAGATGAAATTTCTAACTAATCAATTGCATATTTAAATGCCTTGAATGCATTAAGTTGTAAGTAAAACAAGAAAAATCGTTAACTTCGGTTGCACCGAAGCTAATATTACCCTTCGTTCAAATGTGAAAGTTGTCCATACAAGAACTTGATTCCGATCGTTCAGTTTGTATGGAAGCTATATGCTATAGTTAACCGATCTGAACAATTTCTTCGGAGATTACATTTTTGCCTAGAAAATAATCTATACCAAATTTGGTGAAGATACATTGTCAAATGTGAAAGTTGTCCATACAAGAACTTGATTCCGATCGTTCAGTTTATATGGCAGCTATATGTTATAGTGGTCCGATATCGGCCGTTCCGACAAATGAGCAGCTTCTTGAAGAGAAAATGACGTTTGCAAAATTTCAAAAGGATATCTTAAAAACTGAGGGACTAGTTCGTATATATACCGACAGACAGACGGACGGACAGATAGACGGACATGGCTAAATCGACTCAGCTCAACATACTTATCATTTATATATATACTTTATATGGTCTCCGACGCTTCCTTCTGGGTGTTACAAACATCGTGACAAACTTAATATACCCTGTTCAGGGTATAATGATGAAAAATGTGATTTGCGCGACAATATTCAAAGGAAATAGATTTACCGTTTGAAGTTAAAATACTTCGATTTCCGATTTCATCATTAGTAATGATCATTAACAAATCCCAAGATCAGTCTTTTAAAGTTTGTGGTTTGAATCTGGAATATCCATGTTTTTGGCATAGTCATTATATGTGGCTTGTTCAAGGGACTGAAAACCAGCTGTGTGGTTTCTTCATGCGCCTGATAATTAACAAAATATATCATGTGTCACAAGGTATTTAACTGAAAAGTACGACCTGTGCATTAAAATACATGGACAATATAGAATCATTAAAAAACTTCAATATTTTATTTGTATTTCCTAAAAAAAGGGCCTTATAAAATCTAAAACCTGCTTATTTGTTTCCTCTAAGGCAAAACAGGCCTCAAGTTGTAAATAAAACACAAAATTTTACTTATTCATTACTGTTTATTTCGTCGCCTTCAAAGTAATCCCCACCAGAAGTAATACACTTATTCCAACCATTTTTCCAGTCCTCGAAACACTCTTCTTGAGATGGCCTTCGGCTTTTTCAACGAATTTTGTTATGTTTTTTTTATTCGATATACTGAAAACGGGTCCACGGAGCGGCAATTTCAGTTTGGCGTACAATAAACAATCACACGGAGTCAAATCTGGTGAAAAAGGTGGTTGATAGATGATATTCATTGAGTTTATGGCTTTACATTCGGTCTCAATCGTGGCTAAAAGTTCAGCTTTATCGGTATGAGTGGAGCAACAACGCATTTCATACCCAAAGCATCCACCAAATTCATTCAAACCGACATGATAGAGATTTCGAGCACCCTTGCCATCTCTCTGACATTTGCCTGACAATTTTCAAGCGCCATATCTTTCACTTTTTTAATATTTTCATCAGTTGAACAAGTTGAACGAGGCATAACTTCAACGATCTCTCGATAGTTTTTGAAGGCTTTGTTATACACGTTGGCTTCTAGTTTTAATAAAACATTCCCAATGATTCCGCAGAAATTCTGATTAAAAATTCAAAATTTGAAACCAAATCTTTGTTCGATATTTTTATTTATGTAAAAATCGCAACGCTCTACTGAGGTGTACCGACTTAAGCAGCTGCTATAAACAAACTGGCTGTCAGATCGCGCTCATATTTCGCATAGTAATTAAAGACAGTCCTACCAACTTAGCAAAATACATATTTTTGAATATCATTTACGCGGGGGTACTTTTTTGTCGCAATTTATATTAAACTCCTGAAGTGTTTACCCAGTTCTATTCGAAAGGATGATGTTCTAAGTTTTAAAATGGTTCCAACCGCTTTCGCTTTGCTAGGGACCCTTTTAGGTTAGATTTGGGGGCTGCGGATCTTCAGAGAAACATTTGAGACCACAAGCAATTGGCAAGGGTTAGGAAGTTTAAAAAATATATCTGATCTATATTTTTCTTTCAACCCAATTATCCGTCGATATATTTCTTTAAGTACCTATACATATTTATATGTATAACTATTATGTATATATATGTATATATATATGTATATATTTTCGCACTTTATTTTTATTGAAATGAATGCTACCTAACTATGTTTAAATTATTTGCATTCCTTTATTCTCTAATTCATTATTTATACGCAGCAAAATGGACTTTCTGAGGCACAATATTTCTTAAACTCTGATCCTTCCCAACTACACTTGTTTTCTACATACATATATACACACATATAAATATATATTGTATATGTATATCGAGATGTGCAATCTTCTATTTCCCTTATTTTCCACATATTTCATATAAATGATAAGTGGCACACATAATATATGTACACATCTCTCACACACACACATTTGAAATGTTTTTCTAAACAAAAAATGCAGATACTTTTCCATCTAACTGTCAATAACTGTAGCTTTATGCTTAGTATGTGCGGCAAAAACAAAATAAGTTTGATAACAATGAAGCCGCTAATGCCCGTAGTTATTAGTGGTGACTCCCATAGAGAGGACTCGAAAGCGTATGTTTGAGCTTATATCAGGAGCTTATGCAGGAAATATACATAATGACAATAGGTAGCCAAACAATAATCGTCGGAAAATGAAAGAATACAAAAAACGCTGAAAATAATGGTAAATGCGCTTGTATTAAAAGCTAATGGAAAAAGTTTGTCTCACTCTACGCAGAATGGTCTACATTGCACCCACACATAGGTCGATTTGTATGTATGTGAGAAGTATTCGTGCCAGATATTATAGTTTTCGAGTCATTAATATTTCATGAAGTTTGAGAAATTGGAAACCTTTGCCGACTTTTCACTCCAAAGCAGGCAAAAAACTAGTATCTTTGGAATAGCAAACCTCAGACCTGTATTTGACGTATGGTTTTAAGTAAAAAAAATCTTCGAAAGATTTATTAGGTTATAAGTATAGTATATGGTGGTCGAAAAAGTCGTTTCGTATTTTTTCAATAGATGTTGTTGCAGTCGTATATCCCCTAGTGCTACCTATCACATTGTGTCATACTATATAGTGTTGGAAAGGTGAGATTTTAAGCTTCATTTAGCCAAAAAAAATTAAATTCGGCGATGTTGAAAAAAAAGTTACAGCTATTCAAAAATAAGAGTAAGTTTGATTAGAATTACGAAAATACTTTTTAGACTACCACTATTTCCAACTATAACGGTAGTCTTCCACAATCCACAATTGTCATACAGTTTCCTCATTTCTCTCTAATTTCCATTTTCCTCATTTCAAATGCTTTGAGTTTCGCATATCGTTGGCAACAACTCCCCTTTATTGTTTTCCGATAACTGCACTCACTACTCGGCGTCGGCCGCACATGCCGCATCCCACATTTGTTTACATCTTTATATGTTGCACAAAGCACACAATTCATTATTTGTGCCCGGCCCTAGCCAACGGCAACCGTACCATGCAATGTGGCAGCAGCAACTTACTTAGTCGCCCCCGCCCGCCTGCTGCTACCGCTGGGCTGTTAAGGATAATGGCAAAATAATGTGTCTGCGTTACATAAATTTTGCATTTTTTCCACAACTTTCCTGCAATTTTTTCACCTCGCGCCGTTATTATTTGTTTGCATCTCCGCTTTCACCTGACGTCGCTCGGCGCCCTCACGGCGTGCTATTTTCCTGTTGGTAGCGGCGTTATTATGGCTATTTAAGAAAATTGTTATTGCTACATTGCATACACTTAGCAATAAATAGTATGATACACCCATACACATCCTCAAGCAAGCGGTACAGACCTGTGTGTACTCCTGAGTCCTGAGTGTGTGTGCGCATGCTTGTGCAACGAAATTGTTCATCTGCGGCACGTTCTATCTGCTATACTGCAAATTCATTTCGATTTTAGTTTGCTTCAGTGGCCAATAATAGCCACTCAGCCATACTCAGCTAGCAGAGCAAACGACCATCAGGCAGTCAGTCAGGCACTTGCTTATGGCGATAACAGCCAGTCAAACCGACGTTTCGCCCAATAAGTAAGTAGTTTGCCATTCGGTGATACCGCACCGGAACTGCGCCTCTCTCCACGACACAACCAACACATCATATTCGGTAACACACGGCGAACTATCGCTGCACACACTGGCAGGTCTCACTGCACCACATCTACATATTTACATACTTACACATACACACACATTTGGCAAATGAAATGCTAAACTGATACCTGTGGGGCTCTGGTCCGTCTCAAGTTGCTTCATCCGTACGAAAATTGTGTAGAATCTGGCTGCCTTATTTGGTTTTCATTGCTCTCATCATTCAGTTCATCTCCACCTTAAGCCACCGCTCCCACAAGTGGTTATTGCGCAAATAAGAAATGAATTACCAATTAACTAAGTTAACCCACACTAGCGGTCGCCGTGTTTACTACCGCCTTGGCAGGAAACGGTACTCAAAACCGCCTTCAAGAAAGGAATATTTTAGATTGCTGATTGACAATAAGGATCTTGACAGGGCAGTTCGTAAAGCTGCGGACCTCCAAGCTTGATATCCACATCAAAACGAGTCGAGCTTAGTTTATAATTCAAAACTTTTTTTTATCAATTTTCAATCAAAGATTTAGACTTCAAAGCTTTTGTCGGTTGGCTTACGTAAATTTGTTCGTCTTTGAAAGCTGTTATGTAGAATATGCTTTCCTATAGGGGAGCTCACTGCGGCTGGGCTTGTGCGTGCCTCCCGTGCATTAGTCATGCTTATGCAATTTTCAATAATTTTCCGTTCAGCCAATTACGATATTTATTTCGGTAAATGTTTGCCTTATACTTACAGTTCACCGCTTTTTATTGGTTGGCAATTTCCAAAACTTTTTTAATTTGTTCAGTTTCCATTGAGCTTGCCGCTGTTCGAGTTTTTTCTCTTAATTAATTGTTTCATTGAGAATATTTGCTATCCATATACACAAACAAAGCGCACAGGTATGAGGTAGTATTTGCCATTAAAATAATTAACCACACAAGCTAAATAAATGCGACTTGGTGCGGGTTGATGATGGAGTAAATTTGCGGTTCGACGGCGTAAAAGCATAATTACTTATATACCACAAGCAACTGTTTACATATATGTACATATGTATAAGTATATATCTATTTGTAGGAGAATTTAAGTTATAAGTACAACAACGAAGAACATGCTTTTCGTTGTTTGAACCAATTGGAGTTTCAAAGTGTAGCCAGGTCCAGGCCAATCCTTCTCCAACTGGTCTTTCCAACGGTCGGAGGTTTTCCTCTTCCTCTGCCTCCTTCGGCGGGTACTGCACCAAATACTCTCAGAGCTTTACATCCATGAAGACATGAACTAACCCACGTAGCAGTAGTTCAACGAAAAACAAATATAATATAAAATACTTGAGGGGTTACATGGGTTTCCTCGGGTATAAACAGTCTTTTCAACTTTTTTTTTTGGTGTCGAAAAATGTTTTCGATTTTGTCAATAGTTTACAAGTAGTTTATTCTACAATGCTACCAATCACATTGTATCATACTTTTATATATAGTGTTGGAAAGGTGATATTTTAAGCTTAATTTAACCAAAAAAAGTAAATTCGGTGAAGTTGAAAAAAAAGTTGCAGCTGTTCAAAAATTAATAAAAACAATGAAGAAATTCGCTATACTTTGAAATGTTTATATAAAAAAGGGAAGAATGCCACGCAGGCTACCAATGCAGAGGCCACGGAGACGATGCTGTATCAGTTCGTGTAGCACAACAATGTTTCGCTCGCTTTCATTTGGGAAATTTTGATTTGAAAGATGCACCACGCCCTGGTCGATCTATCGTTGAAAAAGTCGATAAAACTATGGAATTGGCCACGACCGTGACACAGGCAGCCATGGCATCGCTAAGGAACTTAACATTCATCATCAAACGGTTTTGAACCACTTAAAAAAGGTTGACTACAAAAAGAAACTCAATGTTTGGATACCACATGAATTTTCTGTGAAAAATTTAATGCACCGAATTAGCATCTGGGAGATCTTTGCTGACAGGAGACGAAAAGTTAATCAAATACGACAATAATTTGCGAAAAAGATCATGGTCCAAGCGTGGTGAAGCTCAACAAATGGTCGTAAAGGCAAGATTGACGCCTCGAAAGGTTATGCTGAGTGTTTGGTGGGATTGGAAAGGAATCATTCACTATGAGCTGCTCCAACCTGGTCGAACGATTGACTCTACACTTCTACACTACACTGTCAACAACTGATGAGATTGAAGCAAGCAATCGGGCCACGTCTTCCTTCAGAACAACGCTAGACCACACACATCTTTGATGACTCGGCAAAAACTGAAAGAGCTTGGCTGGGAAGTTTTGATGCATCCACCATATAGCCCTGACCTTGCACCATCGGAATACCATTTGTTTCGGTCAACGCAGAACTCCCTTAAGGAGTAAAGTTCGCTTCAAGAAAGCTGTGAAAGTTACTTGTCGCAGTTTTTCCCCGAGAAACCAGAAAAGTTTTACACTGTTGGAATAATGTCTCTAGCTGCAAAATGGCAAGAAGTTGTCGACCAAAATTTGTTTATATTTGGTCAGAAATGCGAAAATACTTTTCGACTTCCCTATATTTCGCTCAGGCAAAAACACACACTTAAACCAGGTGTCATATGAGCTTTTCTCTAAGACGGATGGAGTATTCTTAACCACTAAACACTCGAATCGAAAGAAATCTTACCGAGCAGGTCTGCACTTCGAATAAATGTGGTCGACTCAAACCACACTCGTCAGCGAACTAACCGCCGCTCTATAAAGCCTCAAAGTGTCAGCAATTCAGTCAAAAGTACGTAACAATAACAATAATGAAGTGAGCAAAATGTAGCTAACAAGGAACCGCATTCAATTACCACCAGCCCATTACATTTTTTCATGTTAACTGCTTATCACACGTGCGCGCACACACTTCACACTCATTCTCCAACACCTTTGAACACCTTTGCGACCCCAGCAGAGTATCGTGTTCTATGTAATCGCAATTACTTTTTATAATGCATTTAATTACACATTCTTATGTAACGGTTTTGATGGCAGCATATAATTACGCAATCATATTTGTATCTATAATGTCTGAGTTCAAATATTAACTACGGGCATGTGGATACAAGCGTCTCTCCCCGGCTGATGCCAGAGTTAATTAAATGAAACCTTGCGGAGAGAATACAGAAAATGAATACAAAAGTGTGCTACTGTGCAAGGTATCAAACACCCTCCTTAGATACCGTATGTAAGCGTGTGTCGACAACACTGTGTGTGTGTAGTATGTTATGCGACGAAAAGTTATGTCGTTAAACCCGAAAATTACAAATGGAGGCTTAGCTCACCGTGGCAGCTATATTCAGCACGCCTTATCCTTGACACAGATATTTAATACCTTAAGAACATAACTGACAAAGACAAAGATCATCTTGGATGCATGTGGGGGTGTCGAAAGCACTCACTTTGGGTTGCAAGGTATCCATCCATTTATAAGTGTGTGTGTGTGGTGGCATGCATAAGAGAGTCCTTTTTGAACCACCTTTGGTTTGCTGGGCAAAAAGGTGCTTTCCGCGCCGATTTTGCCAATCTACCGTTTTTTGGGAACCCTTGCCGCCGGCAAGGTTCAAAATTACTGTTATTTGCTTGCATCAGCTGCAACAGTTGCACAACTCTGCCATCGATTGCGATTTAGCAGCGCCTAATCCCGCTTGTGTACACATATAGCGGCATAAATACAAAATAATGCAGACATTGGCACACCGCAGCCAACCCAATTATCTATTTCTATTATTGACGATGAAACAGACGCCACCAGTGGCGCCACCGGTGGGAGCTTGCAAAGGCAGCAGCGCCAGGTTGCGGCTGATTTGGAGAGGCCGCTGCGGCGCGGATTGGAGTGACCGCAGTTGTTGCGGTTGTTTCAACGGCTGTCAATTGTTGTTGGTGTGGTTGCATGTATTTTGCAGCGCACGCCGCAGACGCACAACGCATTTAGCCGTAATGACGCGAGGCAAAGCAATCAAATCGAATCGAATTTGCGAGGCGTCTATTATGAGGTGATTAACCAAAGGCAACCGCAAGCACCAGCGCGCAACAACAACAGCAACAAAATGCGCACCACCAAAGTTACACAATAAATGCGACGATTCACTCGAAAAGAGGCGTCGCAACGCCAAAAATTGAGCAACAGTTTGTGTGACTTCTTTGAAAAAAGTCGGCTTGAAAGTATGGTAACTCCTGCGAGCAGGTACACTAACTCTATTAAATTTGAAATTCGCTGTTATGTAATGCACTTCCGCACACCAAATTAAACTCAATTGAAATGTGCATAAATTGTAATTGCACCGAAGTAAAAAACAACAACAACGCAAATAAAGCGGAAGCATCTGCACATTTGCTTATCAGCCACACATACACATGTATGCACGTAGTATATGTGTATTGTGTTTGTATGTGTTTCGTGTTGCTCGAGCAATAATAACAAAATTAATTGTGTGATAGCAAATAGCATAACCCACAACAATAGCAATAACAACGTAAACGGCGTATTTGCCACAAAGGCAACATCAAAACATACAATAACAACATGCACATACACACACACACACATACACATCTGCGCTTACCTGCATTCCTACGGCAATCCACATAACTAAGCACCAGCCCAACAATAATAGCAACAGCAACAGCGACAACAAAAACATTACACCATACAGTAATAACAACAACAACAGCATTCGGCATTTGTGCCCGGCGAGTTGAGCGTTGAGCAGAATTAGTGTGGCAGCTCATTACTAATGGCCGACGGCCGTCGAACCGCTTAGGTGGTCGGTGGCTAAGCACACACACAAAATAGCAACGCTGCCCAAATGACCGCTGGTAAATTATCCTAATTATAAACATAAATAATTGAGTGATTTTCTGCAAGATTAATTCGGGCTATCACATATAATGAACGAATTTCCAACGCTATGTAGCCAAGTGGAAGCCAACAACAACAACAGCAACAACGAAAATGCCGACTGAAGTAATGACAAAAATTGTATTGGACTGGCTGTGGTTGGTCGCATTTCTCGGGCCGCAGCGCGTGGCGAGGAGGCAGGAAACCGCACATTCGTCCGAAGCTAAACAAATAGATGGGAATATGCATGCAACACAAACACACACACACATACTCACTAATCTGTTTGTATTACTTAAGGCACGTGCGTAAATCGTATCGAAATTCGCAGTTCTATATGTTTTCATTTCGAAGAGTAGGCTCTCGGAGTGCTTGATCTCACAATTTGACTGGTGGGTTGGTTGAAAAGGGAGGCGAGAAAGCGCCAGACCGCGTACGGCCATACTTAGGTCCATTGTAATCACGGGTGGTATTCAAATTTAAAAGACTTATCCAGGAACACAATGGATTTTGTATAATACCTTCTTTCATCCATGCTGTTCAATGTATCTTAAGTTGGAGCATTGCGAGCCGTAGTATATATCCCGTCTCATGCGGCTGAAGGTTCTACATCCCACCGAGTTTATTTTTCTGTCCTGTGATGATTCCTATAATATTACTAAGTTTCCTTTTCCTAGAAGTAAGTTAAAAGTTTTTTTGGCCTACCCACCAGCAGCACCATCCCGAAGTAAATTTTTAGGACGTTCCAAAACCTGAGATATATCACTAGGATTCACTGCTTTAAACAACCCTTGAAGGATCTGAATGGTCTGAAGCATCTTAGAGGAATTGTCTTTCCTGTTGCCTAGGAGTAAGTTAGAAGTGTTTTGGTCTGTCCCCTTTCAGCACCACCCCGAAGTAACTTTGTAGGACGCTCCAAAACCTGAGATTACCTCTAGTGTTCATTGCTTTAAATAACCCTTGAAGGCGCTGAATGGTATCTACCTGCTTAGGGGAATCGTATTCCCAACTGGCCCCAAACGGGCCAACTCGACTGTCGTTTCATTTCTTTCTATTCCAAGATGATATCAACTGAGTTACATCCTGTAAGTCCCGTTATTGCCTGCTTGTTTAACCCTGTTTTACCTTCAAAGGCTATTACGGTTTCGTTCGAGGAATCAGGGTCTTGAAACAGTGCCGAGTGTCCATACTCAAATGCTTCGATGTTTAGAGCTTGGAAGTGCCACCACATCCACAAAGGATGTCAGTTTTCGACTAAAAAGTAAAAATCATAAAATTGTGAGAAATTTGCTATTGTCAGATAACATCGAGACACATCCAAAACAGTACAATTACTGGGACAAATATTTGGTTAGTACAGATGTGAAAGCCACTCTGTAGCAACTTCTAATTTAACACCCGACTAGCGCAAAGTCTAGGCAACATAGAAAAGACACAAATCAAATAAAATAAAAAAAATACCAAACCAAATATAACAAAGGACGAGAAGAATCACTTGTCGCAATTGTCCAATTTGTAGTCATCAAATATTGAAAGGTTGCAGCAGCAAAAACGGTTTCCTGCTGACCAAGTGTTTGCACAAATATCACACAATTATGTTTGTTTGTAGTTTTGTGCTTTTCAGCACTTTTTGCTCGACACATTTTTTCGGCGTTCGCATTTTCTCTCTCGGACATCTTGAACACCGCTTCCCAGCTTCGGCCGCCCAACCCAGCGACACCGACAGTAGCCGCAGTCAGCGCTGCAGGGGGCAGCCTGTTCGGCGACGGTTCAAGAATCTGCCATCGGTGCTGATTCGCCGGCTTGGCTCTCGGCTGCTCATGCAACGGTAAATATTAATTTTATGGCATGGAATTTACAATTTTACATTTCTTATGCTGTTTGTGACATCTACCCACCTTAATGCTCGCCACACGAAGTCAAAGTATCCGTCGTTGCACTTCCTACAAAGTATCAACTTGAATTCACCGTTACCTCAAAAAATTTACATTTCGTGGCAGCGCCTGCTGACACACAATTCATACCAAAGGTTGGTTTATTGTCTTAGACAAAAGGATCGAATCGGTCGCAAGCAAGTTTCTCGCTTAAAAGAAAAATTTTAAAAGTGATTTGGAAATAAATTGTTTTGAAGTCTCATGTCTTCAAGAGGATGCTAATAGTTGTAAACTGCATCTTAAAAAATTGGATCCAGCGCACTCCTTCAGAAAAAAGCCGTTTTGTTATTTGTCTTCACTGAAAAATAAATACATTTCAATTAAATATTCGACAAAAAATTGGGAACTACCTTAATTGATTTAATTTGCATTCAATTAAAGAAGAAATTGTTTGAGAAAAATAGTGCAAAATGAAGCAAAAAGTCTCGAATACACCTTTTCTGCGTTTGCATTTCATTTCAATAAAGCTTGCACCTGCTTGCGGAGCGCATGGTTTCCTTATGAGAATCTTGAACACGAAGATTTGAAATTTTATTGCAAATAGCCTTGTTTGTTTGCATTTTGTACAGGGCTTCACCCGGGGGCTGGGCCCATTTTTAATTTTCGGTAAAAAAATAAAATTCTCGCGAGCAGTTAACGCCAATCAGTACAGTCATCTTCTGCGCTGTCTCACACTGTTGTTCTTCCTAGCAGAAGTAACACGCTTTAAAACTAGACCTTTTCAGAGAACTTTGATGGAAAATGCGACCTAATGCTTGACGTAATACTTGATGTAATGTAAAAATATAAAGGGTGATCCATTTCAAGGTTCCCAAATTTAAAAAAAAAAACATAAACTTAATATCTCATGGGGAATGTTTATTATCACCCGAAAGAACAATATTTCGCCTCTATTTTTTGAAGATTATCTCTTTCAAATGTTGCCAGCGGCTTCGGCTCAGATGGTTCCTCCGTTGAATTCAATTTTGGATGACTTGTTCGAGCATTTTGACTGGTAACTAGCGAATGACAAACGAAATGTTTTGTTTCAAGGGGCCCAAATCGAAGCGGGATTAACTGGATAGACTTTAAAATTTACATATTCTCATAGGAAAAAGTCTAACGGTGTGATATCACAAGATCTTGGTGGCCAATCGACTGAAGTGTTCTCTCAATAAATAAATTGATTGATGCGATGTGTGAGACGTAGCGACGTCTCATTAAAACCAAATGACGCCGAGATCATGAGCTTCAAGTCGAGGCAGCAAATAGTCAGCTATTATTTCCGATAATGGTCGCCATTGACGGTTACGTTTCTCCGGCATCATTTTTGAAGAAATATGAACCGATGATTCCACCGGCCCACAAACCACATCAAACTGTTGTTTCTTCTGGAAGAAATGTCAGCTCTTGAATCTTTTTCGGTTCCTCTTCGTCCCAAATGTGGCAATTCTGCTTATTTACCATTAAGCCAGAAATGAGTCTCATCGCCGAACAAAATTTGACTCAAAAACGTTGGATCTTCTTGGAACTTTTCATGAGCCCATAGAGCGAAGCGATGACGCTTGGGAAGATCGAGCCATTTCCAATGTATTTTGTAGCTTTCAATTTAAGATATCGACGTAAGATGTTCCAAGTAGTTTCATACGTCTGTCCGAGTTGCTGCGAACGGCGTCGAATCGACTCTGCACGCACTTTGTGTAAACCCAATAATGAATGCTGGGTCTCAAGATGGGCAATGGAGTTGCGAATAGTACGCTCAGGAGGCCGAAACACATTCCTCATTCAATGTAGAGCATTGCAATTATTTTATAACTTTAGGTTTTCTTAGAACTGAACATCTACTTCATTGTAATTTCTGTATTTCAACTCTTAGAAAGCAAATGACGATTTTAAAGACTTATTCAAACTAAAGAATATTTATATCGAATGTCCCTCGTATAATTGGTTTACTTGAGTAGTCAGTTGTTAGTGGTCGCGATGACCGAAAATTGCTGCGGCGTGAATCATTCAATTTTCAATTTCCCCCAAAATCGATGCAAGAGACTTGTCGTGAACACAACGACAGCAAATGGGGGAAGCCAAAGAAGAAAACAGAGCAATCTTTTGGCAGATTTCCCTGCAACGGATGGCAAGCACCATATCCACGGCGACTGCAGTCGCTTGCTGTGCTGTTGTCGACGGCAATGCGCTGTGATTTAGCTAAACAAAGGGTGCTGGTGATCAAAACAAATGGCTAAAAAACAAAAACAACAGGTGCGAGCGGAGCGCCGGCAGCACTTACTCATCCATTAGGTTAAGTGACAATTTGCTGGCGTGAAAACTGAAAGCGTAACAACATAAACATTAGACGCCGTAAAAGTTGTTAGTGTTGCTGCCAGCAAGTTATCATCCGTTTGTTGTTGTTGTTTGCTGGTAACACGCTGCAAAGTGATTTGTAAGCGCACACAGCCAAAGTCGCCAAAATGTTGTTGGTGCATTCATTCGAAATAAGTTTGCGCACCGAGAGGCGGCAAGGACGTCAACAGCAAGTTGCAGTGGCACAGTGAAAAGTAAGGAGAAAGAGCTATTATGAACACACACCGTCACATTGACACTCACGTTGCTTTTGTGATCGGCAACATGCGCTTGGCTACTTGCAACAAAGTGCGTTCCAAAAGGTGATATATTTTTTCGTCACCGCACGAAAGTCACACGAATGAGAAAATGCTAGCAACGCAACTACAACACTTCAAAACACACATACATTTACATGGTGTTTCCTTCAACTGGGGACGGCAGCAAGGTATCTGGCGCCAGCCGCACGACCAACGCGAAAAGTTGTACTAAAAGCAGCAGTTAAGCTATCAGCATAGTTAGAGCGCTCATCGCGGAAAATCCCAACACTTCCTCACGCTGAAAATCCACCAGAAGGGACAACAATTTATGAGTGCACTTTGTGTTATCCGCACAAGAATGTCAGCGACGCTAGCGGTGTGTAGCCGGCGCAGCGCGTGTGACACGAACAGCCGCGCCAGATTGCACTGTGAAGTGAAGTTAACCACGCAATGACCGACCAAGCTACTAAACGACCGGCCATTCACACTTTGTCACAGCGTTTCTTTTCGTCTGCCTTCCATTTTTTGGATCAACGGCTGTGCTACCACGCAATGCCAAAGGCGCCCATTATCGTTTAATACACTCAGCGTACTAGACGTTGGCGCTGCGTCGGCGTGAAGCACCGAACTCGACTTAAAAGCCGAACATTTTCCATAAAGTAAGTGGAATAGCCACAAAGGAAGTAAGAAATATGAGAAACTAGCGTTGAAATCTCTTTCGTGTGAAGCCGCAGAATTGTGTCATGCATGACCTTTTCACAGCACTTTTTTCACCCTTTTTTTGACGAGCGCTCAAGTACGAGTGATTAGAGGAGGCTTCAACGACGTAAAGAATTTTTTCCTTCGCTTTCTGGTTGATTGGCGATTCAATGCGGCTTTAGAACCCTCTTCCAACCCGCAAAGCACTAAGTCACGGATTGCATGTTCCTAAATACTCTGAATCTGTGATTCATTACGACAATATTTCGGAGACTTAGCACGGTGTTAAGTGCAAGTGCCCTTGTATACATACATGAAAACGCAAATTGGAAGAGGAAAACAATTAAGACTATTTCAAAATTTACATTCTCAACACTCGAACGCAATTCATAAATCCGTGCACAAACGAGTAGGTACCAGTACTACCCACACCCACACCTAGCAGTACCCCTTCCATGCCATCATCTAACGGAGACAAGCATTCAGGGACGTGTTTTGCGTGTTTTATGTAATGACGATGTCCTAGTCATCAAATAGAATTCATTGCGTCCATTTTCGCAGCAAACACGTTTTGCAAATATTTGCCAAATGACAGGAAAATTCGCTGTTGCCAAATGCGCACACAAATTGAGTTGAACCGCGACAAGCAGGTCACCGGCGAACCACACTGGCGCTAACTAACTGTCACACGCGCTGGGCGCATGAGAAGAATCTTTAAGCGCCGCGGCCGGTAAGTGTTATGCTGGCACTACTTTCTTCAGCTGCTGTTCTTCTGGGTGCTAGTGAGTTTGGCTTTTGATTTCGCATACTCACTGACTTCTAGCAGCTGCTGCGACTGTCCTAAGCGCTGCAAGTTGCAAGGCCTTAGCAAACAAACACACTGAGTGTGCCGGAGACGCTGTGTGCTTGTGCCGTAATACGAGCCACGTAGCAAGCAAAGAAATGCAAGCGGCAAGTCATTTGCTATGTTGGAGGCACTTCCCTGCGCCACACATCGTTGTTGGCACAGTGAGCGCATGTAATTATTTTTTTATTTACAAAAGTTGGTCCAGCTGCAGTCGCATGCGTTCCCCCTTTTACCGCTGATGTTACCGATGTTGCGACCGTTGCCGCACACACACGGCCTTTACTGAATCTTGCTAATATCAGCAATACAAGCGCCATACAAAAACATACTCAAACATTGGTGTCCATAAGTGAATCGCCGTTTTCTTCGTAAATTTCATTTCTGTTTTCATTTTATTTGCTTTGCGCTTTTCTTCTTCTTTTGTTGGCAAACGAAAAATGCTGCAATTTTCGCGTCCGCATAAAAGTTTCTTTAACGCGTGTACTTGCCGCAGCCGCAACATGATACTCTACGAGCAACACTAACGAGAATGACAGCACCGCCAGCAGCGTGCCGAGCCCAGCTCCGCAATGTGGAGCGCTATTTTTCCACTTATTTGTTTGTGTTTGCGCGCTGTAGCGTGTTCATGTAAATTGAGTTGTACACTCACTCTGGAAGCATCACTCCTCTATGGCCCACAACAAGACTGGGTGCGGATGAGTTGGGCATATAGTATATGTACTCGTGGAAGACATGCAATGCTTTCGACATCTTTTTCAAGAGGTTTAAAGTTTCTCTTTCAACTATGTTCGGGGCGTTCGAATTACTCTTAAGCGTTTTCAGTGTATGCTCGTTTATTTGAAGGTGTTCCAAGTGCTTCCTCTGGTTTCACATAATCCATTCAATTATATTTGTAAGGATTAAATCACATACGCGATCCGAATAGGTACGCTCTCAAAGAGGCTTGGAAAATTTAAAGCTTTAGTCTTAAACTTGTTTATGTTTTTGACCTCAACATCGGAAAAAATTTTGTTTTGCTCAATTATTCCGTCGCTGTTGGAGAAGTTGATCTAAGGATCATTCCCGTATTTGTTTGTAATTGGAATAGGCCCAATTCAACGAGGTAGAGAAGTCCGTCGCTGGAGAAGTTGGTCCAAGGACCAGTTCTGTATTGGCTTGAAATCGGCATTGGCGCAATTCAGCGAGGTAGCGAAGTCTATCGCTGGAAAAGTTGGTCCTAGGACCAGTCTGTCGTTTGAAATCGGAATAGACCCTATTCAACGAGGTAGAGAAGTCTGTCGCTGGAGAAGTTAGTCCAAGGACCAGTCCTGTATTGGTTTGAAATCGGTATAGACCCATTTCAACGAGGTAGAGAAGTCTGTCGCTGGAGAAGTTGGTCCAGGGACCAGTTCTGTATTGGTTTAAAATCGGTATAGGCTCCATTCAGCGAGGTAGAAAAGTTCGTCGCAGGAGAAGTTGGTCCAAGGACCTGTCCTCTATTGGTTTGTCATTGGTATAGGCCCTATTCAACAATATAGAGAAGCCTGTTGTTGCAAAAATTGGCCCCAGCACCAGTTCTGCATTCGCTGAAATCGGTATAGGCGCTATTCAGCGAGGTAGCGAAGTCCATCGCTGGAGGAGTTGATCCAAGGACCAGTTCTGTATTGGTTTGAAATCGGTATAAGCTCAATTCAGCGAGGTAGAAAAGTTCATCGCAGGAGAAGTTGGTCCAAGGACCTGTCCTCTATTGGTTTGTCATTGGTATAGGCCCTATTCAACGAGGTAGAGAAGTCTGTCGCTGGAGAAGTGGGACCAAGGACCAGTCCTGCATTAGTCTGAAATCGGTATAGGCTCATTTCAACGAGGTAGCCACGTGTAGGCAAATGTCCATTGCAATTATATCAATAACCATAAACATACACAGGTGCTGGGTCAGATCAACAACTTCCCTGACTTTGTACACATAAGCAATAAATTGGTAATATTTTGTCGTTTTGCTTCCCTTATGAGCCATAATAGTTGTAAGTTTAGAAAAACGTGCTCGAGAAGTTAAAGATAACGACGGCACAACACTATTTCCTCACAATACGATTGAGCAACACATCCAACAATGACGGCGTACCCGCAGTGTTTGCTGACATGACCGGCAGACCAACGGTGCCGCGCACACATACAAACGCCAACACAAATGCATAGCTATGTGCATGTCGCCAGCAACACACCGTTAGTCACACATGCAGCACTCCCTGGCACCTGCAGTGAGCGCGTGGCAGCATGTAATCAGTGTGTTGCACGTTCCACCGCAACTTTACAATTTTCTACCCAGTGACCTGGTTATAAATTATGTTATGAGCCCGGCTGCATTACTTTCCTAGCCATGACGGGTTTCGGATTTTCACGCATTTGCTGTTGTTGCTGCAAAGCCATCCACAAATACTACAGACGCAGACACCGCTTTATTGCACTGCCGTGGAAGGCCGCAATGCATTGGCCAACATTTCCGAACCGTCCGCCTGCCTGCCTCTACTGGTGGCTTTTCACAGTGTGCTGCTTTTATTTTGTGATGTTTCACTTTTTCGCTGTGTCCAAGTCCACTTTTTATTGCCGTAATACAGCGAAAAGCCAGGGAAAAAAAGGAGCTGAAATTAAGAATGTGGCAAAAAGAACAGGTGCTGGCTGCAGCTGGTGAATGTGCTGCACACACGCTACTCGTAACGCTTGACGGTGGATTGCGAATGTGACACACGATTACACGACAACGTCAGCGCCTCTTGCAACATGGGGAGAACCTCGAATGGGCGAGTGAGCATATCTTATTCCCGACGTAAAGGTATGTATGCGGTGTGTTCGACTAAAAGCCACAAAGCGGTAAGAATTACGACAATAGCTACATTAACAACACCAAGTACAACAATAATAATAATGTCACAGCAGTGCTGGGGACGAAACGCATGCACCACTTAAAAAAGTGGCCATAATAAAGTTCGGCGAGGCAAGTTCGGGCGACACTGCTCTCAAGAAAAATCTTTTGCGGTATTTTTAGCCATTGTCGGGCTTAAGCAGCTGTAGCAGTAACCAACAGGCAATGCGCGACTCAAGTACCATAATGTTGTGAGCCGCAGAGCGACCGTCTACATCAACAACACCAACAAAAAAAAAATTGCATTGGGCTCTTTTGTACCCAGCGACTAAAGCCACAGCTGCAAACGGGCCACTAGACCGCAGGCTAGCTGAAGGGGAGTAGGCTCGGTTAGATTATTAGGGTAAACTGATAGGCCAATAAGCCACGCATAGACCAGTTCCAGTTGGTCCTTTGCAATACCAGATGGAATTCAGTTGCTAGG
Organism: Bactrocera correcta; assembly: GCA_027475135.1. Lineage (NCBI taxonomy): Eukaryota > Metazoa > Arthropoda > Insecta > Diptera > Tephritidae > Bactrocera > Bactrocera correcta. The sequence goes on from CM050325.1 coordinate 153,508,081, forward strand.
TCCAAAAGGAGTTGTCATCCTTTAGGATGCCTGCGCTTAATGCGAATTTTACCGGACTTTATGGTCTCACTTCGATACCTCCTTCACTGTATCTCAGATGCTCCTTCAGTGTATCTCAGATGCTTACAACGTAGTCTTGCCAATTTGGGAAAAGTACAAAAAAGAGACATTTCTTGCAGTATTTTCGATCGAAATCGATTCGATTAGAGGCACTGATCGTCATTCACAGTGGAGTCATCAACACCTTCACCGACTCCCTCTGCGTGAATAGCGTACTTGGAGCACCACCCATTCCAGACGAAAAGCTCAAGTTGCCGCGAGAAACGAGGATGACCCTTGCGGAGCTTCATTTTGAATACAGTAGCAGCTTAAACTCCCACTTATCCAGAATAGACCTCGTCATATCCAATATATGCCCTGCGTACAATGAGTCTCCGCTCATCTCACACCCTCTCCAAGAATTTGTCAGCCGCTCTCGAGTAAATGGCAGTATACATGGTGCGTTGGGTGCAAATCATCATAGTATACCAAGCCTGCAGGGCGCTCAAAGCGCATTAACCGCCTCATTCAATATTCATCTGTTGCATCGTCGGTCCTTGCAACTACAAGGACTGCACACAATGGCTCCACAGTAGTGAAGCGCCTTTGTCAGCGTTTTCTGCAAGAATTTTTCTACTATTTTACCTTTTTCTTTGGAATTTTTCTATGAGAAAATATCATAGCCCAACAAAAACAACTAAACCACTTCGTCGGCAGCCGCAGCGACGCGGTCTGCTTTGCATTGCTTTCGTACCGCTTTGAGAAATTTCGTTTTGAATAGACAGTCAGTGGCAGTGGCGTTATTAAAAATGTGTAAGCATTCAAAAGACTAATTTGCTCAACTTTACGTCTTTAAAGGAATTTATTAAGTGTTGTTGTTGAAAATCAACAACAAAGTGCACAATTCTCACGGCAAAACCCTAAGACCGCAAATATTTTAGTTGCCATTTCGATTGCTCGTAAAATGGTGTTGAATATCAGAAACCAATACCAACAGCTGTCAATCAGCCACTGAATTAGGTGTGCATACATATATTAATGTTAGATTTTATGAAAATTTTGGTTTTATAAAAAAAAAAAAATAATAATAAAATGACAAAAAATTGGAAAGGCTCGCTAAATTGCAATAAATCAACGCTTCTGTCAGTTTACCTATATACATAAGTACAGTCTAAGCTACAATAATATTGACAATGACACTTCGTAATGTTGCCATAATATTCACCGCCCAATATGACAACAAAATAATATAATGCTTGCTCATAGCAAGTGTTACATTGATTTCGAAAATGATTCGAAAATGGCAGAGTCAACTTGCCCAAAATGGAGCATATCAAATAACAAATAAACACTTAATCCCCAAACAGCAGCCATCGAACTGAAGTGGCCATGAAAAATATACAAAAGCGGCGAGAAGATGTGGCACCATTTGCCGCAGCAGTGGTGGCAATAAAAATAACTGCACAGATAACAAGAATTATCCCAGCATTAACAGCTATTTAATTGCAACAGACACATGCGCACGCTCATTACCCGCCAACAGCATGTTGCAAGCAACAAGCGACTAGCCAGTGGTCAGCCAGCGAAACGGCGGAGAGCAGCGCTATGCTCGTACACTTGTACGTATCTACCACCTAAATAGTTATGCAAGTGCTGCCCAATTGTAGTGAGGCGATGAAAGTATGAGCGCAGACAGCCATACGAGCGCTATGTATACATATGTATATAGCCATGAGTTTATATGTGTATGTATGTGTTTGATAAAATACGAAAATCAAAAAAATATATTCCTTTGTTTACTTGTTCTTGCATTGTTGCTTTGACAAACGGTATGCACATACAAATATACATATTGATGCTATATGTATGTATAAGTGTATGCAGCGAAGGTCTCAAAAGCATGTTGGTTAATTGTTGCGCTTCTTCTAGCAACATGTTGCTCTGCGTATAAAACGAATTCCACGAATTAATTTAGCGAAAAAATGGTGAAAGAGAGAAGAAAATTATGAATTTTTGCGCACTTATTTTCCAAATGAGCTGTCGTGAGATATTTAAGAATTGTGTATTCCACCTGTGGGGCGCGAGGCGTAATCAAAGCAAGCAAGGCACACTGAATGTATGTACAGTAGGTATGTATGTATGTGCTGGTTCTCTGCAAACATAAATATTGTACACTGCGAGAATGGAAAGATGGAGTGCGAGCAGCTTCAATACCTTGCCGCTTCTGTGAACCTGGTGACTACTGTGGGTTTCTGGCATGAAGAAATTTAAAAGTCGTCAACTTCTTGGTGTCAACAAGCGGAAGCTACTCCGCTAGACATCAAACGACAAGTGTTATCTCCACTTTTAGAATTTCCTCGTGCTTGTAGACACAACTCGGTTGGTGGAACCCTCACTGGTTTTGGAGAAGCTGTCGATGTTTGAAAAATTTAACAATTTTGAACATTATTTTAGTATTTCTTTATGACTTGACACATTTTGGGCGGTCTGAGACAAAGAGATGGATTTTTCCAACTTAAACAACTGTCATCTTAAAGTTGGTGAAGAATTAAAGATCAACATGATTTTTTTACTCGTTCCATGAGATCTGAAGATAAAAGTTCTTCCAAGAAATCCAAAGCTAAAAAATTGAACTTTTGTAGGTTTTGCTAATGGGCGATGCAGAAACCATAAGAAATGCCTTTCAATGACCAGAATAAGCAACTGACATCAATTGAAAAAGTCACAAAGACACTCAGAGCCATTTTAGTTATTTCACTCAGGGCCGTACAGCTTATTCCTCTTTTCTTATAAGCACGCATATCCAAATTTTCGAATAGTAATTTTTTATAGCTCACTTAACGAAACTTTATGAAAGTCATCGACTAATTTCCAGTGCGCCGCATAAAAATTTTCAAACTTGCACCTTATCTTTTTATTATTCGTGTATTAGCTCACCTTCAAATCGCTGAGTAGATAAAATGCAGCCACATAGTTTCGCAGATATCTGCTGAAACACATTTGAGCGAATATGTACGTATGAAGCACAAACAGGTGTTCGTGTGTGTGTAGATGATTTGCTCGAAAGCTTTAATTGTAGCTATGAGACGGCGCTGTCGACGCCATAAAATGCGAAAACAGCGAAATGTCCAACAACAGCAACCACCAACGGCAGCAACGAAGGCAGTCACAGCAGTAGCGACACACCAGCGCCACGCTGCGCTGCACCACCACTGGCGCTGCAGCGCCTCGGCTGCCCGACATACGTACACCTGGCTGCATGTAGTTAAGTACGTCGGTATTGAAGCCGCACGTTGCGTTTGAAATTTTGCGGCCTTTGCATTGTCAACGCGGCGACAGATTTTTTAGTCTTTTTAGTGTTTCGGAGTGGAAAACGTTTGTCGTTGACAATCAGTGCGCTGAAAGCAAAAACCAAACAAGCGAATCTACAAATCAACAAAAGATAACCATCAAACGAGATAATCAACTGCGAGGCATTCAGTTTGGTTCATTATTCAGCCAACAAACAAGTGAAGCGGCCGGTCAATAACGGTGAAGTTTTGAACATTTTCAAGCGCCAAAAAAGGGTTTAGAAAATTTCAAAACAACAACAAAGGCACGAAACGCCAAGTGACCCTTTAGTTAACGGTGTAAAAAACAGTGAAAATCCCTGACAAACTTAACCGCGACCTTACGAACAATTATTGGTAGTCCGCAAAGTTATATTTTAGAAACGCGACCCGTTAATCAGTCCACCACAGCAACAACTACATCGGCAAACACTCTACGCTGCTCGCTGCTGCCCTTGAAAATACCAGCAACTAGAAAATGTACGTACACCAAGAGCAAACATTTATGCACATACATACATACATACATACATATACGCGTATGCACATGAATGTATGTATGTATGTATATGTGCTTTAACACATGTTGTTGGCAATAAAAATTATTAATAAAATTATGGTTGTCTCGTCATATTTGCATTATAAACAGAGAGTGCACAAAAGGCCAGATTTGAAACAACAAAATATAATTTCTATATACAAATACACACACATGTACGTATTTATGTTTAGAAGCATATAGTATAGGATATCGGGTAGGCGACTCAGGCACCAAGTGTTCAATATAGAACATTAAAATGCGATCTGCAGGAATTCCAAGAATCTAGAGTCTGTTGTTTTCAGAATTTAATCGTAAATGGCGATTTTTCTAGATTTTTTGTACTTGTTTATCTTGTAAGCTCAAATAATCGCCTATACCCTCACCAATTTGATATATCAATCCGCTAAGGATAGTGTTCAAATATGTCTACGCCCCCGCAGTTCTGTGTTCACCTCTATTTCTGTCCTATGGTCGACAAGAGGCAACAAAATCCATTATTGCTGCGCTCACTCTCACCCCAACCGATGAATTCAAGTTGCGCTGCTCAACTAAAATATTAAATAATAAATATTTCGCGCACACACACATACACGCGCGCAAACATTTAGTCACTCAAGCATGTTTGAATGATGCATGCACCTGTTGGCAATGATCTGCGATTAGTTCGAGGACTTCTGTGGCCACCAAATGAGATAAACACAACAACAAATTATAATAAATTTACCACAAAATTCAATAACAAAAGCTGCACAAACACAAAGCACCTCATACTAGCGTTGGGATTTAGACAATGTTTAACTAATGCGACTAGCGGGCGATGAGCTATAACCGGCTGATTCATCCACCTGTGGCAACTGCAATCACAGGCAGCCAACAAATACACATTCAAACATATTCACCTCTTTCGTGAGTCAGCCGCTTTTCCCCGCCGACGATTAATTAGCTATGTGTGTATGTGTGCGTGTGGAAACTTAGCAGCGCGCGTTGTCTACATCGCTGATTCATTAGCTTTAAAATAGGTGTTCGCGCTTTTCGTTTGGCAGGTACGACATCGCTATCTAACAAATCCGTTTTATTTTACTTTTCATTTGATTTTCGATTGCAGGTATTTTGCCGCTTTTTTTGCTTTTTGTGACTATTTGTTAGGTACGATTTATCTGCTGTTATGTTCAAGCATTTATGTATATGTAGGTTTGTTTAAAAGAGCTCTGCCATGGCGTTGTTGCTATCAAGCGAATTAGTGTAGTTTGTAGCCGTTGTGTTGCAAGTTGCTTAGATGAGTTTTGATTAAATGTCGCCACCACTCATCAACACTATCTCACGTGTATACATGCATACATATCTGTACAATTACTCATAGTAATTGTTGTTCCCAAGTTGCACCTTACCTCAGGCAGATTAGTTATTTTATTTTAAAAAATTGACTTTGACAAAGAAAAATCAAGGTCAATAGCACCTGAGAACTGCTCGCATTCATTAATGACCTGCTCAAGAAGCTAGAATTTTTTCTTACTATTCAAATTTTTAATAAAAGATACAACAAATAACCTCCAGCCTACTGCAACTAGAATTGAGTACTTCTTCTTCTTCTGCTTTATTGGCATAGACACCGCTTACGCGGTCATAGTCGAATTTACAATAGACTGGCGCGATTTACCCTTTGCGTTCTTTAACGCCAATCGGAGATTCCAAGTGGAACCAGGTCCTTCTCCACCTGGTCTCTCCAACGGAGTGGAGGTCTTCCTCTTCCTCTGCTTATCACGGCGGGTTCTGTTTCGAATACTCTCAGGGCATACTCATCCATACGGACGACATGAACTAGCTAGCGCAGCCTCTTTCTGTTAATTCGCTGTTGCCAATGCGGAAAGGATTATAAATATTCCGCAGAACCTTTCTCTCCAAAACTCGTAAAGCCGACTCATCAGCTGTTGTCATCGTCCATGCCTCTGCTCCCTATAGCAGGACGGGGATGATGAGGGCCTTGTGGAATTCGGTCTTTGTTCGTCAAGTGCGTTGGATTTCGAGCTCATGTTGTTGTTGCTTTTAATTCTGGTTCCAAGATAGACGATATTATCTACGACTTCGAAGTTCAACAGTGACATGAGAGCGAGCTTTTACTAAGATCGATGTCGATCCTCTCTTCAAGGGTTTTTTACGTTCGACAGAACCTTATATGCGATATTGAGGAGGCTGAGCTTATCCCACGGTAGTTGGCTTAAATTGTGGGGTTTCCCTTTTATGGATTGGGGAGAGCACACTTAAATACCAATCGTCTGCTTTTCTTTCTTCCGACCATAGTCTACAGAGAAGCTGATTCATGTTCCTTATCAGTCTTCGCCGCCGTATTTGAATAGCCTGGCTGACAATCCAGCGGCCCCGCCGCTTTCATGTTCTTGTCATGGTCAAGCGACATTTCATGGAGCAGACGTTTCATTCTCAATCGTCATCGGTCGGAGAATCGGGCTTTCGCTGCCAATCAGCAGGCTGAAGCAGTGTTCCCTCCATGATTTCAGTTAGCTCTGGGCATCAGTCCCTAGGTCACTTCTAGGGTTTTGAGTACTATGCTAATAAGCCACTCTTGTACAACATAATCCACAGAGACACATCTGGAATCAAATAGAACTTGAACCTTTGCTGGCCATCTGAGTCAACCAAATCTGTTGTCAAATATATAAATTTCGATAATTTTAAAGGTTAAGGCTTAAGACCTTTGTCAACATTTCGGCAAATCTTTCTAAAAATGCTTTTAGGGTTAATAAAGATTTATATAGCGAATGTTAAACAGTTAAAATCGTCGGCAATCACAAGTACGTAGAATCAAAAACTGTAGTGCTTCTGTGGCACGTGGGATACGGTACACCAAATGAGTTAGAAACATGCAAAGACAGTGTGAACGATTAGGCAAGGATATAAAAGAACGTTCCACAACCGAATCACGAGGAAGCGCTTACGCAGACGCCACACTGTAGTCATTGGGATGAGTGTGACGAGCATTCGTCAGCCGTACGCGCATTGATGTCTTTGCCGGGGCACGGCAACTTGTTTGACATTTCCACACCTGTACTTTGTATCAAAGATGCAAGCGATAATGTCATTATGTCGGTGGCCAAAGCCAACAGGAGACAAAAAACCGTGATGATGGCAGCTAACGGTGCACCAAACAACAATACACACGAACATTGCCGTACGTACCGACGGCATCTGCAAATCCATCGCACAATGGCGACGAAAAGCGTCAAAAAGCGACAACGGCGAGCTGGCACATTGAGGTTATATCGCATTTAGGGCGATGTGAATTACGCCAGCACAATGGCGAATCGCTGCTAAGCTGCCAGCCAAAACACCTTTAGTGCTGCAATTCGCGCGCTGATGTCGCACGTGCTACGCATAAGCAAGTGGATACACGCTCGCACTGCCTTCGCCGTTCGCCGTTCGCCCAAAAGGCAGAAAGAGTTGTCATATGTGTATGTGCATGTGTATTTCGCTTGGGTTGCTCTGGAGTGGTGCACAATTCCGCATTGTAACTATGATTTGGAGTTCGTGGCACATTGTGCAGCGATTTTTTGTCATTCAAGTCAAGTAGAGTCATCAAAGTAATGGACACACACATTCAAGAATCTTCTGATTGTCTGGCAACGTTAGCTGAGTTCAGGTCCTTCTATATTTTGTCATTTGAAAGATGGCGTTGCCGACTTCGGCGCGGCTTTAAATACACCTTAATGTTTTATTGCTGAGCAACGGAATCACGTATGAAACACAGACGCAGCATTTTAGAGAGCGCTCCAAGGAAAATTGTACCGTTTAGGATTGGATTCTTTAAATTGATATTTTGAAATGGAAAATTGTAGCAAGCTCCAGCAGCTAAGTAAATGAACTGCTTTTGAGATTTATTCCACACTCATATTTATATGCTTTCCGATGTACATGCATATTCACATGCGCTCTCATGTGCCCATATACAAACAAATGTGCAACACGCTTTCATAAAAACCGTAATAACGGCGTAATGACAATTTTTATGAACTTTCCGCATTCATTGCGGCATAAACTCGCATTCGCTTATTTATTTCATCAATATTGGAAATACTAAACGCCTAATGAGCAGCGCGCAGAGATTTGCAATAAAAGAGATGCCCATAAAAGCAGATTTTACGTCATGAACCCTTGAATGAATATGTTGGCGCTTCTTAGCGCGTTTTTATAACTTTTAAACTGAAGTGATTTTCATATCATTTATATTATGACTTTTCACGAGCACAAAGCGCGCAAGCAAAACTTTTATGCTCAAAAATAATTTTCTCCCCGACACCGATGCCACAGCGCAAGATCGATATAAACTCAGGATACCCGAAGCTAATAATTTTAGGATCACAGTGAAGCTCAATATTTCTATTTAATGTAGAATTGTGGGTTTAAGTCATTTGTGCTGTAGATATATTTGAAAATTGTTGGTTTTTCAAAACTGGAATAGAGTAGATTTCATTGCAATATTCGCAAACTTGTTAATTATCGACAGATATCCGCCTCGTTTTTCACATGTAGGCTTGTTGTTCGAAAATTCGAAATTGGAATTTATTTTGATCCACTATTTCGAAAGGTTATTTCTCACCATGAACGTGGAAGGCCAAGAAGAGCAAAATTTAATGAAGGAATAGAAAATACCCACACAACAAGCTCGTCCTCTTCCTCTGCTTCTCCCGGCAGTACTGCGTCGAATACTCTTAGATCTCTGGAGTATTTTCATCCGTTCAGACAACACGACGTATCCTCTCTCTCTCTCGCTGTCTCTTAATTCGCAGTAGTACGTCAGTGTCGTCGTATATTTCGTACAGCTCATCGTTCCATCGACTGCCGTATTCGCTGTTGCCAATGCGTAAAATGCGTATCATAAATCTTCCGCAGAACCTTCCCCTCGAACACTGACTGACTCGTCAGATGTTGTCATCGTCCATGCCTCTACACCGCACACCAGTACGGGCAGTATCACTTACTTGTAGAATTTGGTCATTGTTCGTCGAGAGAGGATTTTACTTCCCTATTGCCTACTCAATCCGATGTAGCACTTGTTGGCAAGAGTTATTCTGCGTTGGCGTTCGAGGCTGACATAGCTGTGGTATTAATACTGATTCCAAAATAGACAAAATTACCTACGACTTCGAAATTATGAACGTCCATAGTGACCCTGGCCACCAGTACAGAGCTGTATGTAGCTTCAGCTACGATGCCTGACAATAGACTTAATTCCTTTGGAGTTCGCTCCAACCTACTCTTACCGACTGACTCCTCGGGGAGTATCGAAGTGGTTGTGGTTAAAACCCAATTACGGGAAGAACTGACTTTGCCAGTTGAATGTGAAGTTGCATTGCAACCGAGTGCCGGACCCAAAGCACGGCAGAGGTTTTAGATGGGCCTCGAACCCCACCGAGGTAGTTAGTGTGTCCATCCCACACGCCAATTTGTACTGAAAATGCTAGACATCAACGCATTGATTTGATCCGCTGTGCTTTTGAGCTCCGTGGGGTAAGGCTGTTGTCATCAGGTACCCAAGTAAAACACACCGGACGTTGTCCACAGTGACTAGGAACCAAAGAATGCGAGGACTATTTTTTTGATGACAGGAGATATTTCGTCTTGCCTGTTTACTACCAGACTCAAACAATCGCTTCGGGGAAGCAGTTTTAAATCAATTGAAGACATTAAACGTGAATGGCGCATTGAAAGCTAATCCGGAAATTGACTTTAACAACTGTTTCGAGGATTGAAAAAAACGGTGGCACAAGTTTTTTGGGACCAACGGAGATTACTTTGACGGGGACGACATATATTTTGAAGAATAAATTAAGAACTTTAAAGTTATGAACAAAGTCGTACTGTTTTTTGCTCATAGCAGTAAGTCAATTACGGTATATGCGATATATTAATATCTATAAGTATACATATCTACGTTACGTAATGTGAAAGAATACACGTCTGCAATGTGGAATTAACTAAAAAAAATCTAAATTTGGCTATAAATATCGATCAGGCTTTCTTTGTACAGACTAGCACCAAACAGTTTTTTAAATCAAATGTTAGAAACATATAGTAAACTTTTTTGAGAAGATTTTGATTAAAGGAAAGCAACATGTATTTAATAACTGCGAATTTTATTATGTGCTAAGAATTTGGAATATTTTGATATTGAAAACATGCTGCCTATCCACAAAAGCGCGGCTTTGTCATTTTTAATAGATTAGATTCTGCCCGCCCAGACCGCGCCGTAGCAGCGATCAAAGGATGAAGGCCCGAGTGGCCTATGCCATTTGGCACGCGGTAGCAAAGTAATAAATTTATCAGACATACCAGAAAGGGACACCAGCGGATCTGTGCACGCTACACACAATATTTAAGAGCACCAGGCTCAAGCAACGCACACTCGCACAAAAAACCAAACAAAAACAACAACGTGATCGAAAGTCTGTGTGGCAAAAACTCAACTCTTCCTACTCCAAGCGGTACCTATAAATAACAATGGCAGAAGCGTGGGGTGGCAGCAATGGCAAAAACAATAACAATAGCGTCAGCGGCATCGTCAGCAACAACACATTGCGCCAGATTTATTGCTATTGTAGCATTATCTTTTTCGCTTTTATACACTTCAAAAAAATTCTTAAATCGTTGTTGCTTTTTATTTGCATATTTCCTTTTGCCTAATCCGCTTTCTTCTGCCACATGCCACATGCCACACACGGACAGGCAAACTTCGTGATGGCACTCTTACTATTCATCATGACATATGTTAGTTCACGTTATGCAACATTAGCTTAGCAATCACTTTGTTGTTCCTCCGAGTATTTAATTTATTTATTTGAGCATTCATGTTCTGTACGTTTTTTTGCCTTTTTGGCAGATTGGCAGAGAGCACCTGCCACCCACAGGCGTCGTTGGCTGCGTTTATTTCTGCATTTTTCTCGTTCTGGTTGTTGACATTTATTTATTTGCTTCGCAGCTTTGACAAACTCCAGTCGACTGATGCTATGTCAAACAGGTCGCGTGCTCACTCATCAAATCCATAAAATAAATAGTCACTGTAAAACACATGGCGCCGCTCCACACACACACACACACGCACACCTCTCTTCCACTAGTAAATATGTACTTATATAATATATGAGCTTAGTATTAATGTTCGAGCATTGTATAAGGCGTGTCGCGAGTGCCTCAGAGCTTTGGCCAGGCATCTCCACCCTTACTCGGCGGGGCTTTGGATGTATCATTTGTAGCATTTCAAGGTCGGAATTTGAACGCAGAATGCACAAAGCGGTAGTTACGCACCAAACGCACTCGACAAAACAAGCCTGCTAATTCGCAATGGTGAAAAGCAAAGCAGCAAAATATTAAAGTCCAATGTTGGTAGGATTTACGAAAAAACGTATGCTGCAAATGGCTTTGTTATTTACATGATTCCACAGCAAATATGAATATCCCTGCCATTGGTAATCCACCGTGGCCACATTTTTTGCACAATTGTGCTACATGGATTTCAATAGAAATGGTATTTGCAGATAAAAGTAGTAAGCTCAAATATCCGTTCCTAAATCTCTTCATGGCCTTAAATTAGAAAGGATTAACTTCAGCGCTCGGTAGAATAGTTCCAAAATGTCGGCTTTAGTAATGAGCGCTGTTTAAAAATTTTCTATATTTTTAGTAAATTAGCAAAAAAAAGGGACCCTAGAACCGCTATCGGTAAATTGGGAGCGGGTTAGTGCTCCCGTATCCTCTTGTGTTCTACTACTAGCTAAAAGCCGTATGGCCAAGATTGGTCGCAGGAGATCTAGTAATCTCTTTTCCCTCAATAAGGCTGGCCTCTTCCTACTTGTAGAGCTTTTAACAGGATATTTCCCTATTGGCGTCCATACTGCAAGTTTGGGAATCTACCTAGACGCCATTTGCAGAAGATGTGTGGAAGAAGATGAGGTGGAAAAAACTCAACACTTCCTTCTTGACTGTACCGCGTTTGGATGGTGAAGACTTCAGACACCCCACTGAGTTGGCGCGAATAAAAATTAAACGTCTATGCAAATGTGTATTGGTTGCTAAGCGTCTTGCTAATCCATAAACCCTGAACACTGGAGTTCTTCTTTTTTATGCCGACCACGTGCGATCTTCAATCAGCCATCTAAGCTAGTAAATTATTTCTTCTCAATTCTTGAAGGTATATACTCTGTAATTTATAGACCCCCGTAATATAAGCCACACGTTCTGTACGTAGGTATACTACGCTGGTCCCTCCCACAAACTCCAGCGTAGAGTGCCCAAAAAATTTCTTAATTCGTTCCAAAGTTGTTCGTTTATACTGAAAAACTGCTTTTTGTAATAACGGGACGCTATAGTAGTAGACCTATAGGAACAACAAAAGGAGTCATATTTTATCCCTCTCTTTTGGGATTTCTCTTCAGTAAAGTTTGTCATTTCATCATGGAAAGTTATATAATCCAACAATTAGTCGAAATTATCAAAATTTACTACCGAAATTCGGAGTCAGTGGCTTCACTGTCGGCAACTCTGGCCCAATACAAAGGGAAATATGTAGAAAAGGAATTTTGACCGTATCGAGAGTAAAGATTTTGTCTTTTTAAATGGAAACATACACGCTAAAGTATCTCGATTCAAAGAAGCAGCGAACATGAGCAATTAACATATATAAATGAGTAGCTACGGCGACAGCGGAATCTGCTCTCAAGCTCTCAGCAAAATAACAAGATTACAAAGGGCGGAAGCGGAAGAATAGAATTGAAGGCTGGCCCTTAGTCGTGCATACTCATACGTGGGCGCCCGAGTACACAAAGGCGCCAAAGCTTCAGCCAGCGAACGTGTTGAGTTTCACACAAAGCTGGCAGGAAAATCGCAATTTTTTTTTCATCAAACATTTCGGTATGGTGAATGACACTTTGTTGGCTGGATAGAGCAGCACTCGCCTCAGCTCACCCGCCATGCAACATGTCGCACCGTTGCTCGCCTGGCTCGCCATTAGAACGCACCGATTTCACGGCTCAACTACTAAGCTTGTGGAGAGCAAGCAGAAGCGCATCGTGATTTTAATTAATTTTTTCTTTGATGCTGCATTTCGCTTGGCTACAACAATATTTAAACACGCTTTTTATGCTTTGGCGATGGCATATTAATAAGTTTCGCATTTCGGCACCGCTTTGTAAGCTGGCGCTCGGAACGCCTCAAAGGGAGCTCGATTTTCTGTTTTGTCGAAAAAATGTTGTCACTTTGGGTAGGTGTAGCTAGTTTTTTGCGCCAATCGAAGTGAAGTTTGCTCTTCTTATCTTCGGACGAGGCGTTTAGACATGGAGGCAAAAACCTTGATTGTTGGTTGTTTGGCTTTGAAAAAATGCGAAAAGTTTGGTGATAGACAGGTGAGTAAACGATAGTTTTTGTGCTTTCGACAATTATGCAGCATAAAGATGAAGTTTTTGTGCGAAAGATATTTGATTTTCCACAAAGAACAAACAGTCTTCTGCGCGCTCACCTACCAACCGCAAAGTCAGCTTTAATATGCCGTTAAATTCATGCTTAAATGAAAATAACGATTTTTGATACAATTTAAAGTGAAACGTCGTTTGTTGGAATAGTTGAGAGGATCAGACTCACACCGGCTTACTAACTGAGCGAGAGAGTAAATTCAACTATAATTTCGTCAAAATCGTTTCCAAAGCTTAATCGATTGCAGACTTGCTTAAGTGATTCGCCGCTTTGCGTCCGCCCCGTAATGCGAAGGAAATTAAAGCTCCTTGCAGTTTTCGCAGAAGCTGAGACCTCATCAATATATAATTTCACTTGGCTCCTCCGAATGTAGAACATCAAAAGTTTCGCTGTTTGTGTTGCCTTTGCAAACTGCAAGAATTTTAAAAGTTGACTGCTAATTGGCATAACGGTGAATGTTGTACACGACATGCTTGCAAGACGCAATCAAATATTAAATAACCTTAGAAACTGATTACTAGTCAGACACAGACACATAAATACTTGCGCACCGCCGGAGTAAGCAAGGCACGGATCAACTGAGAAAGACACACAAATATCGACGGCATACGTATGCATAGTGCCCTACCTGCCAAGTCTTCAGGCTAATTGAACATCAGAAATCCGGCAAATTGCGAATTCAATGCGTTTACTCTTCACCGAGCGGGACAAACTAAAATTAAATACACTTGATGCATAAATTCGATACGACAGCAGTGCTTATGCGCCAGGACCTTACCAATTTGATGCGAAAGCGGAAGGAACCTAATTGACAGCGCAGCGATCTTCTTCGAATTCTCCCGACAGCGAAGCCATGCAAAGCAGGACCAGCGAGCGTAATGAGATGATGTGAGCGAAATAAGAAGTTAATTATAACGGCTGCACTCGAAATGCGTATCTCAAAGCTGCGCCCGGCAACGAGCAAAGCCGCGAATTACCAATTTTAGTTGATGACAATGCCGTTGACGACAAGCGGAAAACTTATGCTAACAATTATACGACTGCCAAAGACGGCGATGAGATTTACTTCAACAACAACAACAACAAATGGGGAGACTAATACAACCGCCATAATAAGAATGCCAAATAACGAGCGCTTGGCCGTGGCTGCGGGTACAATTAGCGCCGCATGTCGACAGGATAATTTGGCACACCTCAACAGCAGCAGCTTCGGCGGCAGCGGCAGCGACTCGCATCAAGCAACCGCCGTTAGTCAACGCCATTGTTGCGGTGGCGCTTATTACTCACAAGATTGCAATGCGGCCGAGTTGCCAGAAAGAGGGCGCGTGTAGTTGCTGAGTGAGAAAAGGGAGCTTTCGCGAAATATTAAGTTAATAATCGTGCTTGCCACTAATTGCATTCGCGCAAATGTTTGACGCATTTAAGCCGCTCCAATGCGAGTGGAAGCCAAAGTTTCTAAGTAGCCTACGCGCAAACTAATGATGGTGATTGTAAATAGGTCTATTGTTACTTTCCTCCGTTACTTCTGGGCCATGCCTAATGGCAATAATTAAGCAATTATGTGAAATTATTAAAATTACTCAAAGAAGGGAAAGCAGCGTCGACGGCGAGGAGCCACACCATTAGAATCTTGAGATAACAATGTAATGAGAACGCTTGTAGTGCGACAGGACTGGTTTACTTACGAGCGCACTGTCGTATGGCAAATCTCAAAGGATCAAAGGTTAATCTTTAATACGAAATTTCCAGTTGAAGCTTTAAAGCTGCTCAAAGCCTCACAAAAATTTAGGTTTAAAAGCTAATACCATTTTCCAGCAGTTCCTAAGGAGATTTGCAGCAACAAGGGGGGCACCATCTTTGCTAATCACACAAGCAAATTGTTCGGCCAAAATTCTGGCAACCACCGAACCAAAAAAAAAACATTATTTGTCTCAGATTTTTGTACAGTCATGCTAATTTGAACGCATTGAAATCATCTTTTTTGTCGCCTCAAATAAATTAAAGTAAATTTTATACAACAACAATACTAAGCACTCATTGTTAAACTCCTCAGAATTCTTCTCCGAAAAGTTTATTGTTGTCTGGTTTCTATAACGTAATTGTGCTGTATTGTCTTTACAGCAAATCTCCTTGGTTTTGTCTACTCGTGTTTATGACTCTGCCAATAAATTCTCTTAGCGATTGTTGGGGGCGACGCGGACATTTCGCTCATTCTGCACGCCATTGGCAACCTCATTAATATAAAATTGCTTAATTCATGCATTAATTCTTATAATTTTCAATTGAGTCGTGAGTGCTTATGTTGTGAGTGCTTATGATTATGCTTGTTCTCTTTTTAAGGGCTCTCAGCTATCTTATTACCAGCGACTAAGCCGGATATCGAGTAGCACTTATGTCATTGTTTATTTGAATTCAATTTATTCATTTTTATGTTTGTTAAAATCCAATTATAAATGAAAGAGAGAAAATTACCAAAGAAATAATTGGAATACAGTTATATCCGTCGTAGGTGTACTCTAATGCCTTGAATTGCTAAAATCAGCGCTGTACTTAAAACAGTAATAATTTTTTCAAGCCACCTGCGGCATGGGATAGATACCAAGAGTTGAAGAGAGAAAAAAAGAGAGATGTCGAAATGCGTGAGTACGAAGTGATTGACAAGCTGGCCGTCAGAGGTAGTGTTCGACAGGAAAAAAAGGGTTTTAAGACCGGAACATACTCTTGTTTGAACCCAAGTAGGTAATCTAGTAACCGATGCCCAGAGCATACTGAAATTATGCAGGGAACCCTTCTGCAGCTTGCTGAATGACAGTGAAAGTATAACACCAGTAGATGACGAACCCGATTCCCCAATCGATGACGATGGAACAAAAGTACCATTACCCGAAGTAAAGAAATAGCAATTACTCGTCTAAAAAACAACAAAACGGCGGAGCCGGATGGATTGCCGGCCAAGCTTTTCAAATACGACGGAGAAAAACTGATAAGGAGCATGCATCAGCTTCTTTGTAGAATATAGTCGGGCGAAAGCATGCCCGACGATTGGAATTTAAGTGTGCTCTGTTCCATTCACAAAAAGGGAGACTACACAATCTGCACCAACTAACGTGGGGTAAGCCTCCTCAACATCGCCTATAAGGCTCTATCGAGCATACTGTATGAAAGATTAAAGCCCGCCGTCAACAAACTGATTGGAACTTATTAATGTGGTTGTAGGCTTAGAAATGACCAGATATTCGGCACACACCACCTCTTCATCGATATCAAAACTGCTTTGAAAGAACGAAAAAGAGCTGCCTTAATGTAGCTATGTCTGAATTTGGTATCCTCGCAAAACTAATACCGCTGTGTAAACTGACATAGGGCAATACTAAAAGCTCCGTCAGGAACGGAAAGGAGCTCTCCGAGCCGTTCGATACCAAACGAAGTTTCAAACAAGACGACTCCCCCCTCGTTAGTTCTGCTTTCTCCAGACTGGATAAGGAAGCGAAGCAAATGGCCATCAAACAAACAGTCTCACTCGCGACTTGGCTTCCACGTCACTATTGACAGTCATAACTTCGAGATCGTGAATCATTTGGTCTATCTTGGAACCAGCATCAACACCAACAAGAACGTCATCGAACGTCTCGAAATTCAACGCAGGATATATCTTTCCAACAGGTGCTACTTCGAACTGAGTAGGCAATTGAGAAGTAAAGTCCTCTCTCGACGAAAGAAAGCCAAATTCTACAAGTCACTCATCATCCCCGTCCTGCTATATGGTGCAGAGGCATGGACGATGACAAAATCTGATGAGTCGGTGTTAAGAGTCTTCGAGAAAAAGGTTCTGCGAAAGATTTAAAGTCCTTTGCACATTGGTAACGCCGAGTTCCGCAGTCGATGGAACGATGAGCTGTACGAGACATGCGACGATATTAACATAGTTCAGCAAATTAAGAGACAGCGGCTAAACTCTCTAGTTCATGTCGTCCAAGTGGATAAAAACAGCCAGCTCTGAGAGTATTCGACGCAGACCCACCGAGATAACAGCTATTCTTTTTGTTCAATATTTATCTTGTCACTTCCATCAGCACTGTTTTGTCAAGTTCTTACTGCTTCTCAGTTAAGAGATTAGCCGTCATGGATGCCAATTGACAAACATGCAAAATGAAAGTATATTCAAAGGCAACTACACATATATTCATTATTCGTATAGCAGCTTAAAATCTAGTTTAAAATTATTAAAATGTTTAACTTCATTGAATAACGGTACATAAATGAATATGTGAAATTTGCAGCTCGCTGCTTCCGAATGCAATGAAGTTAGTGCAAAAGCTTAGCGACCCGTGTTCAGCAAACACATGAAAGTTTTTAATAAGCTAGTAGATATGCACTGTTAGTATACAATTTATTGCTTTATTGCCAAATCCCTAACCGCTGACTTGAATAAACTGCAACGTCGAAAGTAGCTTCCATTAAAATGGCATTTTCTCAGCATAATTGTTGACAATGTCCAAATCAAATGCAAATCAATGGGAATATTTCTAA
Organism: Bactrocera correcta; assembly: GCA_027475135.1. Lineage (NCBI taxonomy): Eukaryota > Metazoa > Arthropoda > Insecta > Diptera > Tephritidae > Bactrocera > Bactrocera correcta. The sequence continues at coordinate 153,525,991 of CM050325.1, forward strand.
AATTCCAACTTATTACTACACTCAAACACACTCACACATACACACACTCACACTTAAATATACATACACTCATACTTGCATATACATACACATCCACACACCCACACGGAGCCATTTCGGACGAGACGTCGGCCACTTTGACTTTCGAGTGTTTTAATTGGCAAGCAACCAAGAATTTCAAATGACTCTCCTTTCATGCTCTGCGCCGTCGCATGTGTCAGTCGATGTGAATGTTGTTGCTGATAATTAAATTTTCTAAATTTCTTGCTATAATTTATTATGTATATGTTTATTTGTCTAATGCAGTTGTTTGCCCTGTTCCATGGTAAATTGATATTCTATTGCTTTGGAGACTGCAAGCTGCGGTCTTCAAGTGACTACAAAAACAGCAACAATGCTCTTGCAAAAACAAATATAGTAAAACAATAAAAGCCTTTAAATTGTAAATATTCAATTTCTGTGCAACTTCTTCTTCTGCCCTTGCAACATCCATTATGCGCATCAACAAAAACAAAGCAATTTATGTGGGAATGCAAAAGAAATGCTTCACATTCTGCACATAGCTTAAGAGATAAAGCAAAAAGCTAAACACAATAAATTTTGCAGGCAATAATATAAAATGTTTTAGAACAATACTGAGATTTCACTTACGCCTGACCATAATTAAAAAATACTGCGAAAAAAAACCGAATTGAAAATGCCATATTTCATATTCCATATACATATTTAATTATCAGTTCTAACATGAACGGAAATCCCTCTTCGAAACCCAAACGTCATATCTGCCAGCTTAAAGCGCATAAGCTTACTCACTTTTGTCATTTTCATTCGCAACCAAAAGTGACAATATTGGCAGCAAGAGCTTTGAGGCCCATACGTACTATACTTTTAGGCGCAATGTGCCAACTCACACACACGACGATATGCGCAGTCAAAAACAGGCACTCACACATTTGCGCCCGCCAATTTAGCAATTCTCTACATTTGCACTGACGCCCGAATGCTGACGCCATCGAAATTGTTTAGCGCCCATTTCACCTAATTTCCGCAACACGATGGGGTGGCACTCCACACTCTATGCAGAGGAACAACGCTACTCGTGTTAGTTCAATGAACTGCATGACGCAGATGCTTGTAACTTGCGGAGGCGCTAATTATTTTGAAATTTACGTCTCCCATAAATTCTTCTCCAAGACTCTTCTCTAACTCGTTACCGTACTTAAACTAAACCAAACCAAGCGCCTACCATATACATTAGGGATAATATATAGTAGGCGCCTGTAGACAGTTAAGTTTTAATTTTGCGCCGCTTGTTGCGTGCTAATCGCGCCTCGACACGGTCAGAGCAACGCATGGCGCTGCAGCACCTCCTCCCGTGTGTGTGTGTGTGTATGCGCTCATATTGCATGTACATACATGTTGTACACTCTGCTGTTGCTGTCGCAGCTAATGGTGCAGCACATTGCATGTCACACCCACGCCGCTGCGGTGCTTCTATGCGCCAAGCAAATCCGCCCAATAAAAGAATCGAATCCTTTTAAGCAGGAAAGTGATTATCGATCAGCGCTTCAATGAGAAAGAGCGCGTCATACAAATCGCTGATGCGGCTGCATTGTTGCGCGTCTGCGGCCACTCTCATTGGAGAATTGCGGTGAACGCGACGTGTGTTCGGACGTGGTAATATGCCATCAATCTATGCCAGCAACTCAAAATGCACTCAATATTTAATGCCAATCGAAATGTGGCACACATTGCCTCCAATATGTTTCCACCACACACATGCACGGACTTGAGTGTGCGCGCGCGTGTGTGTGGACGCACTCAGTTTATTTCGCTGAAATAAGACGCTTTACCGCACTGCCACCAGCAATTCAGAGCTTTCGCGCTGCAACCCGTCAACGTCCGCGGCATATGCTCATCAGTATCACTCACGTCGCCGCCAACACAATCACCGAAATGTGTTGCGTGAGTGTGTGGCTGTGCGCGCCTAGAAGTATGCAGCACTCCCGTTAGCCGCACACGGTGTGGCAGGCGTGCAGTGCTTTCATGGGTCACGCTTTGCTGCATGCACGCAAAGTTCGATGAGCCGTAGGAAAATGCGCTGCTTAGCCTTTCGAACTGTCTTGACTTTCTAAGAGAGTGAGCTATTGAGGATTTATTAGATTTAGATTGCCTTAAACGCCCGCTCTTATATGTATTCGTGCACACGTGTGTGCCTGGCGCTGATTGCATCGTATCTTAACTCTACACATTCGCTCCAACACACCTCCCTTTTTGTGTTACAGTAGATGTTTCCTTCCAACTATAAAAAAAATCACAACTCCCAACATATTCGATCCCACTCGGGCGCACACAATATACGCGCGCGCGCATACACGCAGCCGCGCGCCATTGCACGAGGCCTCTCCAGCGTTCATCGCATTTGATTGCAACGAAATTTTAATAAACCCCCGCGCGCCCGCAAGCAGCGCCTTCACCTTTAATCTCCATCACTCATAAAAACTCATAAAAAGCGCCGCTTGCAATTACTGGATTGGTGTGCGTGCGCGAAGTGGGTCATGTTGAAGTGTGCCGTCAATTCTTGACTTCCTTGTAGCGAGTCCACAACACAGCGCCACACATAGCCGCAATAACGTTGAGCTAACTGTAGTTAAGAACTTACGAAAAAGTCAGACAAAGGCAGAAAATGTTACATTGAATCAGGAGTGCACTATGCATCCACACCCACCGCACACAGTGATATACGAAAAAAAAATGTGTAAAGAACCGCATACGCGAATAAATCATTTGAATCATACGTTAATTTAAATCATTAACTCATTCACTCAAAAAATTGATTTAATTACAAAGGCAAAATCTCTCGACCGCACCACAGCTCTGCGCGTGTAATTGCAAATATGTTTGCGTTCACAACAAAACTGCACAAAAACAAGTGCGGCGCGCAGGGCAGAGTCAACAGCGACTACAATTTAAAACAAATCGATTAAATTACCACACACACACACGCGCACATACACGTAAACTCACATGCGCACCCACACAAATTGAGTGATAATGTGCATATGTCGAGACACACACACATATTACTTCGCACACATTTGCATAGCAAACTTAAAAACATCAAAATATTTGCCATAAGCATTATGCTTTTATATATATATGAATATATATATGTGCATGCCAAAGCGCAGTGCAGCAAGCTCAAGCCAATTGCCACGTGTGTGCGTGCGTGCGTCTATGTGTGTGTGTGTGAAGTAGGGGAAATGGGAAATGTTAATGCCCACTGCAAATATGATTTAAATAACAAACCAATATTTGCGCTAAATTGCATTGCATTGTGGCAAAAAGTTCGTGGCTCGAGCGAGCACTGAACAGCTGGGCAGCTGGTAAGCTGGCGCACATGCGCAAAATTTGATTAATTAAGTATTTATTCATGTACTTGGCCAAAAATGCGTACATAACATATAAGAGCGCACATACATACATACACATATACAAACATACATACATGTATACGTGCGTATGTGTGTATATGTGGGTCGAGTGTAGCTTTTGTTGATTTAATGAAGTTAAATGCACTTGTGGCAGTCAACTCGATACGGGTTTGAATTAAATACTAATACGCACGCACACTCTCAGCCGCACAGCCATGTTTATATAGTATATCTGAGTGTGTGGCTGCCAAACAAAAGTATGACTTATCCACATTTATTTGGTTGAGCGCATTTGGCCGAATTGTTTTTGTACATTTAATTCGTGTGCGCAGCAATTAAGCGCCAAAATGAATATGCAATTAAGTTCTGGCACAAACTTATTTTAGAAATAATTAATGCACATTGAAAAGCAGCAATGCAAATGCACATAAATTTTTAATTTCAATTATTTTATTCTCTGCTCGCACAAAAATATTTCGACTTTTTTCTAACCGTCGTTTTATTTCATTTATTTCATTTACAGGTAAGTGTCACAACAATGCAGGCGTGAAGCTAATAAATATATAATTAATATATTTGGACTATTCACCACACATACCGCATATGCACGAAAGTATGCGATTAAGCGGCTTTGGTAACTATTTTTAATTAGTCAATTTGATAATTCGCGTTCACACTTAGCGCGCGAGCAATATGCTTTGGCAGTGAAACTCCGAACTCAGTTCCATTTAAGCGTTCGCCGAAAGCAACAAAAAAGTAGTTCAAATTTGCAAATGTTAAACTTTAAAGCTTTAAGCGTCAGTATATACCTAGGCAAAGCAGAAACCGCTTTAAAGCGCTGCTGAATTTCACATACATTTTGACAAAAAAGCAGCCGGAAATTGTAAATAAAATAAAACAAAATATTTCATTATTCATCAATATATATTCAGTAGCCTTCAAAGTAGTCCCCTGCCAGATGTAATACACTTATGCCAACGATTTTTCCAGCCCGCGAAACACTTTTCTTAATCACTTTTTGGGATGGCCTTCAGCTCCTTCCGGGAATTTTTTTTTTTTTCTCTTCGATCGATAGAAAACGGCTTCCAGGGAGCGAAAATTTCAGTTTCGGGAAGAAGAAGGACCTTTAATCCATCAAACCAACCTGCTCCCAACTCATATCTCTCCCACAGAACGGCCTTAAGTCAATCTATCATACATGACTGTACGGACTGACTGACGTCCAATATACTGTATATGCCTTAGTTTGGTCATAATTAGAGCTGACGCTTCGCTGACAGGCTTCCATTTACCGGAGGGTTGAACATGTATGCGGTCATATTTTCCAGCGAAAAACTACCGCCAAATGTTGTCTATCTATCCACGAATGGCTATCCGTGATTAGTCTGAAGGTTCACCGTGCTTTGGTCTAAATTTGCCACCGTTGCTGCCACATTGTGATGCTATTGGTTCTCTTCTCTTTTTTTACGCCTACAGACGGTTCTGATAGCAGTTCCAATCGCGCGCATTCATCTCCCTGGATGTGATTGAGGCCGATTAGGAAGCAATATTTTTTGTGCCACATTTCCATCTTTTACCACATACTACACATTTCGCAGTTTCAACGACTTCTCTTAATGCGTCAATAGTGGACTTCCTTTTTATAAAGCCGTATTGTCTCTCGGATAATCCGCCGACTTTTTATATCGTTAACTTCAAGCGGTTTCTTACTATACTTTCGTAGAATTACAATCATGCCGAGCATGCACAAGATGAAGGTACCTCTGGCGGATCAGGGAAGACATCTTCTATTATACACGCGTTGTAGCTTTTGACCAATAAACCGGTTCTAAGAATCATTACATCCTTTAGTGCTCTATTTGGATACCATCAATTCCAGGAGCATTATCATCCCTCAAACTCATAAACTCATGTCTCATCCGTAATTATAATGCTCTCAATGAATATGAAATCTGAATTCGCACAACTAAGTATGTCCAAAAAGACCTGCTTAGGGTACTCTTTTTGAAAAAAAAAAAATCAGCTTAGTCGGTACGAGTCGAGTAAGAACGCGTTTCATACCCAAAATATCAACCAAAATCATTCGAACGGACGCGGGACAGATGTCGAGCCATCATCGCCTGCCGATTTTCAAGCACTTTTTATTCACTTTTTTAATATTTTCATCAGCAGAAACGGTCGAAGGTCGTCCAGAGCGTGCCTTCAACGATCTCTTGACCATCTTCAAAGACTTTGTACCACTCGAAGGCTTGTGTTTTGGATAAAACTGAATCACCGTAAGCTTTTTCAACATTCGCAACGATTCCGCATAGCAAATTTAGTTAGAAATATTAAATTTGTGACAAATTCTTTGTTCGATATTTGTATCCATTGTAAAAATCGCAACGCACTACTGAGATGTACCGACTTAAAGAGCTGCTGTAAACAAACTGGTTGACAGATCGAACACATATTTAGCAGATTAATTAACGGCAGTCCTAACAATTTAGCAATATTTTTTGAAATATCATTTACTTATGGAATTTAATTACAATTTCCGGGTGCTTTTTTGTCTCAATATAAGCCTCTATTCACTCTGTGTAGTACAGCTTGGCTTGTTTTCAAATAGCGCTTAGATAAGTATGTGTCCTCCTCGTGGCAATCTCGCATTATTTGGCAACTCTAAATTAACTCTGCAAAGTAAAAATTTCGTTCAGGAACAACCGTAATGTTGCAAATTGAATTCACCCTATGCGTTTGGCTGGTAAAATGTTCAATCTAAAATTCGTATCCGCTCGTGTCGTGTTATGCACTCAGCTCTGTCCTATTCGTATGCCAACAAATATTGAATTTGTTTTTACTATTAACACTAAAATAATGTAAAACACACATTTCTATAGGTGTGAGTGTGTGTGTGTATACCCTTTATGACATGTACGAAAATGCGAGTTAATCCATGTATTCACATATGCATACGTGTGCTTACGTAGCGTTACCTCGTTATAATAAAAATCCCTTTCCAATTTCATTGCCATTTGCACTTGGCAAAGCAAAGTAATCTTTTAGCTTTTCGGTGGCACTCAAAAAACACAAACTTTAATTTAACTAAAAGTTTTCGATTTCTCAAACGACTGCGCTTTGACGAGTATTCCCCATCCTCCTCGGCCCTTTCAGCTGTTGCGTTGCGTCTGTTGAACTCGCATGGGTTAGGCAAAGTGATAATATGGAGCGGAAGCGGGGCGTGTGCGAAGTTTGGTCATGTGTGAACTTTCGCTTGTTTTTGCTTACCTGAAACACCTTTTAATAAATGTTCGTGGGCGGGCGTGTCATTGCATAGCGCTGTGGATTTGATGTCAGAGTTTCCCTATGTGTCTCATAGATGCTTACCAAACAAAATGTTAATCTTTGATCTGATGCGAAATAAGCTAAGGACGCAGCAAACGCCAGAGAAAAGCTGAAACTGTAGGCTGAAGGCATTCTACAGCACCAAGTAAACCCCCTACGAAACTCCGCTCCAACCAACAACATATGGTGAGAAACTGAAGAGAGGAGCTCACCTTTGCAGAGTCTACTTGAGCCTTGGCCTTTCAAATTCTAATCATTAGCCATTGGTTAGGTCCAAACATGAGTTTGAGTTGTGCTCTATGCGGCCTTCTGAATTTCAACACCTACATACATATCTAAACAAATACACGCATACATGCATATTGCGCACGTGTGATAAATCAGCACTTTGCCATTCTTTGGATAATTAAAACCAACAAAGAAATTTAATTGGAAAAAGTTTTGTTTAAATTTAATTTTTGCCAAACACGTTCCTCATTACTGGTGAGCTACTGTGGCTTCGAACTCTTGTATGTGCCCAAATAATGCAACCATGCCGAAAATACGCACCTAACGGTTTCTTCTGCAAGTAATGTAATTTGCTCGAAGTTTTACGTCATCGCCGCCGCAGCGCTGCACAGGATTGCACACACATGATGTTGTTGCACCGCCTGATGTTGTTGCTTGTTAACGAATACCACCAATTCACCTAAGTAAGCAGCGGCATATGCCACAAATGCCGCCGGCGCCGAACTGCGTCGCGTAAACAAATGCAAATGAAAGCCGCTGCACACGCACGGACTTAGAGCACGGCTCAACAATGCTCACTAACGCGCACTTTTGCACGATCGCAACACATACATATGTATGTTTTAGACGTGACTGTTTTGCTGTTCGTACCACCACCCTCACGCTCTGTAAGCAAACTCCATTCGTGTCAGTTCCTGCCGCTGACAGTAGCTGGTGCAATAAATCTGGTTTCGGTGAAACGTGTGCAGTCATCACCTATTGGCGGCACTTCTGCGGTAATTGCGTTTGTACTTCACCGTGATAGTGGCCTTAGTGGCGATCTTGATTGTGTTAGTGTCGTTGGCTGCAGCGTCAGTTCGTTTGCACGCTGTTTCCGCTTGTTTATCTCTTTGAATGGGGTTTGGGCAACGGGTAATTGCACACAACAAAAACACAATACACCCGCCCACAAACCCAGAGGGGGAAATTAAGAGTAAAAACTAAATCGCAATTCTATTCATATAAAGAATAATCAATTTCGAAGTTTCCAACTTTTTTAAAGAAAAAAAAAACAGAAACTTCAAGTTTAATGGGGAGTGTTTATTGTCGTTCGAAAAAGCATTCTTTGGCGTTTATTTTTGAAGAATATCTATTTTTAATGTTGGCCGTGGCTACGTCTTAAATGGTCCATCCTTTGAGTCCAATTTTCGTTGACTCATTCGAGCACTTCGACTGATAACTGAGACAATGATACGCGCGTATTGCTTCTAAGCTTGAACCGAAGCGGAATAGTCCGCATAAACTTTCGACTTCACATATCCCAACATGAAAAAGTCTAACGATGGATCTTCTTGGAACTTTTCAAGAGGCCATAAAGTGATGCGATCACAAGCTGTTTTTGTACGCTTTCAATTTAAGATCTCGCCGCAAAATGTAAGAAGTCGTTACATACGTCAATCCGAGCGAACGGAGCCAAATGGACTCTCCACGGTCTTCACGTACGCTCTCAGCTACGGCTTCTATACTTTCTACAATGCGTGCTGGACGTAGTCTATTCGGTCGAATATTATCCAATAATGAATGCTGGGTCTCAAGATGGTGTGATGGTGTTGCGAATAGTACGCTCTTGGATCACCCGTTACATAAATGGCAAAATTGGTCAAAGTTATTTAGTCCACCGATCAAGAACTACTGTGTTGGAAAGCTCAATGATAAGAAAACTTCCATTTTTACGGTTAAAATGCAGGATTTTCAATCCCTATCCCTGAATTCAGAATTCAGATCGAAAAAGATAGAAGCTACGAGGTTTGACAATTAAGTAATGAGACTGATTCCATAAAAACCGTATATTTGAAAATTATTCTACAACTCTGCCATCCCCTTCAAAGTAGTCCTCTTGGGCAGCTATTCAGCGATTTCAGCGCGTTTTCCATGCCTCGTAACATTTCTGGAACGCTTCGACTGGGATATCCGCGAGTACCCTTGTCACGGCCGCCTGGATGTCCGTAATTGATTCAAAATGGGTTCCTTTGACAACCGATTTTGTTTTAGGAAACAAAAAAAGGCACAGGGTGACATGTCGGGCGAATAAGGTGGCTGTTACAACACGGCTATCCCTTTATAGGCCAAATACTGGTACACGCTGAAGGCGGTGTGGCACGGCGCGTTGTCGTAATGAAGGATCCAGTTACGACCGATGTTTGGGCGCATTTTGTTGACTTATTTTCACAAACTTCCGAGTACTTGGCAATAGTAGACTTGATTCACAGTTTTCTCCGGTGGAACGAATTCTTTGTGGACGATTCCAGGGCTATCAAAAAAGGCAATAATCATCGTTTTCACCTTCGACTTGCTCATGCTCGTCTTCCACGCTTTCACGCCCCTCCTTAAACTCTTTGTGCCATCGAAACACCTGGACACGACTAAGAGCAGTTTCATCCAATCTGGCGCAAAATTTTATCGCGACGCATTGCTCTTGATTTCGTTTTTCCATTTTCGTGACGAGCACTGCAAACACACGTCTACTCAACTTGACGCAGCAGGCGAACTAAATAAGCTAGAGCAATGGTACATATATCAATAGAGAGGGGAGGGATGCCGAAAAAAGAGAAAGGGAATTTCAAGGTCACAGGTTTACCACAAGCGTGGCAATAAAATCAGTCTCATTACTTAATTGTCAAACCTCGTAGACCAATAAAAAGCATATATGGATAGCCTATCATAGAACAAATGTTTGCAACATAAGACTTTTTAACAATACATATATTGCGGCGATAGCCGACGCCTAGATAAAGGTACAATGAAAAATTAAAAAAATTTTTAAAAGAATCTTGACAATTCTTATTAGTGTTCTTATAATCTTTAGACTTAGCTTTATGTTTCATGAAATTATATAGAAACTAAAACAACAGCAGTTTAGGTCTGTTTCCAAATTAGATTAGGGTATTCTGAATTCAAATCATAACAATACACTGCGAGTTCGATGAATTTCTCAGACTCAAAGAGAGAAAATTTTTTTAGTAATATTTTACCATAACAGACTTCATTCATAAGTTAGGCAGGTAAAGGCTCTGCGAGCGAACCGGCTTGCCCCTTAATCGAAAGAACTAAAATCAAACCGATTCACATATCTTGCATAAATCAGAGGGGCTAAATACTAAGAGCTTTTCCTTTCAATGGACATTTTCCAACCGTTCAAAGGCTACTAATGAAAGCGAAAATAAGCTGAGTAAAACACGAGGTTAAAAAGCATTGCTTCGTTTGTGTGTGTGCCATGCACACACATGTGTGGGCGAGGCGCAGAGGAGGGCGAAAACTAAAAGCTCGTTAAAATGCCCGAGGAGACGCCCATGCACGTAAGAAAACTTAATAAAATCATTAGAAAATCTTAAGCTTTTTAGCAAATGAAAATCAAATTGAATAAGTAATGAATTGGAAATGATAAAGAAACTTGCATGCACACACACGGAAGATTTGCATGGCTAAGCTTGTGTGTAGGCGACTGTGTGGGTGTCTCCCTGACTGTTTGGGCAAACAAATAGTTTGTGGTTTTGGCTGCCGCTGGAAGGAGGAAACTTTGCTGCAAAGTAGATGTACATACGTACTCCTACGCATACACATACAGATGTATGAGCGCACGCGTATGTCTGTGGGTCCGTTTGATGTTATTGAATCCTGATTGAATTTGTTTGCTGGCAAATCGAGTGGAAATCATATTGTGCCCGCTGCATGTTCGCCAGTATGTGCGTATGTGTGCGTGAGTGTGTGGACGACTGTTTGGTTATGGAAAATTGCTTATTTCTCGTTTGCGATTTCATTTGTGCTTCATCTGATTTCAATTGCCGTCACCCCCTCACGGGGAACGCTTTCGCAAACACACACACGTGGTAATTCGGTTTTCGATTCATTTCTATTTTATTTCAATATCATCGCACACACACACATACGCAGGCAGGTGGTGGCACATAGGCTGATAGTTTGCCTACAAATCTTCTGCTAAGCACCTGCCGCCGGCTACCACACGTATAGTGCACTTTCACATCGCCAACGGTAGCGCAGGCACCCGTAAATGCACGAATTCTGTCGTCAGCAATTCTTCTCGCTCCTCATTTGTTGACAGCAATTTTGGCCTTTTCGATTTACCGCCTTTGGAGCCGTTTAATGTGTAGCTTCGCACTCAGTCATACACACACATGCACATATATGTATACACTCACATTACGGATGTACGAAATGCGGCCGCAATTCCCTTGATGCTCGTTGACCTGGGAATCCATTTTTAACAATTCAGTTTAAAGGTGTGACTTGTCTAAGTTGATTAGACACCATATTTCATTGAAAGGATGTGCACTCACACAAATTGGTTTCGATTTCGGTTACAGCTTGGGTCGTCGCTGTACCTTAGGTTGTTTGGCTGCGGCACAACAAATCACATTTATTCCATTTGTTCCATTTGCCTGCACATTTCACTTAGACAATGTACTTAAGCAAATGAAGGAAATGTATCCTTTCGCTCGGGAAATTCGTTGTTATGACTTCATTTGTCTGTGCACAATTTTCGGGCTAAATACTCTCAGATATCCTAATGCCGGCTTTTGACTTCTTAATCAACAATTCTCATATATTTAATACTTTTCATATTTAATCGCCAAACCTGGAAAGGTTGCCACTTGAGGGCATATAACATGGAATCTCTCGAAGAAGCAAGCACCAGCAAAAATGTTCTGCATATAATTTTGAATCACTCGAAGAAGACAGCACAAGCAACAATCTTCTGCTACAAAAGAAGTGCATAATTCGTAAAGTGTTGACCTCAGCTTTGGGAAAATGCATGCAAAGGTCTGTCTCCTTCACATTGGTCCAGTAAATGGCAAATTATTTCCGCTTGAGCCGTCTTCGTTATGCGAATATTTCTATCAAGCCGCACGTATTTCTTTCATTCCGCCCTGGCCTCCAACTACAAGTGTCCTGCGGCTTGATAGGCCTTCATTTCCTTGCCGCTCGCCTGTCAAATGAGCACTCACATTAGCAAAAAGAGAAATGACCAACTGCCAACAATAAATATAAGATGGGAAATTATTTAGCTGCCAGAATGAAAATAGAGATATATGTATGTGTGCGTGCGTGGCCACAAACAAATTTAAAATGTGCATATTTATTTTTGCACAATTGCACATAAGCAGCAACGCAGGGACCGCCCGGCCACTCGGCCATTCGACCACTTGACCAGCAGCCGGCAGTCATCATTCATGCATTCATTCATTCATTCATTACTTTCAGCAAAGTTATTTCGCTTTTATATTTGTGTAAGTGTTGGTTCCTCTATGTCTTGCTCTGCCATTTACCGAGTACCTAAGCTCAAGCACACACACACATATACATACATAAGTATGTATAAAGGAGGCAAAGCGCTGGCAAAGGAGCGTTTTTAAGCTTTCCTTTTTTGATTTGTGCCTTTATGCGGCGACCTAAGCATGTGTGCGTGAGCGGTTTCCCTCTCCGTCAGCCCAAATCGCTTGGCATTGCTGCTGATCCACGTCATACGAACAATGCGAATAATTTTTAAGTGAAATAATATTATTTCTGCCTCCGCCTAGCTCAATCTGAGCGCATTGTCGGTTTTCTAAGCCACTGCCGCCAGCACACACACACTTACTGGTGTCACTTTCAATAATAACAGACAATTTTACGCATCAGCAATAATTCATGAAAACGTTTTATTCCAAAAAGGCCACAGAATGGCTCAAAAGCGTTATGCTGTAACTGCCAAGGAGAAATAAATAAATATATTCAATGCCCAACCATTACAAACACCGCAGTGAAATAGTAATTCAAGCAAATTTCATTAAATAAAATGAGAAAACTCAAGCGAACAGCAAAACCATGGCAGCCGCACAGATTTCCTTACGTTATACGAGAATCAGTCCAAAGCGGACCAAATAATTTAACTGACAATATAAAGGTTATGAAAATCGAAATATTGGAGTTTATGCAATAAAACAGGCAAAAAAGAGGATCCTTTGAAGAAGCTCTGTAAATAATTTAAAAAACCTCGTTTTTTCGCTCTTAACTAAATGCGTTGAACCAGCTTCTTACATTCCATTTTTACTCCATAAGTTCCCTCTAAAGAGAGCGACCGCAAAGTTCCTAATTTTCACATTTTCAGCTTAAAAATATTGCTGGAGTTACGTAAATGCATTAGCACATAGAATATAAATGCAATAAAATCCATTTGCTTTGCAAGCGCTTGCCACATAATTATTGTCATGAAATATTCAAGGTAAATTGCACTTATTTGCCAACACTTGACTTGTGCTACATGTCATTTCACTATTCATTTATTCAATTGTCACTTGCGGTGATCTAATGACAGACGCTCGGCAAAATTTAAATAAATTATATGCAAATCCAAAATGCCGCATAAGATATTTATATAAATGCATTAATGTGTCACACAGCTGTCGACTGAGCTACTGCAACAAAAACCATTTCAGATATAACTGTTTCTTTTGAAAATATCGGAAGGTCATTAATGTTGGCAGCGCATAAAGAAATCTTGACAGAAAAACTTAGGTGCTACTGGAAAATCGCATGCTATGGTACATAGGCTTTTATTCAAAAAAAAACTTTCATTATTAGTTCAATTTTTCTCCCAAGTGTAGCTGCGCAACTAAGCTTCAACTCACGCACACACATTGGCGCAAAGTGGCATTCAAATGGAAATCACTTTCGTGGTCTTGTTAAAAGTCAGGCGCACACAAATAACTGTTAACCACAGCAGAGCATAACAGAGAGCCACCAATAGCAAAACCGAAAAGTGCACAGCAAAAACAGTTGTAAGTGTTGCCGTAATATTTTCAAAATTGCACACTCATCGCCGCCTCTCAGACACTTGTGGTTTTTAATTCCTGCAAATGCCGTTCATGCGTGTGCTTGTGGCTGCCACATAAAAGGAATGTGGCATTTTAATCTCTAAAATGTCAATTAATTTAATTTACACGCATACATTTACACGCAGCCATTAACTTCCTTGTTCACAACCCCTACTGGAGAGCAATTCGAAATTGACGAAATTTTTTTTTGGAATAATACATTTTCAAATAATTTCCAAGGGATCCCAGTTCTTATAAGATATAAAAAAATCTCACGTTCGAACTGATTCACTGCCTAAGCGTGACGATGAAGAGAAAAATATGTTCCGGAATACTGCTGTGGGCAAATAATAGTAAGGCTTCTTAATTCAAATTTTGTGCGAAAATCCATACGACTTATGCTTTTTTCAAGTTTTGTATGACTGTCAGTGACAACTATATTATCATAGTAGGAATTTTTGATGTACATAAAGGGCATTCGGCGATTACGATGAGTGAAATTATTAAACAGAGAAGTTCCATTAAAGTTTGTGTGCGGAATCAACTTTTTGGTGCCGAAACATTAAGAATTTTGGAAAAGGTCTTCGGTGAAAATTATATGCCAGGAGCAAGTGCTTTGATTGATACAAATCGTTCAAAGAGGGTCAAGAACGCGTTGATGACGAACCACGTTCAGGACGGTCATCAATATCAACTGTAATCAAAACGCCAATAAAATAAAGGAATTGGTGCTTGAGAATCGCCGATTAATAGTGAGAGATCCTTTAAAGTCATCATTGGAATATTGAAAGGATCAGTTCAAAATCACTCAATTTTTTCGAAAAACAGTGTGGCATTAATGTCTATGAAGCAATGCTTTCCGATATGTAAAATTACAGGCGGGGTTTTTTAGCTTACGACCGGGCAATAGATGATCAGTTTGCCGAATATCGTGGCAAAAGTGAGCCGAAGTCGGGAAAAACACGTCAAAGCAGGTCGAAAATCAAGTTTTCTTGGGGTTTTCGAGGTGTGGTACAATTTTGATTCCTTCTTTACCGGCCAAAGTAACAACAAGGAACACTATTTAAGTGCTAAACGTCGTTTGCGCGAAGCTATTCGTGAACAGAGATCGGAACTATGGGCCGGCAACTCTTTTCTCCACGATAATGCACCGTCGCATACTGCATTGATTGTTTCAACCAAGATAGCGCCGCAACCAGTCCATTAATTTGATTTAGCTCCTTGTGACTTCCGACTATCCAGCAAACTCAAACGACCGCTTCGGGGAAAGCGCTTTGAGTCAATTGCAGATATTAAACATTTTAACGCATTGAAGGCTATTCCAGCAATGGTTTTTAACAACTGTTTGGAGGATTGGAAAAACCATTGTCAGAATTTATTATAAATTAAGAATTTTTAAATTATGAACAAAGTCTTACTGTTATATTGCTTATAGTAATTTGTACATATACTGCACCAAAAATACTCTTGGAGCGTACATTTCATTTATACTCGATTTCCCATTTTTTTCACAAAGCCTTACATGTTCTAATAATTTACTATAAACTATACAACAACACATTTTTAAACGCAATTGAAATTTAAATTTTGCACTAGCAACTACCTTTATCATATTAAATACTATCCTAATGAAGGCTTTTCCCTTGGGTGTTTTTTGTTGCGTCCGCATTGCTTCTCATTAACTTTCGTGTGCTCGGATTCATGCTCGTTTTGTGTTTTGTCCGAATGTTTGTAAAAAGGTAAGGCAAACGAAATAAAAGTAAATTGCGATTGGAGCTTTGAGCCACCAAAGCTTCTATTAAATATATAAACTACTCGTTTGCCAGGTTTTTAAACATTTTTGGCAGAGCAGGGGAGTGGGGCGTATACGTAATATGAAAATATAGCAATCATAAACGCAGAATTGCTTGCATGAAGTGGAAAACAAACCAAACAATGGGCACACACCATATTTCACAAGGAGTTATTACTAACTAATTTCGCGATTTCAGAGAATAAATTCTAGTTACACTAGTTTACAGTCATTTTGCGGCTGTTTCTTGCTAATTTTGGGTTGCTGAAACTGAAAATTATGTAAAAAATTTCCTAACGGATAGAATATTTTTTGTTGCAGTCAAAGGATGTAGGGGTCAAACCACCAGCAGTTACTAAAATAACAAAACAGCTATTTGTGAAGAAAAATTTTGAAAATTCGTAGTCAGAACACTTCAAAGGCGCCACAGTCCTACTGTCAGTCGGAAATTTTCCTTCAACTTTGTTGAGTAGTGTTATTATTATTGCAATGAACATACATAAGTCACACACGCATAGTTTCTACATCACAATATAGATAAAAGCCAGATTTAATATTAAGTCTATATTCGCAAGCCTCACATACACTTGCATGCTAATTGGATGTAAAAACTAATGACATCCCTGGGGACACGCCAATTTATACACGAGTAAATATGTTCGATTTATGTGTTTTCCACACACACAAACTCACACACCTGCGAATATTAAGAGACGCAAAGCGCCATATATTAGTAATTTTAGGCTCCTCTCATTTTCAGAGAATACATGGTGGGGTTTGGCGGCTTCCACGCCACTGAAAATCAACGAGCAGCTGTTGTCACTTTGCCAAAAATTTACTGAGGGCTATGCGTTTTGCATTTTACACAAACGGTTGCTGTATGCCGCTACCATAGCTGATGGCAATTTAATCAAATGATGTATTGCATACTATGAAATTACGAAAAATTACATGCAAATAAATTTAGGTGGCAACACATATATGTATATACAACACACATGTGTGTGCCCGCCTTCACCTGGCTGACGATAACAGTGCAAAGCAGTCAACCAGCTCAGCCCGTCCACCTGCCACGCCCAACAGCCTGCTTTAGCTGGCTGGAATTAACTTAAACATAAACTCCGAGTCACATGCGGCTGAGCTCCACACACCTGACCGCAATGACACAATGAACAACACAGCCAACAATCAAAGCGAGCCATAGACGGCAGCTGCGCTGGTACGGGGGTGAGTGGGAGCGTGCCGCACCGTCAACAGAAACAGTTGGTAGCATCATTGGCGTCAGTTCGGTGCCACGAACGAGCAGCGCATGTAAATTGTGGTTAGCCACATGATCAACTGCTGTCACAATGAGGGCACACAAATGTCAGCAATCAGAACTGGGACGAACGGTGAGAGCGAGAATGAGAGGGGCCCCTGCTCGGGCGTTGGAAGAGCAGCATAAAAATCAACAACACCAAGCAGATGTTTCCTCATTTGGCTTTCGATGCGGCACGTTCTGACTGCAGTTACCGGTCGTCAGTCGCCAATCACACCAGACACCAGCCAGCAGCCAGCAGCCACCAGCCACCGGTCACCGCTCATCAGCAAGCTACATAAAAGACAACACACACACAAACAGCAAGTGCTCGCTTGTCGAATGTGTGGACTTTCGTGGTGGGTCGCAGTTATGATAACGATTTTGTTGTTTATGACACACGCACACACACCCATTTGCATATACAGACAGACACAGCCACAAGTGAACGTGCATTATTGGTATTGCTAATGCGCTCAAGCTGAGTTATGACAGTTGTGATCTAGTTGTTATTGTTATTACAGTTATTATTATTTGCTGCAACAATGAATCCACAACAAAATGAGCGACTCTTACACAACACTGATCACAATGCCCGTTGACTACGAGCCACGACGCGGCTCCAACCAGCCTATTAGTTTGCACGAGGTGTATTTGCCGTAAATAGACATCAGGCCCTGAACGATGGTGTCCGGCAGCGAGTTATCGTAAATATGACGATTGGCAACTACGTTCCATGCACGGTTGTTATTGAATGCTGGAGCATATTTATTTTACTTCAGTTGGCTGTCACTTTAAAAAAACCGTTAATTATAAGAAACGGTTTGGAGTTTCACTTTCATGAAAGATATTCACTTTTATTGAAGTTGCGTTGGTTCCAAGGGCGCAACTTTGCGGTAAAAAAACATTTTTTTTTTGATAGTAGGGGAAGCATCGAAAGCCGGAGTTCGGACCTTTCATCCAATAAGATTAGCATACTCCCAACCCAAGACTCTCCCACGGAACCATCGGTTAAGTATACTGCGTGGAACAGGCATGACATTAAAGTCTCCTCTATTGTTCGGGCTGAGGAGGCCTCATCTGTTGAAAAGTCCAAGTTTTGTCATTAGAAAAGCGCACCCTTCGTACGCAAGGTGTTCCTTAAATTATAATTTGTAGTCTAGTGTGTGAATATGTGTGCCTGTGAAGTTATCTCGAACTATCGTTTGGTGAGCTCTACTCGTTCTTCCACCTTCCTTGTGCTTATGAGTGAAACTTCTGTTTTGTGCTCAGCCAGTTCCTGACATACAGAAAAATCTATTGGCGCAGACCTTTTAGGCACTTATTGCATTTGTTTCTTAGGTCGACTAATTACGTGTGCGACGACCGATTCTTTGACAGGAGATATTTCGTCTTGTCCTCGTTAAACACCAAACCCATTTGCTTCACTTCCTTGTCTTTTATGGAGAAAGCAAAAGTAACGGCGCAGTTGTTAAGACCAATGATATCAATATCATCGGCTTACGCCAGCAGCTGTACAGTTTTACAGAAGATGATACCTTCTCTGTTTAGTTCTGCAGCTCGAATTATTTTCTCCAAGAGCAGATTGAAGAAGTCGCACGATAGTGAGTCGCCTTGTCTGAAATCTCGTTCGGTATGGAACGGCTAAGAGAGGTCCTTCCCGATTCTGACGGAGCTTTTAGTATTGCTCTACGTCAGTTAACACAGCGTATTAGTTTTGCGACGATATCAAATTCAGACATCACGGCATAGAAGCCACTCCTTTTCGTGCTGTCAAAAGCAGCTGTGAAATCGACGGAGTGGCGGTGCGTGTCGATTCTGTTTTCACAGGTCTTTTCCAAGATTTTGCGCATGGTGAATATGTGGTCAGTTGTTTCAATAGCTCGGCCGGTAATCCATCGTCCCAACCGCTTTATTGTTCTTCAGATGGGTAATTGCTATACGGACTTCTTCACAGTCGGGCAATGGAACGTCTGCTCCAGCGTCATCGATTGTGGAATCGGGTTCGCCTTCTCCTGGTGTTATGCCTTCACTGCCATTCAACAGGCTGGAGAAGTGTTCCCTTCAAAATTTTAGTATGCTCTGGGCATCGGTTACTAGATTACTTCTGGGATTTCTACAGGGGTCATCTCCGGTCGCATATGCTATTAGTTTCACGCTTTTTAATTGCTGTCTTCTTAGCAACCCGTCATACATGACGTTCGATAAGAATGAGCCTAATACTGAGCCTTGGGGTACTTTACTCGAGATAGAGTAGCTCTTGGTGCCTTCGTCTTTATCAATAATCAGCCTTCTGTTTTTAAAATTACTTGTTATAATGTTTATGAGGCGTGTGTTTCAACCAGGGCTTTAATTATGTGTGCCCATTTTGCAGTGTGGAACGCGTTCTTGATATCCAGGATAATGAGCAGGATATACTTTTTTTGGTAAAAAGCATATGTTCATAATTATGGGGATATCCGAGCCCGAAATGCAAAGAAAATAAATAAAAAATGCTAAAACTAATAAACGAAAAACTCCTAGAATTCGCATACTTTCTAACTTCCCCTCCTGACTCCAAAAATATAACGAAAATTCGCGAGTTGCAAGGAACCCGCATTGAGTAGCATTCCCAGGGACTAATACCGCCAGGCAGCCTCGCATCGACAATAACTCAACGGCGCCACCTCGCACGTCAAATTCCACAACTAATGAAGTGCTACACGCTTGACGTTGCGACAATTGTTGGGCAAACAGAAATTAAGTCGTCATAAATTCATCACACTATGCAGCAAACGGCAAACGAGTCAAATGGCCGCAGATAAGTAACTAAGTGAGTTGCATGTCTAACTGCAGTCTGGTAGGTGATAGTTGAAAGTTTTGTTGGCAATTTGTTCCCGCAAAAGCACGCGATCGCCGACACCGCCAGGTGAAATGATGCACTTTGCTGCAATTATCGCTTTTAGGCGGGCGCCGGAGTGGACCCTTGCCATTGGCGACCTTTAAAATAATACAATTTCAAAAAAAAAGCGCTTGGACTAAGCTTTTTAATTTTTTCAGTGTTCACAGACGCGTTTTCGCCTTTCTAACTTTGTGGCAGAGACAACACCACACTGATCTTCCAAAATTAAGTGACTTAAATTTGTAGTCGTAGAGTAGAATGCGCTGAGGGGCGGAAACGCCAGCTATGTCCTAAAAAACACAACTAAAAGCACATCTCAGTCACATTTTAGCCCATTTTTAAGGAAAAGGTAAACATAATAATGGGTGCGTAAATATGGCGAGGTTGTTGCTTGCAGCAAGGTCATCACATTTTAATCAAATATCTCTTTGCTTGCAGCCAACAACTTACCCGGTGCTTAACTGGTGCATTTTTCGCACAAGTGTCTTTTAATTTAGTCAGTTTCTCGCGTCTGAGAAGCCTTGAAAATCGCATGAAAAACAGCCAAAGCCAAAGGAGACACTCAACTGCTCGTGCATATGGCTTTGCGCAGCGGGTGACATGTCAGTCGCGCGTTCAAACGCCTGTATACGTGTGTGCGTGCCGATGCAGAAATGTACATGTGTGTGTGCGTGAAGGAGCAAGGCACATACTCAAGTGTCAACAACGCCTGCTTGCACACACTTCAATTAGTCGGACGAGTGTTTAACTTGTTACTCGATTAGTTAGAATAAGAATAATTAATCAATGAAATTAAAATTGTAAATTAATGAGCACACACACGCAGATACATTGCCCGCACACACACTCACACCCGGCCGCCGATGCAGCAGCCAGACACAAATCGGAGTGTTTGTAATTGCGCAATCAAGTATTACATCCACTACACGAAACACACACACACATTTGCATGTGTGAATTTGCATACGGCAATGTGGCAGAAATGAGAATATGCAAGTGTGCATGTGTTTGTGTGCGATGCAGCGCAAGGCGCCATCTCGCAATGATATCTGCAGCATCTACACGCCGCTAACGCGACACTTGTATGCCGCAGCACTCGAACGATGTACGACACGGCGCGCCGAAGCATGTGGCACCAACAGATAGGCGCGCATTCGAAGCAAGATGTGCAACGTGTGCGGCAAGCGTATGCTTCTGCAGGTTGCAA
Source organism: Bactrocera correcta (assembly GCA_027475135.1). Lineage (NCBI taxonomy): Eukaryota > Metazoa > Arthropoda > Insecta > Diptera > Tephritidae > Bactrocera > Bactrocera correcta. Next base: position 153,547,005 of record CM050325.1, read on the forward strand.
TATCGACAATTCCCCACAGCAACAGCCACTATGCATGTGTGCCCACATGGGTTCGAGCATGCGTGAGTGCCACCCCCCAACGCAGCCAGAGCAACACTTGAGCAGTGCGCCGCGTTGTGATTGCTCGCTTGGATGTCGGCTGCCAGCCTGTTTGCCATTTAATATGATAATTTATGCACGAAATAAATTCCCTTATTTTAAGGCATACCACAGGCACACACACACAGACACACAGGATGCGCAGGCACTGCAGCCGCACACTCATACGCACGCCACTCGTAGCCAACACACTCGTATTTCATGCACATGTGTGTCTTCGCCATACATATTCATATCGTGTGTAGGATGAATTCCGTTGCTACCCGGCTCCACGCCACTGCGTCCATCATATTTGCCACATTGAAGGTTGCTCACCGACGCACTTGACTGCTCACTTGCGCTCCTATTTACTGTTTGCTGATTCGGCTGTTCGATTGCTCGCTTACTCGGTTGTGCGGTTCCTCAGCTGCCGTCAGACGGACTTGCGGCTTTGCCGAAACGGGGGGGCGCTGTTTGCGGTTTCCACCGCAGCATTCTCAAGCATGGTGCACATTAAATAAGCCACCGTATTGCCACTTATTCCACATTCTTCGCACATTTCTACGTTCGCACGCCACGAATAATGCGACTTGATTAGAGCGGAGCAGCCAAGCTGTTTGAATTCTGTTGAAAATTCGTCTGCAACTTGCTGAAATTAAGAAAAACATAACTTTTCACCAGCAAATAATTTGGATAAGAACTCAAAAATGAGCTTTGCAATTACGGAATTTCCATTAGCTCTCGACATGATGCCTCGGCAATGTGAAGAAGTTCAGAATTATTATATGTTCTCGTCGCAGGTTCGACCCCTCTTAATCCAAGTGTGCCGCCGCACTAAACATGCTTGTGTATTTGCATTTTATTTTTCTTTTTCACATTTTTTGTGATTAATAAATTTAAAGTGTAAGTACCTATGTATATATGTATGAGTAAGCGTACTCCCCTCCTCCTCTGCCGATTAAGAATTGTGCAGCGCTCGTGCAGGTGCTTGTTGTGGAATTGAAACTACATTGTGTTTTAGTTGAAAAGAAGCTTCAGTGCTACTCAAGCGTTGCTGATATATATATATAGCGGCTCTTAGTATTGCCGTTGAGTGCCAATTTATTGGAGGTTTAAAGACATAAAGTCGAATTTCATAAGTGGCCAGTATTTATAATTTAAATATTTTTTCCATTTTCGAACTGCTTAGTGGGTAACCGGGTTCTTATTCACAGAACAGCCTGAAAATTTAACAAGTTATAAAATGCATTGAAAAAATAATAAATAAAGGGTGATCCATTTCGAGGTTCGAGGTTCGTGCATTTCGACTTAATTAACTGGCGAATGACAGGGCTGATGTTTTGCTCTTAAGCCAGAATCGAAGCGGGAATGTCCGCATAGACTTTAGACTTTACATATCCCCATAGGAAAAGCCTAACAGTGTGATATCACATGACCCTGGTGGCCATTCGACCAATCGAAAATGTGAAATTATTTGCTCACCGAAGTGCTCTCTCTTTGGATCCATTGATTGATGTGATGTGTGGGAAATGACGCCGTTTTATTGAAACCAAATATCACCGCGATCACGAGTTTCATTTTCAGGTACCAAATAGTCGGTTATCATGGCTTGATAACGGTCGCCATTGACGGTTACGTTCTCACCGGCATCATTTTTGAAGATATATGGACCTATAGTTCCACCAGCCCACAAACTATTATTTTTTTTTTTTTTTGAATGAAATGGCAGCTCTTGAATCTCTCCAGGTTGCTTTTCATCCCAAATGCCCAATTTTGCTTGTTTCTATACCCATTGAGCCAGAAATGGGCCTCATCGCTGAACAAAATTTGGCTAAGTAGAAAATGTCTGTTCTTCTTGGAAGTATTCAAGACCTCTTTGTTCGAGGTGATGTCACTTTAGGACGGTCGAGTGGTCAATTCTTGCACAGCTGTATTTTCTACGCTTTTCATTAAAGATCTCGAGATCTCGTCAGTCCGAGTTGCTGCGAACGGCGCCGAATCGACTCTCCACGCTGTTCGTGTACACTTTCTGTTGTTGTTGTTATATTTTCTTCTCTGCGTGCTGGACGTGATTTTTCCGGTCAAATATTATAATGAATTCTGGTTTCTCAATATGGGTGATAATGTTGCGAATAGTACGCACAGTACGCCGATTATTTTGGCCATAACTTCTTCACAGAACGTGTATTAAAGTTGAACTATTTGGAAACGTTATTGTAGCGCTATTGTTTTTCAGGCTTATTTTACTTAAAGTCTTTATTTAATAATCTTAACATTTTTTTTTTTTTTGCAGGATTGAAGTTGATCCCGAAATTACCAAAACATTGGCAAACTCAGCTGTTTTGCGGGCCGTTGAAGAAGAAGAGCAAATGAAATGCGGTAAGTCGATATTTTTGTTGTTTGTTTTTTGGGTTTTTGTTTAAGAAATGTTGCAAAAAATGTGTCCTCTTGAACCCATTTTCCCCCTTTATTGAAAAGGGTTTTTGTTATTGTTAAACATTTGACTGTCTACACAACCCTTCAAAGTAGTGTAGCGAATCTAAGCGGTTCGTAACGAACATCCAGTTACTTATGTGAGTGCAAAGAAAGTCGCATTTGTAAGTTGTTTTACGAAAAATACAGAGATTTAGAATGACAAACTTAAAGTTTGCAGTTTTGATGTTAACAAACAATTTGCATTGTTTAGGGTTCAACTTGCTACAAAATAGCAGTTTTTGACTAAATAAATGGTGAATACACACTCAATCTAAGAACAGACCTTAAAAACTACGAGTTCATGAAAATTAAAAGGCACCGAAATTATAGGATGAATATCATACAGCAACAATGACTAGTTAGCAGATTTGGGCAATGCTTATGGTTTTGAAGAAATTGATTAGGAGCAACCGTTCATTCAGCAAGGATTCACTCTGACCACGTGCGGTATACGTAAAACTAAGTCGTTACCATTATTTCACATTTTCCTTCATTGCAAGGTCATTTAATATTCGGTTGCACCCGAGATTCTCAGTTGCTTACACGTTCACATAATTTTTAAAGTTCTCCGTAATTCTCAAAAACGCCGATAATTTACGCTCAACACTGAAACGAAAAAGCAAAATTTATGGCGAGAGGAAAGTTGGTCTGCCAACAAAGTGAACCACCAACAAAAACATGCAAATAGGTAATTCCAGACTAAATTGGTGCAACTCGCAGCCAACAACTGCAAACAAACTCCGAAAAACTTCGATAAACACTGTAACTACACGGCCGAAAGTTGTACATAAATGGTGTTGAACAAAGGCGAAATAAAACACGCAAGGCAGGGCTAAGTTCGAGCGTTGCCGAATACAATTTGAACCAATTATAGGCGCGTTGATGGTCTCGATATGTCTACATTAATATATTTTAAAAATATTGAATGTACTATAAATGCCACGCTGGTTATTGGACAACAAAACAAATACCTTTTGAGCTGATAGCTCGTTGCTAGTATTAGAGCGCTATGGAACATGTGTCCGAACTTTCAGAAAGATTTCTGAATTTCAACACAAATTTATGAGGTAATCTGATAAAACTATTATACCCTGTGCATCGCGTTGCAAGCGTATAAACAAAAGGTTGTGTACTTAAGAGAGGAAAGTCGTGTTGCAACAGTGTTTAATGGACTTCTAGGCCGGCTCATGTGGCGGAAGCCTGCGAAGTAGCTAAATCACTGAACTAGCGTCCTGCCTGTTTGCGGCCCAATCAACTGGGCTCGGTTAACTAAGTAACTTGGCCATTTGGCAGTCAAGTTGATCGCTGCCGAGTAAGGCCGCGGCAAAGTGGCGAACGCACGAAGCGAACTTGCGCAAACTTCAAAGTTTCTAATTGTTAAACTCGCACGTTTATCACAGCCAAATGCGCATATGCAGCACGCAGCCGAACATGCCGCACATACACATACACTTCACAGACACACTGGCTGCAGTTAATCGTTCAAAAAATGCCTCGGCAACTTTGTTTTGAGTAAAGCAACACGCTGCATAAGACAACTAACTGTTTACGTACGGCATGCCTAGTGTACTCATCTAAGCATACGCTCGCCGACTCGCACCCGCCTCACGTGGAACTAGCCGAAGTTGGGCAGCGGCCGGCGAAGTTTAGCGCTGAATGCAAAAAGTTTCCAACTACTATGCAGATAAAAAGAAATACCAAACGACCCAGGGTGGGCGAGAAGAGCGCGCGCGCTAGTTCGCCAAAGCCTAGTAGAGGTTACAAGTAAGTAACTAAACTTAGTTCGCAACAATAGTCACTCGTGGACTCACGGACTATCTGCTCCCCAACTTGCCAGTTGTTGCCATGTTAACAGCTTCTATTTTCGTTGCATTAATGATTCACTAAGTTCGGAGGGAAACCATATGAGTCCGTTTGTTTAGTTTGCTTTAGCCTTATAACCATGTTGACGTAAAGCAAAGAACTTGTAGCGTGGGGAGTAGTGGGTTGCCAACGCTGACAGTTAAATTAAAGTATCTTTAAACAAAGGGAACAAAATGCTTTAATTTCTACACAGTTTTAGTTTTTTGCTGAATCAATTGTTCGCGTTGCTTATGGGGAGCTACTAGCTAATGCCCGGGCTAGCCAAGAAGTACTATATCAAATCAGCCCTGTTTCCAAAACCCTTTATAACCGATACCAGCTCTACTTCCGGTACTATAGGGTAGTCGAAAAAGTCTTTTCGTATTTCTAATCAAACTTGAACTTATTTTTTTTTATATTTGAAATGAACTTAAATGAACCAAATATTTATCAGTTTGGTAGACCACTTTTTGCCATTTTTCCGCTAGAGACATTATTCCATCAGTGTAAAACTCTTCTGGTTTCTCGGCGAAAAACTGAGACAAGTAATTTTCACAGGCTCTCTCTCTCTTTTGAAGCCAACTTTACTCCATTAAGGGAGCTCTGTATTGACCGAAGCAAATGGTAGTCCAATGGGGCAAAGTCAGAGCTATATGGTGAATGCATAAAATCTTCCCAGCCAAACTCTCCCAGTTTTTTGCCGACTCATCAAAGATATGGGTAGTCTTGCGTTGTCCTGATGGAAGACGAAGCCCTTTCTATTGATCAGTTCTAGCCGTTTTTTTTTTTTATTGCTTGCTTCAATCTCATCAGTTGTTGACAGTAAAATATAGTTCGACTCGTTCGATCAGGCTGAAACCGCTCATAATGAATGATTCTTTTTCAGTCCCACTAAACACTAGTATAACCTTTCGAGGCATCAATCCTGACTTGTGATCTTTCTGACCTTCAACACGCTTGAACCATATTTTTTCGCACATTATTGTCGTATTTGATCATATACTGAACGAATGCGAAAAGACTCTTTCGACTACCCAATATTTTTCACTTGCGCGTTAATATTATTAACATTTATAGTTCCCATTCATAAGAAGTTCTTGGTCTTCTGGACTAAACTTTTTTTCTAGGCTGAGTTAGGCTTTCTGCATATATGGGTCTATTCAGTAGCAAAAGATGGTGAGAAAGATCATTTGACCACATTTAAACAAAAAACACTTTGCGCCAAGGTCACCTCTGTAAATGAAAGAAGAAGACAAGTGTTGTCTTCCTTTTTAGCATTAATTCGCTGATTCTTATTTGCAGCCTTGCAGGGCGAAGCAGGAGAAACAACTAATTTTATTTTTCTTGCAACTTTTAATGGTTCGCCAGATGCAGGCAGACGCACATGTGTGTTTGTATATAAATACATCCATACACATACACACACACACAAGTGAAAGCTACGCGCATGCAAATAAATTTTAATTAAACTCAAATTGTTTGAAAGATCCATGAGCGTGTTTGTTGCTGTTCAATTAAGTTTTTCACTTGTGTAAGCAATGACAAATACAAAAACAACAAAGCAGCTACAGCGAAGAGTAGAACTCTGGCGAATGACTTTGCCTTACAGCCAATTAGTTTGGTGGTGGGTAGAAGGTGGTAAGTATAGGAAATTGCTTACTCGCAATTTCCTAATTGATTGCGCAGTTCCAGAGCATCGAAAAACTATTCAGTTTCTGAGCTCGACTCACGCAGCTCCAAAGGCTGCTTCTCTTGCAGCACTAGGCGCGCTACAAAGACAACACTTCGCTTTAGGAGAAGCCGCTTTGAATCGCTCTCTTCAATTTGATGCACCATTTGACTTCATTGCGCACTTTTTCAAAAATAATCTTTATTGTTAAGCACAACAACCACCGCTAACCGAGATTACCAGCAACATGTCGACTTGCCCAGTGCTTATGCTGCCACAACGCAGTGCACCGCTATCAATAGCTTCGATATATGTCATGTGACTCTCATATAAGTATATGTGTGTGTGTGTTGGTTTGAGTGTTTGTGCAAAAAATTTTAATATTTAATAAATTCATAATTTTCCATTTTACTGAGCAACAGGCTAATATGCGCATTATGCATAAAGTGTAAGCCTGTTGTAAGCTTACAACATAATAAATACTGTAATGTGTGTAAGCTCCACTGAATTTGTAATTTATGCAAATGAAATGGTGATTTAAAGCCAAAACAACAACGAAACAACACTACCACACTCGGCAATGCCACGGCAGTCATAGCAACAAATCATAGCGCGCACACACACTCATTCGAATGGATTGCGTATTGATGATCAGCGTGTATATGTATGTGTGCCGTTCGGCACGTGCCTTTGCGACAAAATTTATTATTTGCCAAATTACTTCATAATAAGGCGCAAAGCACAAACAAGTTTGTATTTAAAGTAACAACAAATACTACAGTTACTGGTAACTGGTAAACTGGTATTACGAATGTACATACATATGTAAATACTTATGCAAGCGATGTTCGATGCCGGGGCACGTGCTCCACAGGAGAGTTGCTGTGAGCACTATTTGCACAGCCTCACTCCCAATTAGAGACAAATAAATACACGCGTATAAGTGTGTGTGCGTTTGCTTGTGTGTGTATGTAAAATTGTATAATTTTGTATGTGGGGTATACATGGCGTATGAGTAATTTGCATTTTGGATCTAATGAGCCTGACGCTGTTTATGTATCTCTGTAAGCATGTGAGTGTGCATTTGCTCATTTTCATTGAAGTTGTACATGTTCGTGCATGCGTACACATGTTCACGTGAGTATGGAAACAAATGAAATTTTCGCACGTCGTTCATTTATTGTTACACTCGCACAGCGTTGCTATTTATTTTGATTGATTGGAAACTTATTTACTCATTCATAAGCTTAGATAAGCACTTAATTTCGTAAGCTTTTGTTTGCTGTATATTTTGCAACAATTCTTGATTTCTAAATTACAAAATCATTTCGGCAATTTAATTGCAACTTTCGTGCCAATTGGCGTTGAGTTAGAGCAATTTCCATAATTAATGCCAAGGACTACAGTTATCGGCAGCCACAATTAGCTCACTGTCGCCGCAAACAAATGGCCAGCAGCGGCTTCATGCTTCAATATCAAGACATTGGAGGCTACGTGAGCAGAAGGCTGTATGTGCCTACTAATATGGTATACGAAATGTACTCGCTTCAAGTAATCATGGTAGTTTAGTAGGGCGGTAAGAGCCATTATCTATCCCAACGAAGCTACCATAATCCACCTGAAAGGAACCACGCTTGGGTTTGACCTCAGCAAAGGCCTTACCATAATCTTAAACTTTGAAGGCTTCTGGACCCATATCTGTCGTTAACCATGCACTGTGGATCAGTTATTAAGTTCCTATGAAAGACACTTAGCCTTAATCTAGCCGGACATAAACGGATTCCACTGACTTTAACTCTTCATATTAAACTCGTGAACAAGTCAGGCCAATATTTCTATAAATGTAATCGCTTTAGTTGGAAATGTTGTTGCCTTGAAGCACATCACTGTGTGTCTTATGTTTATGTGGTAACAGGGCTTATCTGTGGTGGCCATTTCATTATCTCTGCTGCTGACACAACTCTTTAATGTCTTGTGCACTTAAACAGCCGCACAATATTTAGTGCAAGTAGCTGCTCGGTAACTGGCCACACTCAGGCGCTCGGACCCAGTAGATCCAGGTGCATGTGTTTGCTTATATGTTTGGCTTGAAAGCCGTACATTGTATTAGCACTTAACTACAGCCAAAATGCAAACTGCAGCCACGTATTGCCACTCCACAGCCATGCATGCTACGATCCTTAAGTCTTTTACGCTCTGCAGCACACGAGCTCAGCTTATACGCATACGTTTTGCCAGAGTGCTGATAGCTTAAATAGGCAAGCTGGCTTATTAAAAGACGCTTGACTCTTCGGCAACTGGGGGTGATTGTGGTGCTGGTTTTTGTTGCAAGCAAACAATAACTTGAATAAGTGTGCTTACTATCTGCATATCCGCATATCTGTGCCACCAAACGTACAAACACATACATGAAGATGTGTATGTGTGTGTGTTTGTGAGTGTTTGCTCATATCTCGGCAATCGCACATGGTCCACAAAATATGGCTAATGTTCGAGCGACTTATCTTGGAAGTGGCAACATACAAGTGCATATAAGAGCGTTTGCCGCAGTTACCCCGAATATGCACATTGACCTCGCTCTTAAGAACAACGTTAATGAGACCAGCGATTTAAAGCGAAATCGAAACGATCCTTTTCAAACAATGGTGAATTGAAGAATATTTAACAATAACAAAAAGTTCTCCACTTAAAAAGTTTCGTTATTGACATCAGAACCATAACAACGAAATAGAAAACAGAACAGAAAAAAACAAACAAAAGGAAATTAATTTTATTTTTGTGTAGAAAAGTGTTTTCACCTACGAACCCAGTTAATTCCAAGTCTTAAACCCTTATTTGGTTCAGAACTTTAACCCACAAACACAAAAAATTATAATCTCTCCCCTTCTCGCTCTTGGTTCGTTGGGAAATTTCCGACCACGCCACTGCTTGTTGCAGAAGCGGCTCTTAATGGAATCTCGTAGTAAATAATTTTAATTCATTGTGTTACGAAATACTAATTCATATATATTTGCTTCCGATATACATATCTACATACACATGCACGCGTCCGAAGCTTCGTTAGCGAAGTGTCGGAGTTAGTGAAGTTTTGAGCTCATGTTATGCTTGCCATGTTGGAAAGTTATACATACATATGTGTGCGCGAATGTGTGTGTTTGTTCAATATTACCACCATATTTGAAGTTCAACAAGCTTTCGGCGTCATGCATTGTTAGTTGCTTAAACATGGGATTATAACAGCACACTCACACCCAGTACACAGCTGGGCACAGTGCAAGGCGTAAATGGCCTCAGCATTCGGCGAATCTGCGTAAGCAATAAATACAAGCTCTAATATTGAAACAAGACACCAAATACAGATAAGAACTTATTGCAGTCCTTCCATATGAACGGCTTTAAATAACAGGATTTATTAAATAGCACCATTATAGGTTAAAATATCAAAATAAGCATTTCCGATCAAATGATGTTTATAAGAGATTTTTAGAAGGCAGAAAGAAGCCATTATGTAGAAATGCTTGTCTTCAATATTTTTAGCCTATGTTTAGCTTCATTGCCATTGCCAAGCAACATACCGTGGTAGAAGCCCGGAGTAATACAGGATTCTCTAGAGCGGAATAAAGGAATTTGCGTTTCAGAATCAAAGATTTACAGTCAGACATCTTACTGGCTTCGTTGGAATATCGAAAGGATAAGTGAAAAGCATTTTGAAAAGCCATTTGGACCTAAGAAAAGCGAAAGCATTAGTTTGTTCTAGAATCATTCCATTTTTTCGACAGAGACGCGTTAACGTCTTTGAATGATGCTTTCCGACAACTAGAATGTCATGAAATGTGTTACTACTGGCGATGGATCTTGGATCTATGCTTACGACCGGGAAACAAACGATCAATCGGCGGAATATCGAGGCATGGTGACCCAAAGCCGCAAAAAGTATGTCAAACAAGTCAAAAATTAAGGTCGTGTTGACAGTTTTCTTCGTTTTTCGAGGTGTGGTGCAGTCCGAATTCCTTCCGACCCCCAAACTCTACAGGAATACTATTTGAATGTTATGCGTCGGTTGCTCGAAGCCATTCATAAAAAGAGCACGGGACTATTTTTCGCTAAATTTTCAGACCAATATGGGCCACATTCACCGTATTCCTCTGATTTAGCTCCGTGTGACTTCTGGCTATTTAGCAAACTCAAACAACCTCTCTGTCGAAATCGATTTGATTCACTTGAAGCCATTGAAAGGTGAATCACTACGCGCAATGAAGGTTATTTCAAAAATTGATTTTAACAACTTTTTTGAGAATTGAAAAAAAGTGGGAGGCTAAGAAGAATTACTTTAACGGATACGACATTTCTTTTAAAGAATAAATAAGAATTTTAAAATTAAGAACAAAGTCCTACAATTTTTTACCCATAGTAGTATACACAAATATTTTGCTACAATTTTCGAAGAAGAAACTTTTTAATATGCTGAGTCACAGCGGGCAACTATTTTTAAAAATTAGCTGGTGTAGATATTCCATTTTGAGTACACAGCAAGAGTCTAATAAAGACACTATCTTCTTCTTCTCACACATGTTCTCCTTTATTTTCCACACTTTCAAAACGGCACCGAATCTGTATTTCTTATGATATATAATATTTGAATATATTTTCACTTAGTTTATACAGTGGGAATTTGTTGTTGCAGCAAACGTTCGGCAGCAGTGTGTAACAACAATTCGAAAATAGAAGAATAAATAAAAGACTTTGGCAGCTATTTTTAAAATATTCACCTTGCGCTACATAGTATATGAGCGAGACGCCTCGCCATCTGTGTGCATACATATGTAAATACCAATACGTATGTGCACGCACACCTAAATAGCCTTAGATAAGCAGCAAACTAGTCACGAAATATACCACTTTATAATCAGAAATTCCCAACTGAAATCGAACTAGATAGTAAAACAGCTGACTTATAGGAATTATAGAAGGACCCGATGCCGACACATAAATACAGTTGCTTGTATGGAATGTATAGTATGCGCTTGCGATGCATACTAGTTGCAAAGTAATGGGGAACTAGTCTATTGAACTGCTGGGTATATATAGGATCCATAAATATTTCAGCAAGTTAAGCAGCAGCTGGTTAAATTGAAAATAAAAATTAATAACAACAATGACAAGTTGGCATCATTATGAAATTATACGAAGATAGCTGCATTCCTGCCTTTTGAAAATTCGATTATTGAAGTGTGTGTAAGACAATGTAGTAAAAATCTTCAAAAATATCACAAATATACTGAATATAATTCCTGCGGTAAAATTACATTCCTCGCCACACTTGCGGAGTGTTTTACAGTTTAACAGCATTGAGAGAAACTACACTTCTAATTACCGGATATAATTGGACGCATTGATCTATTTTTGAATGTGTTTATTCAGATTTCTAAATACATACACTAGCTCTGCTAGGTCACAAAAAGTGAAACAATTTTGCAACTTAATCTAACTTTGGTCTTCTTGGAAACACATCTCAGTAGTTTTACATAAGGCTTCTATACCCACTCATTTGCTGAGGATAAGACTGGGTAGTCGAAAAATTTTTTCGTATTTCTAATCAAACTTCAATTTATTTTTTTTTTATATTTATAATGAACTTTATTGAAAACCATTTTTCTGCTAGAGACATTATCCCATCAGTACAAAACTTTTCTGGTTTCTCGACGAAAATCTGCGAAAAGTAATTTTCACAGGCCAACTTTACACCATTAAAAGAGCTCTGCATTGATCGAAACAAATGGTAGTTCGCTGGTGCAAGGACAGGTCTATATGGTGGATGCATCAAAACTTAATAACCAAACTGTTATGTCCGATTTCTGTCATCAATGCACCTACCATTTCCGAAGCAGACCTCTTATATCAGTTAAATATGTTAAAACGATCATACAATTATGGCCCAGATATGATTCCCTCATGCTTTCTTAAGAAATGTGCCAAGTATATATATCAACCTCTAACAAAACTATTTAATTCATCTCTTATGCAAGGCTTATTTCCATCCATATGGAAAAAGTCATTTATAATTTGTTTGCATAAAAGTGGATTTAGGTCATCTATTGAAAACTATAGGGGAATAGCAAAGTTGTCTGCAATACCTAAACTTTTTGAAGCAATTATAACAGACGACATAACCTTTCGGATCTCTCCACTAATTTCTTGTTTTCAGCACGGTTTTAGTAAAGGGAAATCTACAATAACTAATTTGCTTGAATTTGTATCACATGTATCAACGGGCTTTAGGGAGAATAAGAATACTGATGTTATATACACAGATTTTAGTAAAGCTTTTGATAAAGTAAACCATTCAATTCTTTTGCATAACTCGATCTTCTCGGTTTTCAACCAATATTTCTAAAATGGGTTGCTTCTTATCTTAGTAATAGAATTCAAGAAGTCATATTTAACGATCATTTTTCTGACATAATCCATTTTCCTTCAGGCGTTCCACAAGGTAGCCATCTTGGTCCAATTCTGCTCTTGTTATTTATTGATGACATATCATCTGTTGTTAAGTTTTCAAAAGTTTTATTATATGCTGACGATGTGAAACTTTTTAAAATGTATACTTCAAACAGCGAAAGATGTCTGTTGCAAACAGACTTAAACAACCTAGTTTCTTGGTGTGATAGAAATGACATGCAATTGAACATTAAAAAATGTAAAACGATGTGCTTTTCACGTAGATCTGTACACCCTACTTCATACACAATACAAAGCTTTAGGTTGGAACAAGTATACAGTTTTGTTGATCTGGGTGTAACTATGGACCCCAAACTCAATTTTAATCTTCACGCATCTTCCACGGTTTTTAAAGCTAAAGGCGCTCTTAATTTTGTTAAACGTTGGTCTAAAGAATTTAGAGATACGCTTGCCACCAAAATTATTTTTACATCTCTGGTGAGGCCTATATTAGAATATGCTTCTGCGGTTTGGAACCCTAGTTACCAAGTCCATTCAGATAAGTTAGAGTCCGTTCAAAAACAATTTTTACTTCTTGCCTTAAATCATTTGCATTGGGATTCCAGTTTAAATCTTCCCCCTTACACTAACCGCTTAAAACTTATAAATATCCCGACACTCGCTAGTCGTAGGGAGATGCTTGATATAATATTTCTTGTAAAACTCATGAATGGGTCAGTCTGCAGCCAATCTCTCTGATCTGATATTAATTTTAACGTACCCGCTCGCTCTATTAGGCAGTTTAGACTCTTACTTCTAGAACAAATTTTGAGTTAAATGAACAATTCCGCCGTATATGTCATGATTTCAATTCTCATTCCAGCACATTTGATCTAACAGACTCACTCTTTATCATTATAAAAATTATCTTATCTACTCTTAACAAGTAACATTTAAAAATTATAAACTTTAATTTAATTCTTAATTTTGGCTGTTATAAATTTTGTTTCTGTAGCTGAGCAGCTTAAGATTGCAACGCATAAAACTCTCTCGCCTTTTATGACTCGGCTTATCCCGCTCGTTCGCGGATTGCGCCCCTCGCGTCGGTTGGGTGGGAGGAGGGTAATCGTTGGGTATTAAAAAAAAAAAACACTCCCCCAGTTCTTACCGAGTCATCAAAGATGTGTGTGGTCTAGCGTCGTCCTGATGGAAGACGAAGCCCTTTATGTTGATCAATTATGGTCGTTTTCTCCATTGCTTGCTTCAATGTCATCAGTTGTTGACAGTAAAATATAAAATTAATCATTCAACCAAGCTGGCGCAGCTCATAGTGAATGATTCCTTTCCAATCCCACCAAACACTCAGGATAACCTTTCGAAGAGTCAATCCTGCCTTTGCAATCATTTTTTGAGCATCACCACGCTTGGACCATGATCTTTTTCGCACATTATTGTCGTGTTTGGACAACTTTCCGTCTCCAGCTACCATTCGTTTCAGAAATTGTTCGATTTCAATTCGTTTCAGCAAAGAATCACAAATGTTAATTCGGTCTATTAAATTTTTCACAGACAACGAGCTTCTTTTTGTAGCCAGACTTTTCTATATGTTTCAAAACCGGTTTATGATGAACGTTGAGTTCCTTAGCGATATCATGGCTGCTTATGTGACGGTCCTGGTCAATCTTTTCCATAATTTCATCGACTTTTTCAACCATGGGTCGAACAGAGCAAAGTGCATCTTTCACATCGAAATTTCCAGAACGGAAGCTAACGAACAATTTTTGTGCTACACGAACTGATATAGCAACGTCTCCTCAAGTTTCACAAATTTCATTGGTGGCTTGCGTGGCATTACTCCTTTTTTATACAAAAATTTCAAAATATAGCGAATTTCTTCATTATTTTCACTAATTTTTTAACAGTTGTAACTTTTTTCAGCTTCTTCGAATTTATTTATTTTTTATTATTTTTTTGGTTAAATGAAGCTCAAAATCTTTCCAACACTATATGGTATGGCACATTGTGATCTACTGACAAAATACCAAAAGAATTTTTCGACCACCTAATATTCTTCTATAAACCTGATATTTTGAGACCCTTGTGCGTTGATTTGTATTACAGACATGATTTATTAATTTTATCGGTTCTGAATTTCCACTTTTTAACATCTCAGCGGAGGTTTTCGAAAATCATCAATCTTGTGTCTTCATATATTTTATGTTGCTTTAATTATTTTATTTATGAATTATGTACGTGTTGCAGATTGTTGTTGTACTCAAGCTTTGTTGCTAAGTAGCGCTATCTATCTGACGGAAGCATTATATAATAATAACTCACTTTAATACACTCAAACATGTGTCTGTGTACGTGTATCCGTAAGTAAAATTCAAAACCCCAGATGGTCCAAGTATATGGTAATGTCCCCGCCAGCAATTTTTAATGTTAATTGTGCAATTTGTCACAATAGAAAGCAAAATATTAATGCAAGTCTATTTATGCGTGTGTTTGTCCCTCTAAAACAACAATGGCGACCGCAACTTAACGGAAAATAACGAATATTCAAATCAAACGCCAACAATCAACTACAAATGACCAACTATAATGACCGACATCGACAACAACAAAAACCAAATCAAAAAAAAAAAATTATCTATATGAACTTGCAACACGCTCGCTCCGAACAGATGTTGCTTGTGAACGGCAAAGTCGCCCGCGGCAGCGCAGACCACACCCTACAGCGTCTGAGTACTATGAGCAGTACTATGACCAAGTCATGCACACACCAGTGCACCAGCAGCAGTTGGAGCAAATCAAAACGCAATACCTGTGCCATCAGCACGACATCACCATTGACCGTGATACGGTGTTGAAGATAAATCGCCTTGCCACACGCAGGAATTTGCATAAACGCGACCACAGCTGGCCGCCACCGTGCAGCGATTACGCTATGGGGGCTGAAGCCATTGCTCCAAGCACCAAGACCGATGTGGCAGTGGGCCGTGGAACGCAATCACTCACACACTCGCGTAGTTCTTCGAGAGAACAGCAAAGCCATCAATTGCGACATGAACAGCAACTAAAACAACAGCAAAAGCAACAAGCCAAAAGCAGTTGTACAAACAATGCATTGCACTTCGCGGAGAGCGTTTGTAAGCAGCACGGCATCGATGCGATACGTGAGAAATTCAATAGTCCCACGCGAATAATTGAACCGACGCCCACCGAGTTGCGGCAACGCAATAAAATGGAGCAATTGCAGTTTCGAAAGCAAAAACTACAGAAAAATGCGACAAATAAATCAGCACGTGTCACCGATAGCTCCCCTGAGACGCGCACGAACATCTCTACCGATGGCGTTGTTGGCAAGGCGCAACAAACATTGACAAATGTGTACAATAACACGGCTAATACATCATCGGTCAATGCGGCTGCAGATTCTTTAGTGTCCACCATCGCGCCGAATGTGGCTGAAACCACCAGTTGGCCTGCAGCCATAAAAAATGATGCGAGGGGAGGGGAGTTGACTAATATTGCCACCACTAACAGCTTCGATGCTTCACATGATTACTGTACGCCGGTGGCGCGCGGCTTCTCCGCACCCGAAACAAAAGCGGCCGATGAAAATATTGGATTGGTTGAGCCACGCCGCTATTATTTCGAACAATTGGCGCGTCGCGATGAAGGACCGCCTAAAAAATGGCACAGTTATGACAATATTGTCGCTGCCACATCGGACCAACAACAAATCACCAAGGAAAGTGTTGCAACAACCGCCATCAATAATAATAGACAATCACAGTCGCTAGATCGCGGACGCGCACAACAACAGCGTAGACGGGAGCAGTTGCCACCACAAAAGCCACGGTCAGCCGGTGGCGTGGCCAGTGGTGGCAGTAGTCCCGCAGCCCGTATTACACCAGTGAGCAGTACAAGCGAATTCAATGTAACGCCACTAAAAAGCGAAAGCAGAGATTTTGGAGATGGTCGCACTGGCGTGGCAAAGCCAACGCTACTAACGAGCCATCCATCAAGATCGAGTGAAGGCATGTCACCGCGCGTACAGCGACGTGCCATTAAATTGGCAACCGAAATAAAAATATGTTACGATGACTCGGACACTGTTCAATCATTCGGTTCAACTGCTACGCACTTGGATGATAACGGTGGCATGGCTTCCAGTAATAAGCGACAAATTCAAACTGAAGCTACTAAAGCTGCGAAACTTCAAAAGAGTAACGGTAAAAACCTGCCAGCAGAGCCAGTTGGCATACAGTCGATAGGCGATCTGGAAGACATACCACTGCCGGAGCCACCAAAAGTTGCAAATATTTCATCTACAAACGCAAAGCACATGGCTTGCAGTAATGCCGCTGGCATGGGCTCCGAGCCTTCAATTATGGTGCAACGCACGCAGAAACCGTCCAGCCAAACACAAAAACAGCA
The DNA here is from genome assembly GCA_027475135.1 of Bactrocera correcta. NCBI lineage: Eukaryota > Metazoa > Arthropoda > Insecta > Diptera > Tephritidae > Bactrocera > Bactrocera correcta. The sequence continues at coordinate 153,563,950 of CM050325.1, forward strand.
ACAACAAAGACGACGCTGTAATAGCGAAAGAATCATACCAATCGAGCTGGAGCATGACCCACCTGAACACCGTGCACCGCTTAAAGAAGCGCCACGTCGCGATCTTAGCACCGTTAGCGCGGATCAGCTTTACGATGATGCTTGCATCTATTTGCGTTCAATCGATTTAGATGACCGAACCGTCGCATACATACCTGCCGCAATTACAATTGTACCCTCACCCCCTGAGGAAATGTTGCAACATGCGGCAACTGATGGGCAACCGCAGACCCTCAGGGCGGGTATAGTTACTAGGAGAAGAAAAGAGCAGTCCCCGTCAGTTACTGCTCGTACATCGTCGCAAACGGTCGCCACCATGCCAAAGACAAATACTGAAAAATCCACCTCAGTAGTTGGATCTACGAAACAGTCAATTGCTAGTGAGGCTATTAGTAGGAAAAGTAATAATAAAGTTCGTTACAATAGTGGCCATAAAATGAACGTGCCACCAACCGAACCAAGTGAGGCGCAATGCCAAAAATCCACACGCTCAGACGCACACCAATCACCCATATATAATACCTCCGATATAAAATTGGATGCAACACAAGCACCACCAAAAAACCAACAGAAGGCGATGGGAAAAGCCAACGAAAATGAAGTAGCCAAAAGCAACATCCAAGCCGCCGCAGGACAACAGGGCCAGCAAAGAATACGGTCCAATCGACCTCGCGGCATTTACTACACCGATGGTGAATACTTGTATGGGCCATTTGGTGAGATTCCTGACACGTTCGAAACACACATCACACCAACAGTAAAGCAAGCACCAGAAGAGGCATCCAGATCCGCAGCTGCCACTGGTGACAGCAAACGAAATTGTGCTGATGGAAATGAGTGGCAAATAAACAAAAAGGCGACGAAGGTGCAGCAGAAAGAGCAACAACAAAAGGCAGCATGTCGCAATACAATAAACATGCAACACGCTCGGTTGCCGCCAACGACAACAGTGGAGCCAACTAATGAAGGGAGAAGTCAAAATTCTGAACTAATGGATGTGTCAGAAGCAGAACTGCAGGGGAAAAATGCTATCGAAATAGCGGCGCTCGAAACAAAATATGGACGCTTTCAGCAATCCATTGCCGAGCATCTGCGTCAAATTGACACCTACATGGAAAATGCAAAAGCCGCGCTAAATCGCAGTTTACCTCATGCACAACAAGGGCATGAGCATGAAGCTGGCAAAACCTCCCTTCCGAAAGTATCACGGCAATCAACTCCACAGACAACCAAAACTCAACTGAAACCATCTGAGCTATTGGACCAACAAGGCGTCGAAGCCACGCTCGCATCGGAGAGCCCCCTGCACACTATAGCCCGTCAGTGGTTGCCGCATCGACCGCTGCACATTGTTAGTGACACTGATGACAATCTGCATGAAATGGAAGCTCTTGTGCATCCTGCCGTGCTGGAAAATTTGCCTGTGGTTGAGCAGGCTCTGCAGGATTTGTCCGCTATTAAGGTAGATGGTACTGCAGCAAATCTGACGGCCAAGTATGCGGGCGATTTAGGAAGTCGAAGTGGCGACGATGGCAGTGTGTTACAGCCACTAATGCGTCGTCTGATTGCGGTGCAAAGCAAACAGCCGAGCGCAGCATTCCCAGACCACGCAGTCACTTTGAAGGATCGTAAAGATATCGAAGGATTGCTGCTGATTGAACACCACATTGCACCCACTGCATGTTTAGCGAAACGTGTGACTATATTGGAAAATCTGGACGATGCCGCTGTTCCGCCTAGGCATAAGCCTAGTAATTTCGTCCTAATTGGAATTGAAGAAGGCAATAAGGAGTATAATGTTAGCGACAAGATTGAAGTGGTAAATGACAAAATTGATGACAGCAATAATTGCAAGCGCTCAGCAGATAAGAGTTGTAATGACATTGCTGAGTCGAAGCAAGTTCCAACCATGGCTAAGATGTCTGCAGATAATGGAAACGTGCAAGTTAATATTACTAACACGGTTGATGAAGATGAAAATCAACAGCCGCCTTCAGATACAAGCGGTCGATTCGGTCACAAAATCAACTCGAAATTAGGCGCTAAATCCACAAGTACTTTCGATATAAGCTCGACAGGTGAAGTCTCCAACGAACATGTTATTGATGTTGTTGGTAATTATGAGCAACTAATGCAGTTGCAACAAGGCATGACGCCGGCAGCGGGTCCAAAAGCAACAGCAGTAACTAAAAGCAAGCAAACACAAACACAAAAACCACAGTTTCAGGAGGTTTCACTCAACCGCCCAGACATGAGTGCTGCAAAAACAACACCCGTACCCAGACGACGTGCAACCACATTGACAGGTGAAAAGCCTACAATATGCACAAGTGGAGCACGAGCAGCATTCACACTGACGACGGACGAAGGTGGAAGCGAGCAACATAAGACCGTTACTAGCCGCTGGCAAAATGAGTCCTTGCGGCGACAACAACGTCAACAACAAGAACTATTTGAAACATCGCAAACTCCAACTCCGCCAATACCGCCACCACTGCCGCCACTGACCCGTGCGGGAAGCTTGCCGAAAGATTTATGTAAAAGTGTGGTTTCTGGTTATATTTCCACGCATCAATCGCAGGAGCAGCTGGTGGGACAGGTAATTGACAAGCTGCAGCTGGATGTGCCGTTGCAACGAGAGTGCGAGCAACTAAGGCAAGCAGAAACAGAAAATGCAGACAACAATGAATCCGTAGCTGCAATTGCTAGCGAAACCTCAAATCAAGATCGTCTCAGAGATCCGTTAGTTGAGCAACGACAGCCGGCCGAAGAATTTGCAATGAAACAACTAAATCAACAGCAATCAGCAATTCTACCAATAACGAAGAGTAACCAAAAACCATGCGACCAACAGAATGCGCAATCAACTGAAATCACAATTCCAAGCAGCAGGATTAGCGCCCACACTGTGGAAGCTACGAGAGCTGCTCACAGCACTGCTGCAGCGACAGCATCACAGCTGGCTGCACAGAAGGTGGTAACAGACGAATCAACAATAACGGGTTTAGCTTCAGCAGGACTGCACAAGCGAACGATTGCCGGGCGTCGAGGCAAATTAACGGTGCATATCAATGCAGACAATAAAAACTATCTTGAGTCGGACAGCACGGATGGTTTCGATACGTACAAAGCCACCTACGAAATACCTAGCCCCTGTTTTAAGCAGCAAATAATCTGGAAGCAGACAGTCAATGTGCCACAAATTAAAGACACCAAATTCGCCACTGCCTCAGAGCTAGGCAGACGCAGCGAAGACAACAGTGATATGCATTTCGATGCAAAAGCCGGGGATGAAGCAACTGCAAGCAATCAATCACTTACAGCCAAGCTTCAGTTTGTCAAACAGCAATCAAGGACTCCCTCGCCAGCCGCTTTGAAAACACGTTTACAGCCACCTACCGCCACTCGATGCTCACGCAGTCGCTCCAAAAGCCCATGTTCAACGCAAGCCAACCGCTCACCCACGCGCAAATATCCCGCCGCATTAATTGAACCAAACGCACCGACCCGTGCCGCCTCACCATTCGGTCTGAATCCGCTCGACATCACCGACCTGATTGATGACACTACACACGCGTACGGTGACAATGGTGTGGAGCTCTCCAAACGGACTTCGAGCGCTCAATTAGGCGACACCAAATTCGCCAGTTCGCCTGCAACTTGTAGGCAGTTGGCCGAGTTTGTGCCACAGGTGGAAGGTCACAATGTTGGTTTGTTGGTGCGTGCATCTGTGGATCCACAATCACAGCAGCAGTGGGAGAGAAAAGTGTGGAGCGCGCCACAAACCATCGCCGCACAATGCAACGAAAAGGCACAAATTGAAATGGACAATGCACTTACGCACAGCGCCGCCACGCATTATGCTGATGCCGACACTAGTGATGATGATGTTGACTACTGCGTCGGCGAGCGGCAACAGCATATCGCCGATGGTGACAAACACTCCATAAAAGGTCCTACGCCAGCGGTCTCTTTAACACAATCGCCATCCTTGGCGTACTGTGCACGTGCTGGCAGCTGGCAACCGATGATGAGCGAGCGAGTGCATGACGCCTGCCGTAACGAAACGATGACAACACCAACACAGTCGTTGGCGGGCAGCAGTGTTGCTGATTCAAACGCCACCGCAGTTGGGATGGGAGCATCAGATTCTCTGCCTACGCGCCAGCGGGGCCACCGCCGCGAATCGCGACAACAGGAAGTAGTCCTGGACAACGACAGCCGCCAGCAAAGCCTAGATACTGTTGGTGAGCCTACAGTCGCAACGCCACGTGAGAGTGGCATTATTAATCGCTCGTTCGATAATGTTTCACCGCGTCCCTATATCAGCGTCGAAGGTACGTGCGACTGCTGTTACTGTGAAATAATATGTCGTGTTTTTGTACTCTCGTGTTGTCACAGTACAGGACTCGTATGTGTTGACTATCATATGTGGCACGTGTTGAAGTATCGTGTGTTACACGTGATATTGAACGGCTAGCGAATTTCTGTGCAACTGTTTGTTTGTTTTTGTTATATTATCTGCTGATATGAATTGTTTGTCCCCATTTTTAATATCGCCAAGAATGCGGTTGTAAATGATTTACATTTGTTTTTCCATTTTTCCCAATTTTTACTGATCGCATCCAAGTGCGTCGCAAAATTCTAAAACATACGGGGATTTCCAGAATGGTTTCACCTTGCAAATCCACATAAACGACTCTTTAGTATTCTCAGTGAAGAGACAAAATTACTTTCTCGCTTGTTAAACGGCCTGTTTGCTTCTTAATGCCGTACCCACTTAATGTCGACACTTACATTATTGCTTTAATTTTACGTCAGCTTTTTTAACTTTATTGACAATAGCCATTTCATTTCTGCTCATGAAGGACGCGAAACTTACTATCTTCGACATTTAAACTTTTTGGTAATTTCAATACTCAGCGTTGTTGTTCTATAAGTCTTTCATATACAATGTGATTACTGAGCATCTTCTCTTTCATCATGGTTTATCTTCTAACCTATCTACTTCAGAAGTTTTTTGGCATTTAATATGAAGGGTTCATTACCTCCCTGGTTATTAACAAATTTGTTTATAACGTCCTGGTCTCAAATCGAATTTAATGAAGGCGTTCACATATAAAGCCTCTTACTATTTCGAAAGAACAGCAAGCAACACCCTGCCTTACGACCATTGAAAATCTTCTTGTTTTCAGCTTTGGTGCAATAAAAAATGTTACTTAAAACTTTAAGCAATCAATCAAAAGAAGGAAGTGTGTGAAGACTTCTGTCAAGTTGCATTTTTTGGTTCACAAATTTTCCAAAAATCAGATAAATAATTACACCAACAGAGCAACCATTGAGGGAAGCCGTATTTGAATTACCTTAAACTTATAAATGTCTAAAATATCCACCTGACTTGCTCATTTGCTTATCGTGAATAATGATTTAATCCCAAAATGAATGCAACCGTTCTGACAACAGACAAAATTATTTTTCTGTAATGATTAATACAACACTAAAGCGGTGAGTAGCGATAAAAGAGAAAAAAAAACATAAATATATGCTTCTGTGCGTTATACATGCCAACAGACACTCACTGAGGCATACATATTTAAACAAGACAGACAAGAGGAGACAGGCATGTTTATATGCGGAGATAATAATTCATGCGCCGACAGGATGAAATTAATTAACATGAAATGCTAATGAAATTTTAATATCTCCGCTACAGTTTGCTCATAAAGTTCCGTTTTCGTGGATTTCGCGGTAACGCATAGTCTCGCCTAAGCCGTTAAGTATCGTGTTGGCGGATATTGTAAGTCGCAGCTTTCATAAAAACCATGAACCTTTCTCAAATTTTTAAGGCATTCAAACACACACACACAAACCGCCAAATCCCGGTGCCTTCATCTATTTGTATGCAACACATAAATACTGTCAAATGAGCCATTCAACGGTCCTGCTGAAATGGGTCTTGCTTATCATCGTCAAATGATGGATACACAACAGTACGAAAGCTGTCATTTTTCGCCGTCAGCGCAGATACAGTTAACGCGAAAATGTTAACATTTTCTATTAATCTGATAAAAGTTCTACCAGAATCACTAAGAAAATGTATGTCAAAAGCTCACGGTAAACCCAAGCATATCACAGTTTTTTGAAAGAAAACCTCTGTTTACAGAATACTCCGTAGATTGTGTGAAATGATTGCTTAAATGATTCGAGTAAAGCGCCAATCCTGATCAGTTTCAAGACTCACTAAAGCAATAAAGCTCAAATAAGGAGAAAAAATCAAAACTGAAAAATTTGCAATGTGAAGCGTGTCGGCATCATTAAATACTGTCGGCAGTATTGCTGTTTCTATGTGTAAGATGTGCATGTGGTCTGCCCTTTCCACTGCGCACAGCCCATAATAAATTATACTTAAGGCTTGCAAGTGCGGCGTCGTCAACGAGACCATCGCGACTCGCCGTCCTCCTTTGTGGATGCTAACATCCCTGCTGTGTCTGGCGCACCCGAATCCTCCTGTTGCTTACCACAAGTTCCCGCTGTCTTCGCCGCTATTTCCTATGTGGCGCGGCACACTCTGTGCCATAGACCTTCACACACGCTTTTAATTTCGACGCTTTATTAATTTAGAAACGACACACATACATCGCGCTCCTCTCGCTCAGCATAGATAGCTACTTTATGTTATGCTCGCGTGTAAAGTGAAAATATTTGTTGTTGCCACTGAGCAGGATATCCTTATTGCTGTTGTTATTAATTTGAGTATTTATGTATATTATATACTTTGCTGTTGTTGCTGAGTTTACACTTTTTAATGCCAATGGAGATTAATTTTTTCTCTAATAACGTAGAAGACAAGGCTTCCATTTAACTTAAGAAGTCGAGCCAAATAAAAAATACAGAGGAGGTTGTTCATCAAATTAAAGTTTCTTAGTACGAGTGTTGGCCGATATCCATCGATGAATGTGATACATGCCTTTATTGGTTGATATTTTCGTTGCATCGATCTTTTTATTCAATTAGTAGATTTTCTACTTATTCTATCCTGTTCTTAGAATATTTATATTGTCGTCCTCATCAAATTTTTAAACAGGTCAAGAGCTCAAACATGTGCTTCTATAGTTCGAACCTACGCCAAATGCCCACACAAGAATTTTGCTACCCTCAATGGCAATAGATTTGATAGTTGGTTAGCAATAACTATTAGAGAACCACAGAAATTACGAAAGTGAGAAGAAAGAAGCCATCCCGCAGCTTGACATGGACTCTTCAGATAGTTCTCAGAAAACTGAAACCTCCTTTCATAGAATAAGTTTTGATTTCTTTGTATTCACTTTTTATGATGGTCTTCAGCTCCTTCAGCGAATTTCGTTTTACCTTTTCGACCGACTGAAAACGGTAACTTCAATTTGGTGAGGAAAAAAATCACATGAAACCAAATCTGGTGAATACGATGGTTGATCGATGGCATTTATTGCATTTTTGGCTTTAAATTTGGTCACAATCGTGGCACGATGCGATGGCGCATTATAATCATGTAAAATTCGTGAATTTTTCTTTCCTAATTCCGGCCGTTCTCGACGGATGTTCTGACATAAACGCCTCAATACGGCCAAATAGAACTTCTTATTGACCGTCTGTCCCTCCGGAGTAAATTCTAAAAGTGCCAAACCTCGAATATCGAAAAAAATATAAACATTGAGCACGTGGTATTTTTGTTTTCGGCTCGCTTTTCCCCCATTCCTTTGATTTTTGACTTGTTTGCATATCAAACTCATAAGCCCATGTCTCATCGGCACTCATAATGCTCTGAGATCGGAACTCGCACGTTCAAGCATGTCCAAAGAGTCCTGTTTATGGTACTCTTTTTGAAAAAAATACAGTTTTATCGGAACTAGTCAAGCAAGAATGCGTTTCATATCCAAAATATCCCCAAAATCAGTTTAACGGACTCGCGAGAGATGTCGTGCTCTCTTGCCATCTCTCTAACACTTGACTGACGATTTCCAGGCACCATATGGTTCTCTCTCTTAATATTTTCAAAAGATGAAGAGGTCTAACGTCGTCCAGAAGGAGGCATATCTTCAACCGTCTTTGAAGGCTTTGAACCACTCGTAGGCTTATGGTTTTGATAAGACTGAATCACCGCAAGCCTTTTCCAACATTCGCAATGTTTCCGCACCTGAAACTCGGTTAGAAATACAAAATTGGAGACAAATTCCTTGTTCGAATTTTTTATCCATTGTAAAAATCGAGACGCGCTATTGAGTAATATTGCATTAAAACTCTCCTCTTCATGCATATGGGGTCTTATAGTTATCATCTTCGACTAGCTCCATATTAAGGCGGAATACGAAGAGACCGAGCCCATTCAAATACAACTATGACATTCTAATAATGTCATTCCCAGCCAACATGCGTTTCAATTTATTGAAATAATGTCAAAAATATTGTTATTTACAACATATTGTCAGTTTCTTCATCCATTTGTCAGGGAAGGGCGAGTTATTCGAATTTCCAGTTTTAGCTTTCAAACATTTCGTTTCATTAACTTCATTTTTGTTTCACCCGTTTTGTGCTTCGCAGGCGGTACGTGTGTTGATGTGCGCCCAGATACTTTGTAAGCGGCTTAAAAGCGCGCTTTTGCTCTTGTTTATTTTATGTCTTAAGTTTGCTTACATTTTGCCTTAACAACAGCCATTCGGCCTACATTCGCTCGGCATCCTTTTTCGATTTGATGCGGAAGACAAATATTGGCATTCCTTTTCATTCGCAAACGCGCACCACTCGAAGACGGACACAGCATTCTAAGAGCCTTAAATGGAACCATTTTCGCTCAAAAACCTCGTCAGTCAGCACTTTTATAAACAGCGGCGAAAGCGATTTGGCGCGGCTTACATATTCTCCTCTGACACTGACAGGTGCACCTGCGTGCCAAAGAGTTTAAATATTTACTGCGAGTGGAATGGGGATGCTGTAAAGCCGCGGTTGCGGTGCTAATAAACGGTGCTGAGAATTTTATAAGGTGATTAGCGTTGAGCTATTTACACATCGGCTAATTATTATTTATGGAAATTTTTAATTACGAAAAGGTGAAGCTTTTATCAATGCTGCTGCTTGTTTAGAATTGTGGGATTGGCATGCCGTAAAGAGATAGGTAGATTTATTATCCGCTTTTGCCAACATATTAATTGAAAATCATACAATTGTTTACCTTTTTTAATTGAAAATTTACTTCAAGTTCTTTTTATTTGCTCACCGCATGAGTCTTTGTACCGCAACCCAAGCCATTTCAATGACCACGAAGCGCTACTGCGGCAGTCCACTTAAAAAACCGCAAGCCCATAACTATTTGAGTCGAAACCATAAAATCGCCATTTTTCATCGGCTCGTTGCAATTTAATGAATGTGTTTTCTTACTGTCACAAGCAACAAGCTATACATTTTCATTACAATGCGACGCGCTATTACACTGCCTGCCACGTAAGCGATACGGACAATGCGAATGATGTATACACGTTTGTGCAGTCATGTTTAGTGCCTACGTAGATTAAATTATAGCCACGTTAATACGAGCACTTAGAGGCCGCGCAAATGTGAAGCTAAAATTGTTGAGAAGAAAATTGTATATTTATAATCTTACGAAACACCCTGTATATTATTAGACATACAGATGTCATTACGAATAGAAGCTAAGTTCATTATTTAATAAACTTCCTCCTTCTGTTTTATACTGTCGTCAAGTCAACACGCGTTTTACTCTGCTAACAGGTTATGGGCCTTTGCCACACAAAGTTAATTTAACCCATCAATAAATAAATCCGGGTAAAAAAAAGGTTCTGTGTGCAAATTAAATATATTGATTTTTGATTTGGAATATATTTTACAATTTAAATAATGTCGAACGTTTTTTCGGTACCCGTCGAACGACTTCGCGGTCGTGAGAATTTTGATGTATGGAAATGCCAGGCAAAATCATATTTGGTCATAAAGGGCCACTGGAAGATGGTCCAGAATGGTTTGCCTGTTACTGCCACTGAGGCTGATCGTGATGCTAATGAAAAAGCACTAGCTGAAATCACGATGTTGGTGGAGCCAAATAATTTCGGTCACTTTGCAGATAAAACATTAGCTAAAGACGCATGGGAAGCACTCATGGAAGCCTATGAAGATAAAGGTTTGACGCGTAAGGTGGAACTGTTGAAGCAATTGGTGCAACTCAAGCTGTCAGACTGCGAGACCATGCAAGAGTATGTAAACTCAATGATAATGACTGCATTTAAAGTGAGAAACGCAGGTCTAAAAATTGATGATGAACTAACCGCATCACTCATGTTAGCTGGGTTGCCCAATGAGTTTCAAGCGCTAGTGCTCGCTGTCGAAAACTCCAAGAAAACGCTCACTGTAGACGCTGTGAAAAATCTACTTTTACAAGATGCGAAATTTGATGCAAAGCAAGGTGCCGAAAATGCTCTTTATACAAAGGCAAAAACATTTTCAAAAGTTCGCTGTCATTCGTGCAAGCAACTAGGGCACATAAGCAGAAACTGTCGAAAGAAAATAGTGAAAGACGACAAGCAAAAACAAAAGAGTCAGGTTCTTTTTGCTTCATCGCTTTATGCTAATATGCACAACAACGAAGACTGGTATGTCGATTCCGGCTGTTCTCAACATATGGTAAAAAGCAACGAATGCATGACAAATAGAAAACGCGCGATAAACAAGAGAGTAATTATCGCTGACAATAACAAAATTGATGTTGAATGCACTGGCGATGTGCAACTCTCTTTAGCTAATAAATATAAAAATGTTAACGCAACTATCAAAAATGCTGAGTACGTTCCTAGTTTGTGTGCGAATTTACTTTCGGTGAGTCAAATGACAGACAATGGGAAAGAACTACATTTTAAAGACAATTGGTGCAAAATATTAAACGAGGACAAGCAACTAATTGGAACTGCGATCAAAATAAATGGTCTTTATCGTCTGAACTGTGTACAACGAGATAATGCAGCGATGGGCGTCGCAAGCTATAACTTATGGCACAGGCGCTTAGGTCATGTCTGTCGCGAAAGTGTCACAGCCATCCGAAATGCTTCGGAAGGTGTTAAAATTACAACCAGTGGTAACGACAAATGTGTGGTTTGCATAAAAGGTAAGCAGACCAGAGCGTCACACAGTGAAAAAGGGCAGCGTGCTCAACAACCTTTGGAACTAATACATAGTGATGTAATGGGTCCATTAAATGTTAACTCATTTTCTGGTGCGCGCTATTTGTTAACGTTTGTGGATGACTATTCCAGAAAAGTGTTTGTTATCCCAATTAAATCAAAAGCAGCTGTCTTCGATGAATTTGTAAAATTCAAAGCAATGGTGGAGAATCAATCTTCGAAATATATAAAAGTTCTCCGAACGGACAATGGTCGCGAATATGTAAATGAAGTGTTTAACAAATATCTTTCGAAATATGGCATTATCCATCAGAAAACGACACCCTACACCCCCGAACAGAATGGCGTTGCAGAGAGGCTAAATCGGACATTAACGAAAAAAATCAGATGCATGCTGCTAGATGCAAATTTGGAGGAACGATTCTGGGCTGAGGCTGCTGTAACTGCAGCGTATCTGCTGAATCGTACACCATGTAGAGGTAACAATCTGAGTCCGGAAGAGTTGTGGTCAGGAAAAAGACCAAACTTGAAACACCTCAAAGTCTTTGGTTGTAAGGCAATGGTTCACGTAGCCAAAGAAAAACGCAGTAAGTTAAAACCTAAATCTCGAGAATGTATTCTCGTAGGCTACAGTACTGAATCAAAGGCATACAGATTGTATGATCCTGTAGCGAAAAATATTATTGTTAGCTGTGATGTAGTTTTTATTGAAAATCAAATTAATCAAAATCCTCCAGCTATAGATGCAAAGACAGATGCGGTTAATTTATGGTTACCAGAGCCAACTTCCGTTGCCAATTCAGAGGGGGAATATGTGGAAGAATTACCAACAGAAGATGGTAGTGGCGAAACTTCAGGTAGCAGTGATTCGCATACAGAAGGGAATCACGAATCAGCAATAGAGCGCGAAGAAATAACAGACTTGGACCATGAAGGAGTCCGTCGCTCTGAGCGATTGCGGAATATGTTACGACCAAATTATAATCTCTGCGTAACTGAATATGCACCATCAGATCCAAACACTGTGGAGGAAGCGATGGCAAGCGAACACCATAAACTTTGGCAATCTGCAATGATTGAAGAAATTGAATCTCATTATATTAACGGCACTTGGGAACTATCAGCCCTGCCTATGGGAAAGAAAGCCATTCCATCAAAATGGGTTTTCAAAAGAAAGGTAAATGCAGACGGGGATCCTGTACGTTATAAAGCCAGGCTTGTGGTGAAAGGATTCAACCAGAAGCAGTACATCGATTATGACGAGACATTCGCACCAGTTGTGCGATATACATCAATACGTTTTTTGCTTGCTCTTGCGGTGAAATATAATCTAACTGTTTACCAAATGGATGCTGTAAGTGCCTTTTTACATGGCGAGCTTAAAGAAGAGATCTATATGACTCAGCCAAGTGGCTTTGACGATGGATCCGGTCGCGTCTGCAAGCTGCGAAAATCGTTATATGGTCTGAAGCAATCTAGTCGTGTCTGGAACATAAAGCTCAATTCAACCCTAGTTAGTTTCGGCTTGCAACGCAGCAACGTCGACCAATGCGTATATTTTCTTGTCGCTGACAAAAAAATGCTATTCGTCGCTGTTTACGTGGATGATGTCATCCTATTCGCCAATGATACAAAGCTGTTGAACAAACTAAAAAATAAGCTCTCTGAAACTTTCAAAATGAAAGATCTAGGTGCAGCATCATCGGTTTTGGGTATGCGTATAACTCAAAATCTCAAAGAAGGTACTCTGAAGATCGACCAAGCTTCCTACATTGCCGATGTAATTCGACGTTTCGGCATGGAGGAATGCAATCCTGTAGGCACACCCCTCGACGTTAACCAAAAGCTATCCGCGGAGATGTGCCCAACTAATGATGACGAAAAAAGGGAAATGGCTACTGTTCCCTATAAGCAAGCTATTGGATGTCTGCTGTTTGCCGCGCAGGTCACGCGCCCTGATATATGCTTTGCTGTCAATTTGTTAAGCCGATACAGCACGAATCCAGGGAAGGCACATTGGACTGCAGTAAAGCGGGTCATGCGCTATCTCAAGGGAACTATTGACAAGGGCTTAGTGTATAAGAGGAGTCCTGATGAAATCGTTGGTTTTTGCGACGCTGACTGGGCAAATGACGTAAGTGATCGCCGCTCAACAACTGGCTATGTTTTTTCTTTTCAGAATGCTGCCATTTCGTGGGCTACCAAAAGGCAACATACTGTAGCCTTATCATCTACTGAAGCCGAGTTAATGTCTATGGTGGCTGCTACACAAGAATCGATCTGGCTTAAGCGATTTGAAAAAGAGTTAGTGCCCAAAGTTTCGAAATCTATGACCTTATTCTGCGATAATAAGAGCGCTATACACATAGCTGAAAATAACTCATACTCAAGTCGAACGAAGCATGTAGACATCAAATCAAAATTCATCAAGGAAAAGGTTGAAGATGGCCAAATTAAGTTATACCATGTTGGCACCGATAAAATGATGGCTGATATTTTTACGAAAGCAATATCTGCGCCAAAAACAAAACAACTGTCAAATGAATTTGGCTTAAAGTAATTTATTCTCATCTAATTATTAGTAAAGTATTTTCTCTTACTCATAACTGAATTGTATTACTGTTTCAAATTCATTTCTGATTGTATAACGAACTATCATTTCTATATCCATTTTGTAATGAACATAAATATTCAATTTAGGGAAGGTGTTGAGAAGAAAATTGTATATTTATAATCTTACGAAACACCCTGTATATTATTAGACATACAGATGTCATTACGAATAGAAGCTAAGTTCATTATTTAATAAACTTCCTCCTTCTGTTTTATACTGTCGTCAAGTCAACACGCGTTTTACTCTGCTAACAAAAATAAATGCAGAAAATTTTGTGCACCAAAGCTACTCGAGCAGTTCCTTACCCCACCGCTATGCTGGGCGTCGCGCTAATTTTTACATCATTCCATTTTACCTAAATCGCCACGGCGCTAAATACTTTATATGTTGTAAACATGTATTCAAAAAATATTTAAAAACCACAAAAATTGTTTAATATTCTTCATGAATTATTTTTCTATGAAATGCAAATCCTTTAAATAACTAAATATTTAACGAAAATAATGCAAAGCATTTTATATTTAGCCGACAAAGCAAAAACAAAAAACAGCGCATGTTTGTGTGCGCATTGCTGTCTGTTTATAAATATATATTGGTCAAGCTGCTTATTCATTGGCGAATCAGGCGACGAGGCCAAATAAAACGATCATATTTTCAGCTGTTGCTGTTGCTGCAGCTGTTTGAAAAGCATTCGTGTGCGATTTTTCGAATTTTTCGTGCAAAAATTTTATGAAATGAAATTAAAGCGGCACTAAGCCTCAGGTGAAGCCTCTCTAAATTCGAATAGTGTTTGTGCCCAGCGCAGCAGGTGTTAGTGGGGGGCAATATTACTGTAATAGTTTTATTATTTGAACAAAATTTTCTACTATCTCTCACCAATATTCTCATATATATTTTATAATATTTTTATTTGTTTCTTGACAAGTGAATTTTTACTTATTTCATACCGTAAAAGCCTTAAGAGGAGCTGGCCTTTCTGCAGACAAACAACATAACTTCGCATTATACGGCACAACCTGAAGACTATCAATGAATTACACAGCTTAATTTATAATTTCAAATAGCAAAAAAAAAGTTAATATTAATTTCCCAACGACCTCACATTAACTACCAGTGCAATATATAATCGAGGCAAAAACTGCAAAGTTGAATGTTCTTCTTTTGTTCTCCATTTAAATCAAACTTTCGCAACACATGCGATTAGCTCTGACCTCTTTTTCGAAAAACTATTTAACTTTGTAAGAATTTCAATTTCGATTTGGTGTGTGATTGCGGCCAATTTGAGAATTTGAGAATTTCCATTTGTACAACAACAACGTGTCAGTCATAAATAATGACAATAAATACCAAAAAGCATACGCAAGGCAATGCCGCTGATGATCAGGTGCAAATTATTTTTAAGCGATCGCTCCAAGGCTGCCTAGCCGCTTACTTGCCCGCCTGCTCAACGGCCGCGCATTTAACTCACACATTTTCCCCCAATGCTTTTGTTATTTAGCTGCTTTGTTGGCACCAGCTTGCTCGTATCGAAGCGCAAATTAATGAGAATAAAATTTTTAAATAGAAAAATATGTAGAAATATAACTAAAAAGTGGATGCAGCGCTAACCGACAGCTAAAAGGCAGCAAGTGCGAGCAAGCACAATCCAAAAAGTCGAATATTTTCATTTCGTTTGCGAAAATTATAAATACAGATCTAGTGTTAGTGACGGCTGAGGCAGCGTCATACATATACATATTTGAACAATTAAAAATTATTATGATTTTGCATGAGACATGACAGCTGACCCTGTCCGTCTTTGCTGCGCTTTCATCTGATTGCACCTGAAAATTTCAATCCACACCGACTTTAACGTCAAGGCGCACACCAAAAGTTACATATTTTAACTGCCTCATACATTCTTAGGTATGTGCTGAACAAATATGCCTGAACGCTTAGTGTAAAAGAAGCCAATGAGCAAATTTTAGCACAAACAGAAATAAAATACAAAGCCAAATCGTAAAAATTTTCAAATTAAAAATATGAAGAACAACGCTTCCCTGTAAGATTAAAAAAATATTTCTTGTTGACTGTTCCAAAATTTTCGCAAAACACATGATTTCACTAGCGTGCTTGGGGTTATATTTTCGAATAAATTTATCATTGCTCTTCCTCTCAACTCAATTTTTACTCTTATGACATATCAGGTAAGCGAATGATCCGCAATTTTTCCGCACACGAGAGCCCAGAAACGAAGCTTCAAACACACTCCTCACAAAGCCTCCACAAAGCATGTTGCATTTCATTTCTTATTTCCATTTTGAATGTCTGATCATTTAAAAATACTAAATTATTGCATATGAGAACCCCGCGATCTCTGCAAGCACATTCTATTTTTACCACAAATGTACCTTTACTGTGCCACGCTATTTAAGACAAATGCCAATGTAAACGAGTAATGTAACTAAAAATAATTAGTACTAGCATTGCTTTTACCAAAACCCACTAAATTTTTTATTTAAATCTCTCGTCTTCTTCACGTGCACACGTAGGTGTAGATCGCCAAAATTCTAGATGACGCGCACTTGAATTATTCATTTGAACAGTTCAACGACAGCTGTGCATTCACATGACAACTTAAAGTAGTTATCTTTAGTCATCCCTGCTATGTACTATTTCTGTCAAGCGTGCCAGCTTAGCTTAATTTGTCAGCACTATAGTTGCGAGCACTTTTTTCAATCGCGATCTAGTGCCACAGCACCAGCCTACAGTCCAAGGTTACCTCAAAATCATAGGCGCACTGGGAGATCAGTAATTATCGTATAATCATTTAATAATGATTTGCTTATTCAAAATTTTCCGCATTGACACCCTCTCGAACTAAGTGTTATGTAGTGGCTCTGCTGACGTGTGCAAATATTTCTAGAAGTATTATTGAGTATTTACACTTAACAAGTGCTTAAATTAAATTATAATTACGTTGCGAAGTGTTATACCCAACATGCTTAGGTTATTTGTTAAATTCTAAGTGCTCTTGTCCTCCCCTCGAGGTCTGAAACAACGAATTTATGCCATTCAATGTATCTATGAAAAACTAAGAACAAGTAAGGAAGGGCTAAGTTCAGGTTCAACCGAACATTTTATACTCTTGTAACTTGTCAGAATCAAAGCCAGGGAAATATCTTAAGACGTCAAACGTCAACCAGACGATCGGGATCTAAGCAATTTTATATATATGTACATTAGGGTGATTCAAAACAATTTTTTTTTTCGTTTGGTACTCGGAAAAATAGGTTCCTAGACACCTCTAAAAAAGCCTCTCGAAGCATGAGTTCTTAATTGCAACGGGAAGATCCTCCTACATACCATTTTCTATTTTTCCTTTTTTTCCTTATTATCAGATAGAAAAATTTATATCTCGCCTCTAACTACTTGAAAAAACATCTTGTTCCTTAGATTTTATAGGAAATTTAATGCTGTACAAAAAAGGTCTCCACGATTTTTTCGTAAGCCCAACCGCTTAAAAGATATTAACGGTTGAAGTTTGATTATTTTTGGGAAAAAAGCCACCCCAAAAACCTATAAGTATCACCATTCATAATAATTTTTTTTTTTTCATTGAGTAATAAAATTCATAAGAAGTAAAAAACTTTCCCAAAAATAATAAAATTTCGAATGGCAGACGCCGGCGTCTCCTCTCCCAAGGGAAGAATCAGCAAATCTAAAGTGAAAACGATGCTCATTGTCTTTCTAGACATCAAAGGCATCGTTCGACATGAATTTGTTCCTCCTGAACAAACCGTCTGCGCCAAGTTTTACGTGGAACCCCTCAAGAAAATCAAACGAAAAGTCAATCTGATTCGACAGACATCGCAGCCGATTTGAAGTTGCCCCAGCTCATACCACCTTTCTTCTGAACAGCTACCCAGCCAAGGCCGTCATCCCAACGCTACCGCAGTCGCCCTACAGCCCAGCTGTGGCGCCGAGCTTTTTGTTGTTTCCTTGCCTGAAAAGGCCGGAGAAAGGCAAGCATTTTCAGACGACAGCGGGGTTCCAAGCAGCATGCACCGAAGGCATTCTCCCGTGAATGTCTGGAAATCACGCTGGCAGCACGACATCAAAGCTGAACGGGCCCATTTTGCAAGTTTTTGAAGAATTATAACGATTGGTTCAATAACTTTTTTTAAATCGGCTCCGTCCTGTTACTTTCCGGAAAAGCCTTGTACTCTGTAGCAACAGGTTGCAAGAGTATAAAAAAGTACATTTTCCTTGCTTTCATAAAAGTTTTAAGTCTCCTAAATCTCCTAATATCAGGATATGAAACTGGTGCTGGTTTTACAAGGCACACCTTCTTCGGAAATGTCACCGAAAACCCATTGAATTAAACATGTAAATTTTGAGGCTTTTTTTATTAAATAATTCTAAAATTTTTAATAGCTATTTCGTTTTACGAGCTAAGGCGAACGTTTACTACGCAATTAATGATTTAGAGAGAGCAAATTTTCCGAAAGTGCAACGAATATATATACATCCCTGATATGTGGCTTTATGGAATGGGCATGTGTTGCATGCCAAGTAGTTGAATCGGAAATAAATTTTAATGGTTGCAAGTGTTATTCGACCACTTGCACACACAGTCGTTAAAATATTTGCTGCGAAAAGCAAGCTAAAACAATTTGGCTAAAATCTATATTGCAACTAAATTTGCAGCACCTCACACGCACACGCACACACTTGGGCCAGCTCATTGATTTTTGTATAAATAAATTATTAATTAATTGCCAGCAAATGAACGAGCGCTGTGCATTTGCAGTAGAACAACCCACTGCGATTCTCAGGAATTTGCATAGACACAAGAAGCTGCCCATATACATATGTGAATTTGTGTGTGCGTGTATGTGTGAGCGCGAATATGTATGTAGTGCTTTGCAGCTTCAGTTGGTCCAAAAATGTTGTGTGGCTGCTAGCGTTGAGTTCTCGCCGATCGGCTTGTGTCTGCCACACCTGCGACGTTAAGCAGTTCGAAAGCCTAGCGGGACTACGGTGTGAGACACGAAATGGAATAATTTTAAATGAATTTAATTTTGGAAAACTCACAAGGGAGGCGGAAGCATATGCTCTTGTTGCTTTAGCAGCAATGTACCTTGTTTTTTGTGTGTCTGTGTGTATGTGCATGCGTTTGCTGTATTTTTCAACTTGTGTGCAACATAAAATTTAATTGGCAAAATTCCTGAGCATCTGGCCGCAGCTTGTAAGCATAGCCCCGTCCGAGTGGCATGCCGCATCAGCTGACATGACTGTAGGTCTAGGGGGAAGCAGCGACCACGAGGTTGCGCACTCATATGGCGGTTGTGTGAACAAATGGCATTTAAATTACATTCAATTTTTGAAAGTGTCAGCAGCGAATGACAGAAATCAAGATTTTGCTACTTTTTATTATTTGTGCTTTTCGCACCAATTTCACTGTCATCTGGCGCGAATCATGCGAGCACGCTCATACAATATGTGTGTATGCCCTCGCGAATTTGGCAGCGATTCTAATTGAAGCAAGCACTGCTAACATGCACTTGTTAATCACTGAGACTAATGATGCATGCGATCTGAAAATGCTGTCTACCAATTAGATGAGAATGATTCAGTTTATTAGCGCTGATAAAGCAGCCTCTCTCCATAGGATTTTATACTAACTACTTTTAGAAAAAGTTTGATCTGACATAATTAGAACTGCTTCGAAAAAGCATATCTCCACAAGTAACACAGATATATAGTACATATGGAGAATTATTTTACTATTTTCGTTGGTAGTGTTTTGTACGTGACTCGTCCCAAACCCAGCACACAACCTGTGGAGGGGATGTTTTGCCTTCTCACTTTAGCTCGTCTTCAAAGGGATGTTTTCTGGCTACCCAGAGGATACTTGCTCAAAGTCCGGAAGTTGTGAGCAGTTTGAACCATATGTAAAAGAATCGTTTCTGATCACTCCCAAGTGAATGACAATCAGAAAACTTTCCTCACTTGTGTGAACGTCTACACATTTCTCCATCCTCCCATATTTTGGGAATTGACGAACGTTTTATTAAATATTTCTTGCTCAAACCAAACTCAATTCTTTTTTCGTTCGAAAATTTTAAGCTTTCTGCATCTTTCTTCATCTCCCCTCTGCCTATTTTAAAAAACGGATTCAATTGCTTGCCTT
Organism: Bactrocera correcta; assembly: GCA_027475135.1. NCBI lineage: Eukaryota > Metazoa > Arthropoda > Insecta > Diptera > Tephritidae > Bactrocera > Bactrocera correcta. The sequence continues at coordinate 153,583,940 of CM050325.1, forward strand.
GTCGGTTTATATCCAAAATGAAATCTTTTATGGCTTGAGTGAGAATCATAAACTTCCAAATTATCTGCCACAAAAGCAGCAGCATAAATATGTAGTCGTTAAGCATATTATTAACACAATATCTTGAACACTATTTTGAAATTTAATACATAAATACTTGCATTAAATTGTCATCAGTTTGGTAATTTCTCCCTTTTATGTTTCTCTTCCTTCATGCTGTTGTAGACTCATTCGGGCTTTAGGGTAGACATTTTCCCAAATGACCAACAATAACAATGTGATTCAAGTGTTAACCAAGTATTTTTACAATTATGACTTGACCTTTAACAAATGCTAGGGCTCACATAAATTCCGTTAATTGGAAACAATAGACCTATCACACTTGTATATACCGTATATTGTGTTTTAGCTTGGTAATAAAAACTTCGGAATATTTGGAAAAAGAAACAAAACAGCCGTGTTGTTGGTGAGATAATAAAACAAAAAGTTCCTTCTAAGAAATATAAAACAACGTTATAAAATGTTGTTAAATTATTTTTGCTTTCGACGCTAGAGCTTTAATATACTCGTTTGGAAGAGTTTAAAAGGAAACTTTTATCACTAGGTAACCCTTTTTCTGTTCTCATGCGGAACTAAAAGCAATTTTTCAATGGAGAGATCATTCAAATTTGGAAGTGTTGAATTATCTTATACAAAGAGCATATTAAAGATGAGAGGCTGTTAACTGGTATAACAGCAATTTGTGGAAAGAGTTTATGGCGGACGTAGGCAGGAACTCTGATTTGGTAAATTTCAACGTAACAGTATATACCAAAAATGGCGAAGAAAGTGTCATCAAAAAAAATCGAAAATCCTTATGTCAGATATAATAACCAATGTATAACCGGTTTATAACCAAGATGAATTGGTGTATGATAACCAATACATAACCATTTTATAACCAAAACTAAAATTTTGTATCAACATGAGTGGTTTCTATTATATCGTATTTCTTTTCCCAGAAAACCTATGAAAAGTGATGTTACGTTATTTTGAACTTTCAGTGACGATATGTACTTTCCTTTTGAATTGATTAACAATAAATAATAAGCCAATCTATCTCTATTTTTTAATGTTTTTCGACCACTTCTAACTAAGAAGGTTAATCAAGTACCGAACTACAAAGAGCCTTTAATCCAGTTTTTAATTAAAAACATATTAAACAGTAATTGTCAATGGCTGACTTTTTTTGAAAACATAATTTACTTTCACAAGCCGCAAACCGGCACATTCCATATCGAAATATAAAAAAATTTCCACTCCAAAAAGCAGCTGAAATATAGAAATTAGTTCAGAAAAGCAACTGAAATTTAACATTGACCCAACATCCATTCTAAACCAACAAATCGACAGATAATAACCGATTTATACAATTATATGCTCATATAACTTGATACCATTTCTCCTGATTTGCAATTTATCATTACTTTTGCTGGACGGTGTTCCGTGAACATTGGATAAAAAACAATAAAAATAAATTAATATAAAATTCTCAAAAGCACAAACAAAATGAAAATATTCAAATCTAGTTGCTCTATTCGCCACAGCAGCAGCGAAAGTGGGACAAATGACGTGAGAGAGGACGTCATGATCATAGCTGGATCACTCGCGCACAAGCATTCGATCAACAGCGGCCCGCTAGCAGTCGTATACCACTACACTGACACGATTCTTTAATGATATACATTGCTCCTAACAGAAACGCACACGGTACAAATCCATACCACCCACAAGGAAATGAAGCAGTACTACCACTTCAATACACGGATGCGCAACTTTTGGGTCAACATGTAACCATTGTAGTGTATATTGGCTTAGAATTTGCTCAAACTTCAACTCGTAGGTAACCGATAGAAGTGACTTAAATGTTTTAATGCTGTCTTTAAGTGGTTGATTGAAGGTTACCACATTTGTTTCTATGCCATTTGTTCCTTAAAAAAATCATCGCAAGCACAAATTCCATTTGGGACAGTACACATCGCTAAATTATTTCTCTATACAAAAATTTCTGATGTTCCCGTCTCGCTCGCGTGTATCTGATAGATAGCAATCTTGGTGTGCACTCCCTGAACTGTACGAACCCCACTAACACCAGCACAGGCACAACGTGAACCTCAAATTTTGTTGCGACGAACGGCCAGCACTTTGCCTCAACTCACAACGATTCGCCACTTCAATTCGATACGACAATTTTAACGAAATTCGACCAAAAATCGAGACGCGCGCGCTAAGTGCACCGCCGCTGCAAGTAGAACCGCAGTTTAGCAATTCGTACAAGCATATATATGTACATACGAGTATATTAGCAACGAAATTCCTAAGTGAATTTATATTCTCAATTTTTCCCCAACACAGTGGAAAAAACGATTTATAAATTCACAGAAGAAGCGATAAAGAATTTTTGGAAACACTTAATAACAAATACTCATTAATTAACGCGATCAAACGATTTAACAAATATAAGCTAAAACGATTCGAAACATACATATATAAAGTAAAAAAAAAAACAAAAACAACAACCGAAATTAATCCAAAAAATTTTTAAATTAAAGAAAATTTTCTCAAAAGCGCACGCAACCACTGAAAGCAGTCAATTATAGCCACACACACACGCTGAAAAGCAGAGATTCGGACGTGCAAAATTATTTCGGAATTCAAATCCAATAGCCAAAATTCAGTTATCAAAAGAATTTGTGATTTGTGGTAACGTGTACAATCTACTTTATACACTACTATCTACACTGCTCAACACCAGTTTTCGCCACCTTCCATAGTTAAATATTAACTGTTATTTACAAACATTTTTTTACAGAAATTTATAGTTATTGCTTTTGAAAACTTGTACATTTTACAGAAAGACAACAACAAATACAAACATAGTTAATTTTGTGTAATTCCCCTAATTGCAAGAGACCTGAAAAGCTGCGCTTGAGCAACAAGTTATTTGAAAAAAAAAACTATTAAATAAGCTAAAAAGACTAAAGACTGCTTAAAACAGAAAATACAGAAACAGTTTAGAACGTTGTTAAAATGGTTTCACAGTGGCAATTAATCAATAAAAATTATAAAAATATGGACGGTAATTTCTCAAAGAAAAAATTGTACATATGTTTGCATACTGCACGTGTTTCATACCCAACATATCTCGCTCTGTGTACATACGCATATACCTCAAATTATACTGTAACAATAGTTGAAATGAAATTCGAAAAATCAGCAACTTAAATTAACTGAACGAAAGTTAATAAACTCGCTTTTGTGCAGAAAAAAGAAACCAAATTAATTGAAAAATCTCAGTGTGAACAATTAAAAATTTAAAAATATATCTCTGCTTCGATCATGTGACCACACGTCGGTGCGAAGTGCGCCCGGCCCCCAAGTTTATGCCGTCGTCTACGCTACCTTCAGCACGTCCCCTTGATTGGCGTGCTTTATGGTGACGTGCTCATTTTTGTCGATGTTCCACTTCTGAATTTTTATTCACTTCGCTCATTTCACAAAAATATAAATTCATACATATATTGAATATATGTGCATACGCTCGCGTATGAATGCGTGGTAGCACTTTTATGCGCTAAATATACGCGCACTCCCCCCCACCACCCGCCTTACCAACGCACGCAGATCTCCTTTTCTAAAATTATGTCCCGACGGGTGCGGTCGTTGTGGCTGTTGCTTTGTCGTGAAAATTGTCAATATTTTTAGTTTTGAGGGAAATATGAGCGTTGAAATTATGCATATGTTTGTGTATAAATAAATATATAAGAACACACGGGTATGTGCATAAATCATACATATGTTCGAGGAGTCAATATAATAGCATATAATTTTTCAACTCAAAATGCGGAAAAAAATATTTTTATTCTAAATATGTGCCAAAATACCGCCGCATTTTTCTGTGGCTCACAGCTCACAAATAATATGCAATGCTTTTCTCTGTTTTCCCAATACAAAATTTGCAAAAAGAAGCTTTTAGAAAAATGTTGCAAAATATTTTTGGTTGGTAGTACCTGGAAACCGCATTGGCTTGACTGCGAAAAGAATTTAAATGTTATGTCCTCACCGAATTCGAAATTCTCTGTAAAAATACGTGAAATACGTGCTTTGGCATTGCTTTGTTTAGCTCAAAAGGAAAATTTTTGCTTTAATGCAAAGAACGAGGTTGAATTTCAAAAGTAGAAATTTTTTAAGGTGAAATTTTCGATACAGAAAAGTAGTAAAAAATTATCTCTCTCTCAAAAGTAGAAAATTCTGGAATTATCTCTTCAAAAAAAGTATCAATATAATTTTAAGTCAGACGGCTTAGAAAATTAGTGAAAATTCTGGAATTATCTCTTAAAAAATCAATATAATTTTAAGTCAGCGGCTTACGAATTTCCTTTAAAATCTACGAATTGGCTCACTCCGGATATCTATTTTTGATTGGCTTAGAGCAAACAAGCGTTTCAACGGTAGTTTTACAATAAATATCATGCCAGATTCTATAAAGTATCGATACCAATTTTAAGCCAGAAGGCTTACCGATTACTTTACCATCTACAAAGTGGCTCATTCCGAAAATATATTTTTGAATGACTTATAGCAAGAGGTTTCAACGGCTACTTTCCAATAGATACATAGTATATAAAAACTAAATATTATATATATCTATTATATATCTATTAAAAAAAATTGCATCTGTCTAAAAGACTTGGAGTCAAACTATTTTAAAAATTGTCTTTTTTTCCAACTAATTCAAAACAACATTTATTTTTTAATTTTTTAAACCAAGCAGCAAAGGATAAATACACCCTAAATATAAATAAAATATGTCTGTCATGTCTAAATATATAAATAGTAAAGAGAAAGATACAAAGTATTTTTTTAAACACATATCAAAGGAAGGAGCTCAATATCATTAATCATCTCAAAAACGCTTTTCTCGTAATTCTACTACCAATGAGATTATGAAGAAATCACCTTAAAATAGCAAATCACCAAGGCAAAGCGGCAAAACATAAAATTATTATAAATATATATTGGATGTCAATTGACACATATGCATATTCGAAAAGTGAATCGACAAAATGATGCAGACATGAGCGAGCACACACAGCGACGGATGAGTAAGAATTTACTTAGGCGGCTATAATTAGCATTCACAAAACAATTTACTCGACGAAAACAAAGTGTGGCATATGGACCTCACAAATATGTATATTTGTTGTCGTTCTATTTATTTTGCGCTTAGCTAATGTTTGGTTTGTATATTTTTGACAGCAATTGCTGAAATACTTCTGCCTCAAGACGACGACACTGACTGACGACAATGTCGATACAAACGTGGCACTGTGACGTTGACGAATTTGATTTTCCTTTGATGCCAACACTTTGTGTGCCGATAACAATTGCGCTAGAAAAAAAAAATAAAAATTAATTTTGAGTTAAGCCCTCAATTATTAGCTAGCTACTGTACGAAATGCCTAACAAAGCTGGAAGCCGTCTGTGGCATGTCTGTGTTTGCGTCTGCGTTCGTAGAGACTTTAAACTTTAGATTCTACTTATTTTTAGCTTAGAGTCGCCCATGAGGGCAGATAAGCAAAGACTTTCACTGCAAATAGCTCAAGGACTTTACAAAGTTGGAATGCGAGAAATTAATGAGTGGAAAATGCTTGCACTTGGCTGCTAGCTCCTGAGCACTCAACATCATTTTGAAGCGAAATTCCCTTGTACTCTGCTTATCGTCGTTTACTTACATATTTCACTTATACTCGATGTGCTCTGCAATCCTTGCTTTTGCTATTTCCCTTTCTGTTTTCTTTTCTGCGTTGTTTTACTTCGTTACTTCTTTTGCGAAAAGAACAGCACTTTTTTATACATAAATTATGCAAAAAACATTTCTCACCACAAAGAGAGCACACTCAAAGTGTCTGGCAATCTATGCAAGTGAGGGCGGATGGGACACCGAAGAAAAAATCGAAGCAAAACGCACTTTTGCGAAATTCCGAACGCATCTTTGAAGGTTGCAGAAAATATTTGTAGAATGTGTTTAAAGAAGTATGTGACTAGTGAAAATGCTGAATGATTTCAAAAATTGTATACAAAACATACATAAATCCATAGTTTTAAGTATAAATTGGCCGTAAACATGCTAAAGGCACAACTCAGTAGAGTAAACATTGGAGACATATAAAATATAATATATGTAAATAATAAATATAAAACATATCGCCACCTAAAATGCAAAATAACGTAACAACACTTTTCATAAGTTTACAGGCGAAGAAAAAAGGTTATAATAGAAACCATTCTTATTGAAAAAAAAATTGAGTTTTGGTTATAAAATGGCTATATTGGCAGTCGAAAAAGTCTTTTCGTATTTCTAATCACACTTCAACTTTTTTATATTTATAATAATAAATAAATAAACAAATATGTATGATTTTGATCGACCTCTTTTTGCCATTTTTCCGCTAGAGACACTATTCCATCAGTGTAAAACTTTCATCAGTGGAAATCGAAATTTCCAGAATAGAAGCGAGCGATCCATTGTTGTGCTACATGAACTGATACGACATCGTCTCCGTAAACTTCAGAAATTTCATTGGTAGCTTGCGTGGCATTCTTCCTTTTTTATACAAAAATTTCAAAATATTGCAAATTTCTACATTATTTTCACTTATTTTTTAATGACTGTAACTTTTTTAAACCCTTTTTTTCGATTTTTTTAAATTTTTTTGGTTAAATGCAGCTTAAAATCTCACCTTTCCAACACTATATGGTATGACACAATGTGATTGGTAGCACAGGAGATATAAGACTGCAACGACATCTATTGAACGAATACGAAAATATTTTTTCGACAAACCAATATATTGGTTATACGAGTATCTAACAGCGGAAGCTACAAATGTAACATGGTTTTGCATTTTAGAAGACGATATAAAGCATTCTAAGTGAAATTCACATTTTTGAAGAAATTGCAGCCGTTATTTGCCATTTACTACTTAAAATTATTTTTTATGATAATTATTACTAAAATATTCGGACATCACTGTTATTATTAAATTGTTAGTATCACATAATTAGGGCTTTTTCTAATCAGGGAATTACAATTGAAACATGTTTCACTATTTGAATCAAAATTTTTACATATCTAAATCCACGCTACTTAGCATTCTTGTTTAATAAATCACTTGTTGCCACATTAAATGCACAACTAACAACTTTAATCCCTGTTTCACTAACAAAGGTGAACAGAGCAGAGCAACAACAAATCACGTTTATTACAAACGAGCAGCAGAGGAAGAGAAACTCTGCTAAGCTCCAGCCAGCTGCTTTCAAAATGCTAGGAAACCCATTAGCCACAACGAAGCATGGACGAAGCATGCCGGGGGTAACAAAATGGCAGTAATAAAAACAATATGGCCTGACACAACAAATCTTAACACTTGAAAAATTATAACCCAATAATAACGAGGGCGAGAACAAGCAAAAAACTCTTTATTTCAATGCTCATACGCACACACACCCGCACATACACTCCCACACATACCATAACAGGGAGTCGGAGAAGGCCAAAGGTCTAAACAGCACAGGGTCAGCAGGTTAGAAAATTAGAGCAGTGTGAATGTGATATGGATACACCGCACACACATATCGACACGTGGGTATGCGTATGTTTCCGCCCGTGTTCGCTTGTACGTGTAGCCGCCCAAGCGCGTTTTATTGCGGGTAAAAGTGACAGCTGGAGATTGAATGCCTCATCTTTGTACACTTAACTTTTGCCCATTAAAACAGTGAAATAGGGAAATTGATGGCGTCGAACGCGGGCTATCAGCGCTGATAACGGCGTTTGTTTTAGCCTGGGGGCCACATTGGTAGCTGTGAACGTTAACTGAATTTAACATCAATCAATATTAATTTCCGTTAATGCCAAACAAGCGCGCACATATCTGCGCACACACACATGTGCTGCTATGTGTGTGTGTGTGTGTAATTTCATTATGTATTATGTGCTGCTGGACGTATAAGTTTCGATTCGTTTACACCTGAAGACACGCAAACACATAGCTGCACACATATGCATGTATGTAAGTATAACGCACGCATACGCCACATAACGGGAAGCCTGTGTACACACAATAAACATGTTTTATATTTACTTGGGGATTCATAGCGTTGGCGAGGCGGCAAGGAGGGCGAAAAAGAAAACAAATGGAGGCGTAAAAATTAAATGAAAATGAAAGGTCGAAAAGCCGTTAAGGGCAACAAGCTGGCACTGCAGCCGCATCCCAATGGTCATGCATTTAAATGTACGCCAGCCAATATGTAAGCGCCGCTGTATGCTCGTCTATCAAAGCCTACACAGCATCGCCCTCATTGCAGTTGCCACAAATGAGCGTGATCCTTTAATGCCTATTGGTGTATGAATGCGCACGTGTCCATACCTCAAATAGCAGGAGATGCTGTGCCGTAATCGGGCAGCTAGCTAGTTGCGGTTACACAGTCACACACACCCACACACACGCAAGCGTACTTAGCAGTTAGCTTTGTTGGTCTGCTTGTCTGTGGCGTTGGCCGCGCGTACAAGGTGTTGGCCAGCCTACGTGCCACCTATGCCGAGTGGCGCACAAGCACAAACAACCGCTTGCGATCGGCCGCATTGACAGCGGCCAGCATGCTTTGCAGCCAGTCATTTACTATGAATTTTCGCACATTTGCGCACCAGGCACGTTCATCGATATGAAAACAAAACGGATATCCGCAAATTACCACTCTTAGGCATTTCACTCATTCGACCAGGCATTCATTCATTCATTCGTTCATTCGGACAATAACATTCATTGCGACATGCACACACGGTCGCACTGCCAGCCAGCTACTCGTGACCACACACATACATACATACATGTGTAAATATACTTATGTGTCAGGTAATGCTATTATAGCTGTCGGGATTATGTTAGGCGGGCGCACGGCATTTGGCGTGCGTTGTTTGCAGCCTCCATTTGTTGCGTGGCTTGTGAGTATGAATGATCGGTATACGTGCGCCACTTCTGGGCATGGTTGTATGGTTACTGTGCCTACACTTTGAGTCTAATTCGGTTAAGCATCCGCAAAGTGATATGGCAATCACAGCGCTGCTGTCGCTACAGCTAGCATAAGAAACACCTTGACTAAATACCTTTAGCATCAGCACATATTAAGTAAACTTTTTAAAGCTTTTATGCAGCGAGCTGCCAGTGGTGGGAATATTTTGGTCATTTGAATTTTCCACTTTATGATTTCTGTGAAGTACACAGTACTTGCATCATTCCCAACTTTCTGTTCATACTTGTATTTGTACAAGGGTACAAGACTTTAAGGTTGCACAAAACTACAATCAGCATCTATTATCGAATATTTGTTCATATGTATGTATGTTTTATACATTCTTATAATATTTACACTGCCGCTCAGCAGAATAATTCCGAACCGAAGTGTTCCGTTCGCACTAATAACTTCGATTTAAGCATCAGTTAAACAAGAAAATAAAGGTTAAAATCCGAATTACACTTAATCTGCCTTTTCAAGCCCACCAAAATAGGTTAGAGATGAACCATACGGGTGTCTAAAGTATCCGGAATAATAAAAAAAAAAAAACAAAAAAAAACCGATTATTATATTATCCACACGAAAATACTTCGATATACTTCCGTTAAATATTTTGCAAAAAACCACAGCTCCATTAATATGAACCGCATTGTACATACTTCGTGAGCGCATGTAAGAGCCTCGCACAGCAGCATGCCTTTTATTGTCTGGCTCTTAGTTTTCTGCACACGTACACACAATATTAATCATAAATTAATATTTAAAAATTATACTTGAAAAAATAAGCATTCCGTAGGCATTTACAAATGTGTTTATATATGCGGTATAACGGTTGATTTCGCATATCCAAATGCCAATGCAAATAGCTTTTTATTACATGCGCCGAGCATCCGCAAAATATTTTATTGTTCATGCAACATTTATAGAATAGACGCTTGCAAGGCGCACAATTTATTGCCTTTCCTAACGGCAAGCCAAAAGAACGTTTATTTTTCCGATTTCAATGCGCAAACAAATTTGAGGAAAAATGCGTAATTGCCTGCCAAAAATGTTTGTATTTCTGCTCCGTGGCTCTGTGGCCCACGCAACTACTTTCGCACGGTTTCTTCGATTTATGTGCAGCGTTTTATTGCCTCACAATTCTGCAAATCTAATAATAAGCATTTCTTTATGCCTGCAAAACGAAAAAAAAACAAAAAAAAAACTAGGTGGAAGCTCAGGTCTGTAGGTAGGCTGGCGCCACAGAGGCGCTGAAAACGTAAATTCTCGTCTAACGGTAGTCGGACAACAACACACTGAAAAAAAACCAAAACATATGATAGTTCTTTTCCAAGCGGGTTTCAATTGGAACAAAAGATCTTATTTATCTTTAGCCTGGGCTTAACGAGAGAGTTGAAGGCGCTAAATTATGGTTTTAAGGCGTTGTAAAACATTTGGATCTATGCGAGTCGGTGTAATTAGAAGCAATTGGAGGCGGGTAGACACATGCAGATTTCTGATTTAGTGCGAAGCAACATTATGTATACTAATTCCTATGATGTATATTAGAAAAATCGAAAAAATGGATTGCGTTGTAAGGACAGTTCTCAACAAATAAATTGAGACATCGCACCCTATTCATATATGCACATACACACACATACTGATATCGTGCTATCGCCAATACATAGTATCGAAGCCGTTAAAAGTTTTGTAACATCTATGGTTAACCATACACTTGCGTGCGACTATGAGAGACGGACCCTCACATATTCATATTTTGTTCATATTTTGGGTGGAGTAGTTAGCTCCTGTTTGGCAGCAATGAATGTGCATTCTTTACACGTCCGATGTATTTAACAACAGTGCGCGCTCGTACCTTTAGCCAACGGCGACCTTGCCCGTCGATGCCATAAATCACACATATGTAAGGAATGTGCGCTGTAAGTGTATTGACGTTGTGTCCGCCTCGAATTTATGGGGAATTTATGACCGCCACAGAGTTGCTGAAATGCGGTTGAGGTTGCAAGTCGTGGTCGGCTTGTACATTTACGTGTGCGCCTCACTTGAACTCTCACTTTAATTACAACAAAGCAATCGATTTATTTTCCGGTAATTCATACGTTTCTTTGCAGTTTGTTTACAGCTACACTGCCCTTGTGGTTATAATTGCAGTGAAACAGTTATTATATCCGTTAATTATTATTTGTGTGTGTGTGTGTTTATGTTATAACATATATGCCCAAAAGCGCATATACCATAATTCAAAATATGTATGTATATGTGCGTTAAATCATAAATTCCTATTAATGGTTTATAAATTTAAGTGAAATGCCAATATCGAAGAATTTATTAGCGACGCTTAACTAATTAATGGCGCTACTTATTTATATCCGAATTGAACTAATTGCACTGGTTCCGCTCTCAGCCCAAATAATAGAAATTTATGAATTTTTGGGGGAGAAAAACTTTTCTGGTATAATGAACTTTCTGCACTTGGCACAAAAGTGCACAAAAAAGCTTTTTGAAGTATTCGTCATTCAAAAAGAAGTGAACGTCAGGGTTACTCCTCACACATACATTCATATAAATATATGTGTATTTATGTCACATCATTTAATTTGCTTACAAAACTATCAATTCGAACGGTAGTAGAATTCCGAGAAAGCATGCAATTCACAAGCGCTTTCGAACTATAGTATTTGAGGGAATGCGAATGCCCCTCCGAAACCGAAATGCATAATTGTAAAAAACACACTTATAGTTGAATGCGAATGAAAACAAAAAATGGAAATGGAAAACGGAAGATGTGAAGAAAAAATTAAATTAATTCGAGTTAGAATAGGGGTAGCACTGATATGAAAAATATCACAAATTTGTAACAAAAAAAAAAAAACAAAAAAAACAGAAATCAAGAAATCTAAATTTGAAACCAGTGCTCTCAGTAACAACAAACACATAACAGCAAGACCAAATTGAAATATTCTTAGGTGTTAAATTTTTGTGCGAGTGCTTGGTATGAAAGCAGCGTGCGAAGGGATAGTTTTAAAGCCATTGAAAGTTAACAAAAAAAATTTCTCACATCCAAAGACAACAAAAACAACAACAATTACCGTGACAGAGGACTAGCTGATATCGTAGGACAACAGTCTACCCAAACATAGTTTTTGCGAGCGCAACTTGGTCACTGGTCCGTCATGAGTGACATGTCTGGCAAAGGCAGCTTTTCAAGCTGCGCCTTTGCTGAGCGACAATGCAAGATATCCAGTTACAAATATTTTGTGTTAAATGTTCCTCAATGCTTTTTACGCAACATTTGCGCTGAAGAGTAGAAAAAATATTAAAGTATCCGCTACCAAGATACAAAAGCAGCGTAAAAAGATTAAAACTATTCTTTACTCACAACGGAAAATTAAACTAAAGCCAGAACTGATACAATTACCATTACTTCCAGAGTTTGAATCTTTTTTTTGTATCTCCATTGTAATATATCATATTTAGCATGAACAGTTTTGAATGCAAGAACATTTTAAAGCCTTGGTCTTCTTTATTATTAATGAAAATATAGAAGTCATCCTTTTAGCTCCTTACACTCATGAAAACATACACACAAAGCACTTGTTATGTCCCTAGTTCATTATGATACAGTATCATTATAAAAAGCATTTTCGGGAATATTTTATGTCGCCAATCCAGTTTTTCTAATCGCTCTCTCTCTATCTCTCTCCCAGGTTATAAGCGCGTTGCTTGGCCGCCCGTATCCGAAGAGCGCGTTGTTAGGGAATTCACGCCCCAACCAAGCTCCGGCCATTACCCGGTGTCAGGTTCGCTACAACAACAGCCAGGACAACAGCAGCCGCCACAACACTTGCAGCAGCAGCAGCAGCCACTTCAACAGCAGCCAGCTGCGCCAACCAACCAGGTAATTACAGCAGTTGCCAATGCATTTTACGCATTACAAATTAAACTAAATTAAAAGCGGTTACCAACTAAAATACAAATACACAAACGAGGAGTCAAGTTCGGAGCAAGATTATTAAACATTGTACAGTGACTTAACGAAATAGCGAAGTATGAATAACGCCTGCAAAAACTACTGAGCTCTCAATCCCTCAAATTATACCAATATTTTATCGACTGGCCTTCAGTAACATTTGTAAATAGCGCTCTAAATATGTAAATATTGTATATATATGCACACATATCGAAATAATGATTAATCCCTTGTACATATCTTTTAATTTTGTTATTGCACATTTTCCCATTGCAAACCCCATTTGATCTCTGGTTCTTTAGTTGGTTTACACCTCTGCTATTTTAGATATTATATTGAGCTTTAATAGTTTGTCTTCCCTCAATAAGACTTTATTCATAATTGTAAATTCTTAATTTTTTCTTCAATATCTATGTCGTTCCCTCAAAGTCAGCCTTCATGGCTTTAATATACTCGTTTTTTCCACACCTGGAAACAGTTTGTAAAGTCAATTCTCGGAATACCTTTCAATGTGCGTAGCGATTCATGTTTAATGTCTTCAATTGACTCAAAACGGCTTACTCGAACCAGTCGACTGAGTTTGCCTACAGCCAGGAGTCGCACGGAGCTAAATCTGGCGAATACGGTGGTTACGACACGATATTGATTGAAAATTTGACGAAAAACTCGCGAAGAATCAATACAGTATGCGACAGTGCATTACCGTTGCGCAAAAAAAAGAGTTGTCAGCACTCAATCCCGACCTCTTTTTACGAATAGCTTCGCACAAACGACGCTTAACACTCATTTAGTATTTCTTGTTGAAAGTGTGATCGGTCGGAATTCGGGTTCGGAGTGCACCACACTTCGATAATCGAAGAAAACTGTCAACATAACCTTGCTTTTTGACCTAATTTGCGCTGTTTTTCGACTTCGGCTCACCTTTGGCACAATATTCGGCCGATTGATCGTCTATTTCCGGGTCATAAACATCGATCCTAGACTCATCGGTATTAATAATACTTTTCATGACATTCTGGTAATCGGAAGGCATGGCTTCAAAGACGTTAATGCGGCTCTGTTTTTCGAAAGAAATGAGTGATTTTGGAACCCAAATGTTCTTCCAAATTGGTTTTCAATGGTCCTTTCGATATTCCAACGCTACCAGTAAGATACCTGTCTATTAATTATCGATTCTCAAGCACCATTTCCTTTATATTTATTGACATCTTGATCATCAGTTGATGTCGATGCTGGACCTGACGTCCCCATCTTCAACGTGTTTTCGACCCTTTTGAAAATAATTTGTACCAATCAAACACACTTGCTCTTGCATCAGTCCTTGATTGGAAGTTGATTGAAGTTATGCGGCATAACCACTATTACATTTGAATAATGTTAATTGTACCGGGTTTCAGAAATCCGTACCCAAGCAAAAAGCATTAAAAACTTTTTTTGGCAACTTTTTGGGTTTGGGTTTTTTCGGTGGTGAAGACAAAGGCGCTGTAATTTTTTACTCCAAATAACCAACCAACTAATTTTGCTTACTTTTGCCGAACCCGGTGATCAGCCACCTTCCTGGAACTGATCAAAGCGACCAAAAAACCGTCTGCAAACATAGTATTCGTAGTTAGAGCTTTCAATTCTCTACCACTGGTACCATTTATTCGGTTTCCGGAACTCATTGTACAACTGCACATAGCGGTAAATTATGCAAATTAACTTTGTGCATACTCACGCGCACACAACAATTACAAGGCACACATACAAAACTGGACATGAACTGGTGATAGTAAAAAATGCCAATTTTTTTGTGGCATTCAACGGCCACCACAAAAAGTCAAGCGGCATCACGCGTGCAACAATTCGTTGCGCTGCACACACGCCAACTGAAAAAAAAAAAAACAGTTGGTGGCAAGAACTTTGGCAAACAACATTAAAATAGCCAAGGGCGCAAAGCACAAAACGCGCATCGCATTAAAACAAATTTGCGTTCGGTTAGCCCGAAACAGACTATTTGAAAGCAAATAGAAGCCTGTAACACACACGACGCACATCCGCGTCGCCATGCATTTTTGTGCCTTGGCTTTTTCGCTGTTTGAGTTGCCACACACTTCTGTAGTGGAAACCTCAAACTTCGACCGCAACAATGCTATTGGCGGACAAAAAATGGCGGCAATTAAAATAAATGGGATTTTTCGCACTATGAATTACTACAAAATTGCAATGAGCACATGCGCACACGCGCACACACGTGCATGCTTACGTAGATGAGCTGAAGCGGCAATGAAGCAAAATTGCAAGGGAGACAATGCAATTCGTGGTCACTACAGCGGCAAATAAATAAGAAAAAAACGCATAGCAAACAAAAGTTAATTTATTTGTTAATCTGTTTAATTCTTTTTAGTCCGCATTCATGCATTTGTTTAACGAATTGTCACATAAAAAATAATGGCCACAAATGGACACAATTTAAAAGGTAACGAGCAGAAATTAAATGCCGCAACCGACAAATTTAAAAGCGCGCGCCAACGCGCTCCAGAGTGCCATGTTACGCATACGCCGCGCCGCACGAGCTCTCTCAGCGGTTTTCTTTTGTAGCAGCTTGCATGAACATAGGGATTTCGCCAGAAATGTTGGCCACACTTCTTAATGAACTTTCGACCAATTAACTGTACCTCACTGTATTGCCTTGCCCATTCATTAGTTGGCTTGCGATTTATGCAAGCAACGCTGTTTTACCCTCCCTTATAAGCATCTCTAAAAGCCACCCCAAGCACTGTGCGCCGCAGTAGCTTCGCGTTGGCATAACTCAGTAATTAACACTAACACAATGGTAATTTGCGAGCATTCCTGCCCGTAAACACACACGAACGTAAGGGACCTGGATGCCACTCATCGTGTCTTCTCATATGTGCACGCGTATATGTATGTAGCTAGCACACATAAATGGTTAAAAACGTGTGTGTATTAATTATTTTCTAGAACAAAGGGTGTAAGGCACGCTGTCCTTTTCGGCATTCTATTCGGGCCAGCTTCTCTTTGTTTCGCTTTAAAACTTTCTCCATTGTAGCCAAGTACGGTTTGGGCTCATAAATTATTCCTTTACTTGTAAATAGTTGGACACTTAATAATAATTAAGCCAAGGCGCAAATCTTCGAAGCATGCACCAATAGAGGCCACATCCGCTCACGTTGGCGGCTTTGGGAATACGCTCTCGTATGTACGTATAAAAGTTGCTTAAGTGCAGCGGAAAGCACGTTGGACTTGGGCTGTAAGTAGTTAAGTCCTTAGCTGACTTGGGTCCCGCATATACAAAAGTACATAAATCGGTAATTTTTATACTGTACTTTACAAAGCTTCAAAACTAAACCAGCTACATTGTCCTTAAAGAAGCTTGTTGCCCGACTCTGTACCCTATACACCGCTTAGTTAATTCACTGCTAATAACTAAGTTATGTTTCTTTCCTTCTTTGCGTCAAAATCATTTGTCAATAATAATTCCTCATATGCGTACTATGTATGCGAGCACAGATGTACGGCGCCATGAATGAAACATTTGGCATGAGCGTGGAGTGCGTCATGTCGGTATACGCGCACACATATATGGAAATATTTATACTTGCAACTCCGCAAGCTTACACAGCCATTATGTAGGATGTGTGATATGTTGACTCGTAAGTGCGCATTTGTATGGATCTGCGAGTGCTTTGCAGCTGCCATAAATGAGTTGGTCATGGGAAAGTTAACGAGCGCTTAAATAGGCCCCGTGGGGGACGTTAAACGGAAAATATGACTGAAATTAAGCAAAAATCCAACAAAGGATCTAACGACTACCACTGCAGCAATGCAACAATAAAATGGCAAACCTACAGCTTCCCATCACGTTTGGTTGGCAGAAAGCCTGGCTGACTAGGCCCCATCTCTACCTTTTAAACGGGCATTTGTAGGGATCTTGTACCGTGAATACACAAATTTTTTACTAAATGCTTTCTTTAGAGTATGAGGCTGTAGTGAAATATTATTTACTATCAGTTGATTGGCATCATTAAATAAAACATGTGAGGAATAAAGTTTTGCAAGAACGAATAATTTTCAAAAAATAAAAAAGTCTGTAAAAAAAAATTTTCGTGAATCAGTTTTTCAAGTCAGTTCTTGTTGTGACAATTTAGATCTCGAAGAGAGCGACGAATACTGCAAGTAAGCGAAAAGACACAATTACTCTACAATACTTCTGTATTCTTCAGTAATTTACAAATACAAACTCTGTATAATTGAAATTCTGTCATTGTCTGCAACTGCAAAGAATCCAGTGAGGCGTAAAAATATTATTTCTTATAACTTGCATATACACTCGCTAATATAATGCCTTTATACGCCATTATATGTAAGAATGTATGCGCATGAACTTACAGAGGGGTGTGTAGTGTTTCTACGCCAGCGCACATTAATTCACAATGACAGCATGGCGTATACGTAACACGAATTATTAAAGCCACTAGCATTTCGCTGGCCCAGCTAACCGAATTGCCCCAGCCAACACCCACAAATGACGAATTCCACCAAAATTCCGCCTATAGCAGCCAGCAGTCGATGTGTTGCTGCGCTGCGTATGCTCTCGCGAGCCACAAGCTGCCCATCTAGGCGAATGCGTTGGCATGCGTTGCAGCTGCGGCAGCGCTATGGCCAAATGCACAGCAACAGTCGACGCAACCATGACGAGTGAGACTTTTGCAATTCATATTAAATTTGCATAATGTATTTATGCCCGTTGATTAAGTGTGAGCACAAGTATGAGTGAATGCCAGGCAGCGTACGCAGCAAGCATGCGTCCGCGCATATTTAATATGTACATACATATGTACGTAGGAATGTATGACAGATGGCGAAATGAAGTGGAAGGCGCCAGTCAAATTGACAGTAGTTCATGCAAACGTTCTTGTGTTTGTGCAAACATATAGACAAATTAATGGCAGCACGAGGGCATGCCGGCAATCGCGAAATCGCTTATACACCCACAGAGCCCCCGCTGATGCGCCGCTTGTCACAAAGGTGGAAAATAATTACGCGGCAAGTAAATGCCCGGTCAAGAGAGTGCGAAATATGGCAGAAATCCACATGTGTATGTAGCTGAATGATAGTGAAAGCGCATGACACGTTCATGCAACATATCTGCATGTTGCTGCGCGCACATGTAATTGAGAGTAAAATAAAAATAGCATGCGAAAATTGTAAAGAACGAGTGCTCTCGCTGGTGTTGATGCCACAAATGCAACATATTGCGCACACACATAGCTCTTGCTTGCCAACAACTACAAGACTGCAAGCCAGCATCAATTCCACACGCCAGCTTTCGATTGAGCGGCGGTAGTGGCAGCGGCGGATTTGTTGCGGCCGCTCACTACAGGCACACTAACGAATTGTTGAATTTTTGATATTTTCATTTCGCGACCCAAAGGCAGCGCGCGAAATGCATGCCCCACAGGCAGCGTAGGTAACAATAACCACCAAGGAAATGGCAGCACCATCAAGTTTGTAGTTGATTGCAACAGCCAGCAAGCGAAAGCAAGTAAACAACAGTAAAATGTATACACAAACAATCTATTATTTATTATTTTTTGCGGAAAAATGCTGCGCCTGTTGCGATGAAAGGCCTTCACTACCCGAAATTTCATTAGGACATTAAAGCGATATCCTGCAACTCATAAATAAACAACAAAGATCTTTACTATTCTCTATGTGCCACATAAATGGATTATTTCAGTACTTTACTCAGTGTTAAAATGACATGAAAATTCCGAAAACACGTTTGGATAACAGTCATGGAATTTCCCACTATCCAAGTGACAACTAAATAAATATAATATTGAAGTGATCGACCAAAATGGTACATATTTGTTTATTTATTTATTATTTATCATTATAAATATAAAAAATATATAAAAATGTGATTAGAAATACGAAAAGACTTTTTCGACTACCCAATATTTACTTCCATTCTTCTTTTCGAATACAAATCTGTACCAAATGTTACTCATCCGCCCTGTTGGTTGCGTAAGCTATGCATTGCAGTTATCTACCGTGATGTTTGCTTTCGTTGGGAAACCCTTAAATCAAATATGTCTTAACAACGTCAATAAAAATGTTCAAGAGCGTATACTGCGGTTATTTAGCCATTCCATCAATGGATCGAAATCCAAGATGCGTCAATCGATTGTTCAGCACGCTTTTGTGCACTTGTCTGCAAATATCGCACGTAGTCGCATTCAAACACAGCCCATAAAGGCAAATTAACCATATGCATTCGCGCGACAATGATCATGTACGACATCTACGAGTGTACTTATGTATGTAAGAAAGTAAGTATGAATATTTGCACACAGTGCAACCACAATTGCAGTGGTCAAACAATAAATATGCACATGTGTAATGAAAAAACCGCCACTTTGATGACAATAAACGCACACACGTGCAAATAATATAGGCGTGAATGACTTCCCCACCCAACCCTCCACATTCACGCGCTCCGCCCGCGCCGAAATGGCCGTATTGCCGCTCATATGGCTGGAATTTATGGCGATGAACGCAAAACACGCGTGAAAATGTGAAAATGCCAGGCTGACAAAAGTGCATTTAAAGGGACAAACCAAATCAATGTGCACAATCGCTCGCACCGCCCTCCCGAAAAACGCACGTCCGCGCAACTGAGTGACGGAACGACTGAGTGAATTTGTAATTGCGGATACGTTACCGTTAAAAAAATACTTCACAATAACTTTTTCACGTATTCCGTTGCATATAAACACTGAAAAAATGCGAACAAGTAAAAAAAACGCGGCGAATAAACAAAAAGGCGGGTGAGTAAATTGCAGCCACAAACGCACACGAACAGAAAAAAACCGCTCATTTGCCTGCTTTCGTGGCGGCGTTGGTTGGTGTAAGTGGAAAAAGGCTTTAACATTAAAATTAAATTTACTCTCAACGCGGCTTTTTATTTAATGTAAATATTTGGCAAAACCAACGGTGTTGTTATGCAATAAAAAGTGCCCACACAATTATAACTGAGAAATAATTGAAGAGTCGAAATGCAATTATTATTGCGCCCAAAGCCATTGCATGTTGCTCTTTAAAGCGGCACACACAAACACATGCAAGTGCATTTTTTACCGGAAGTTAATGTTGTTACAGTGTAGATTTTTGCATAAATCCAGCTCAGGGCTGAATGATGCTAGTGACGAAACCTGCTTTGATTATTGAAAAATATGTTTCAGCCCAACAACAACTGTACGGCGCCCAAGCAAGGTATGTAAGTGGCCTTTTGCTGCGTGAAAGCAGCGTTTGTTTAGCGCTAAACTTTATTTTTGGCAGATGAACGAAGGAAATTTCGCTAATGTGTTTAAAAATACAAGGAAACTTTCATTGATGGGGTTATGGGTGATGCTTTCACCCATTTCACACGGCCAAAAAACCTGCTGTTAGGAACAACGGCCCTCACAAAGCAGACAACGAAAGCTTTCAAGGTTTACCGAAATATGCGAACAAAAGGTCGTTGATGCGGAAGTTATTAAGGTGAGGTAGGCAATGCCGCTAATGAAGCGTCAACCCTAACCAAGGTACCTTAAGTAAGTAATAGAATATGGAACTCGCGCATACTATGCCTTATATGGGCAATAAAAAAGTTTAAACGCTTTGTGATGTTTGCCTTTGTATGCCTTGTAATGCTATTGCAATGAACCGCAGGGTCAATAAAGGCAAATAAAGGCGCTATAAACGACAAAAATGTCAAATTCAAGGGGAGACGATTCAAAAATAAGAGCAAGGTACAGTGTACCTTTTTGTTTGTACATTTTGACAATTGGAAAGGACACCTCCGAAATTTTCCCAAACCTGGTTATGTGCTGCGTTGTCAGCCGTCTCGATGCGGCATTGAAGAATTAGAGCCGCTTCCGGCTTCGAAAAATGTCAGACATGAATTGTTGCCGCTCTTGGCCGCGCACCAAGCGACGCCTCGCCCTCTCCACCCACGCTGCATGCCATTGTCATATCAAGCGAATATAAAATATATTGCATAACCGAGATGGCACTGCGCGCTGTCACGCTGGCACTGGTGGCTTTCCCACTTTGGCCATTTTTTCGCATTTATTGTTCGCAATCATAATTTTCGATCAGGAAAATTGTATACATAATAACAGTTCGTGCAACAATAGCAATATGAACGAGCAAATAATGCAGTCAAATAAAAAGTGGAGTGAAGATGTGCCACACAATAATAATGACACCAGTGCAAACAAACTGTCGTTTGAAAATAAAACAACAAAAACAACAAGCACAAAAACAATTGAATGGCAAAACACAAATACTGGTGTAAGCGATGCGCACGTGCGCCTGAACTGAATGCCGTAAAAATGTAAGCACGGACATACAAACACACTCACACACACAAATACGCGCAAACAATGGAAAATGTTATTTCAGGACGAAGCTTTTTTGGCAAGAAAAACATTGCATTCTGGCAAAGAATCAACGGCTTAAGATTAGGCATTGTCTGAGACGCTTTGAAGGTGCTTTCGTGTGTTTGTGTCTGCCCTAAAGTGACTTCTACCTTCGCTTTATCCCCGTGCGCTTCCCTAAAATGACTTCCACGTTTGCCTCAACCCTTAAATATGTATTTATTATAAAAATTGTGTATTATTATTTGTAAAATTATCGCGAATTGGCTAAAGCACGCAAATCAAATGTTCGACAATTAGAAAAATCATAGAAATTAAAGGAAATTTACCTTAAATTCGTCACTTCAGCTCGAAATAAATAATAATAAAATTTATCTGCCTTCCATAGCAAATTTTCGTTGAAGAGTTTTTAACTGTTATCTTTGTTAAATATTCTTCTTACTCGAGAGCGTTGCCAGTGTACCAGCTCTCTTAGCACAAGGATTCTTTTAATTCCATGCACGAAATGTTAATGTGTGTGTCTGTCCATTTTGCAAATAAGTATTCACCAGAGCTTACACTTCAAGAGCCGTTTTTTTTATTGTCATTGGCTGCTACATGCAGACAAAGTGTAACATAAGAGAGACAAGTTTTTATGTGCCTTCCTCGTCGTAAAACATTGCAAAGTCACATAAAATCAAATACCCATAAATGCGCAAACACACGTGCAAACTTGTTTCTTTTACTACAGCCAACATTCTCCACAACACACAACCCCCTGCACTTGCCAACAACAGGCAAGCGGGAGAAGATCGTTATCTGTGTGAGTAATAAACGACAATTTTTGATATTCAGCCAGTTAATATTGGGGATTTCGATCCCAGCGAGTGGGTGATAAACATAGCGTGTCTTCGTAGATTTGCAATCATTGTCTACGTACTTTTTATAGACAGTGTATGTATTAATGCCTGCGTTTAGATTGCATGCAAAAAGTTGTGGAATAAAGCTCCTCGTTGTAAATTATGTAATTGTAAAGTATGTAATAGTGGGAACAGGTAAGCCGCCGGTTAGTCAAATTTTTACCTGAAGGCATATTAATGTAATCAAAAAAAAAAAAAGAATCTCGCTGTACAGTGCAACTGCGCTTTTAATTCCCTGTGCTAGAAAGTTTCATGCTGCACGCGAACAAAATTGAGTTAAAATTCGCAAACATAATAGGCAAGAATTGTTTCCCATCAAGATAAAGTGTATCTGAAGAAGAAAAATTGCATAATTAAAGGTTTGGATTAAGTAATTTAAGAGGATGTTTTCAAATAGCTTTATCCACTTAAATTTCATAATTTTACTAATTATTTGCTGCGCTTGAGTGTTAAAAGCCTCAGCTCAATCGAATTGTTTGTCTCAATTACTCTCTCAAGCTTGTTTAAATGCTCCAGTTTTATTCAAATTCAAGTCTTTTTGTAAGTACATTTTTATGCATTTCAAAAATTGAGATTTTTCTAACAAAATTATGTTTATAGTTGAATCCCAAAGCCCTCGGAAGGCCAAATTATGCTTACTTAACCTCTGTGGCAGCACCCCCTTCTTCCTTTTTGCCTGGGGAACTATAAAAACTATAACCAGGGACTATTAAAATCATAAGCCATTATTAAATTTAATTCAATTGCGCATGGCAGAGTGTCAAAGCGTTGCATTAGTTAGTGAATTCACAAGAGAGTTGCAATGCATAGAGCGGCGGCATGTATGTACGCGCGTGTCTTTCGCTACATTGCACAGCACCGCAGCTACAATGTATACAATCAATTATGAAGGTATATTCTTAAACTTTCACCCACTCCATAACTGAACACCCCATAAAACACACTCACTTGCAAATGCGCACTGATGTTTGTCAGACAAATTTTGAATCTCACACTAAAAATGCGTTTTCTTATCGACATGAAAATACGTTGACAAGAAGGCAAGGAAAAATTACGAGTTATTTATTTGTGCCACATTCGGCCTGAAGAATTATATTTAAGAGGATTGGTCGGAGCTACGTTCACGCACACGACAGCACGACATTACTTGGAGTCGGAAAAATATGGATTAATTAATATAAATTTTTCAAGACTAACTAAAAGTCCCTCTATTGATTAAAATTAATTTTTTTATATGAAATTTTTTTTTTTTGACAAAAAAGCCAAAAATGTGCACGGCAAATACAATTTTTAAAAGAAGTCGCTGCGTATACGCAACGTGAAAGCAAATAGGTTACAAATGTTGAAGTGTGTTTTTTATATTTTCGAACCATATTTTTTTATTAAGCCACAAACCAGTGAAGGTAATAAAAGCGTTATTAAATTGCTCCAAAAACGTCATAACCGACCTTTTAAAATAAATAAATAAGGTGACATTGTATTTATTTTGAAAATTCTTTATTTATTCTTCCAAATCAATCTCATCCCCTTCCAAGTAATCCCCTTCCGATGCAATGCACTTATGCCAACGGATTTTCCAATCTTCGAAACACTGGTTGTAGTCACTTTCCGGGATGGCCTTCAGTTCCGTCTTCGCTGCGGCTTGAATCTCCTCTATCGTATAAAAATGGTGTCCTCGGAGCGGTCTTTTGAGCTTGGTGAACAGCCAGAAGTCGCACGGCGCCAGATCAGGTGAATACGGTGGTTGCGGAACGATATGGGTTGAGTTTTTGGCGAAATGATCACGAATTAAATGGGCAGTATGGGGTGGTGCATTATCGTGGTGTAAAAACAAAGAATTGTCTTTCCACAATTCCGGCCTTTTTGGGCGGATAGCGTTACGCCAACGACGCGTTACATTCAAATAATATTCCTTGTTGACTGTTTGACCGGTTGGAAGGAATTCATAATGCACTACAGGACGATAATCGGAAAAACAGTCAACATGACCTTGATTTTTGAGCGACTTTGGCGCGATTTTTTTGATCTCGGCTCTCTTTTGGCACGATATTCGTACTATTGATCGATTGTTTCGGGGTCATAAGCATAGATCCAAGTCTCATCACCAGTTATAATGCATTTCATGACACCCTGGTAGTCGGAGCGCGTCGTTTCACACAATTCTACGCGACATCTTTTTTCCAAAAAATTCAACGTTTTCGATACCAGTCGAAATTTGACGCGCTTGAGGCCCAAAACATCCTTCAAAATGGTATTGGCTGAGCCTTTCGATATGCCAACTTCATCAGCAAGGTCTCTAATTGTTAATCGACGGTTTTTTAACACCAAATCTTTGATTTGATGAACGTGAGCTTCGTCGGTTGAGGTTGATGGTCGCCCTGGACGCTCTTCGTCTTCGACACGTTCACGGCCGGCTTAGAGCTCACTATACCACTTGTAAACATTTCTTTTAAACATAGCCTCATCACCAAAGTCTTTCTGCACTATCCCCAACGTATCCGAAGCAGAAAATTGATTCCGTAAAAAAAATTTAATGCAAATTCTTTGCTCAACAAATTTCGACATCGCAAAAAATGAAAAACTCACTTTTAGCAGCTCACAAAACGACACGTATCTCAAACACTAATGAATATTTAATTAAATGTGACTGACATACTACCAACCTAAAAAAAAATAATTCTCCAAATCCTTCGACGCGCGCAGTTTAAATTCAAATTTCACCTTATTTTTTGGGCACAGTCATCGCCTGTTTCTATCTACATACATTCCATATGTGCATATAAAGGCCCATGACATTTCATTTAGCTATTTATAGCACGAAAATGATTATCTTGCTTACCTGTTTGAATTAAAAAAAAATATTTTTCCCACTTTAAAAATTAAACTTGATACTAACAGTAAAATTACGATCATCCTTAATGGTGAAAGAAAACCGATTAAACAAACCTCGTCAAAGGAATCATGACTGACTTTTATATAAATATAAATAAATAATTGAAATATATATACATATATGTAATTAGTCAATTGGTACATTGATTGTATTTGGAAGTCATCTTTCGCAGTCGCAGTATGAGAAATACCGCAAACTATTTTAGTTGAATTAAACTTTTCGATCCTCTGCTTTAGCTTTGTATAAAATAACGGATAACCTTTCCCAAATTTAACTAATCAAATAAAATATGTACTATAAAGCTTCCAAAGACTGTATTTTTACCAAGTTCCCATTGTAGTTCGTATGAGTTTTGTCGGATTTTTTGAGCGATTTCGCTTATTTTCCATATTTTCACGAGTAACAGACGCAGATGTTTTGCAGAATAAAGTGAGCCTTATGGCAATATGCCAACAGGAATTACTTGCAGATGTATATAAAGAGGAGTTGATAAAATATATGCAGGAAAACATTAGTTTCGAAATTAACTTAAACTGAAAATTTTAGTTGGGAAAAACATTTTAGCAATAAAACCAGAGCCATCCCATGAAAAAAACTATATATAGCACTTTGTTTTTTCGCTATTGCAAATCGATTGCCTATTTTTAGGGTATCATTTATAATAACGTCAGCCGTGGTGTTCACGATAGCACATCTCATCCAAATATACAACCACAACAATATCAACAGTCACAACAACCCATACAATATACCCAAGCACAATTTAACCGTCAACCCTCACATGAGCCAGCTGGTTCACCATATGGACAACATTTAAACGACCAGTACGGACAGCAGAAACCGGTCTCACACTACCCAACGCACAACTACCCCATTGAACAGCAACAACCCGGGCAAGAATATGAACCTAATGCCTCATCTGGTTGGAGACCTATCCACCCGCCTGTGCCTAAGGCGCGAAGCGAATTCCTGGCAAATTCTGTAGGTGACACACCATTTTATCCTAGCCGGGGCCAACAAGATCATCCATCTACACCACAGGTACACTGGAACAAATGTACCTACACATTTGCAAAATGCGCGGAATAATTAATTTAGAATTCATGTTTTTGTGTGTGGCAGCTTCTTTGCTCTCCTCTTCATTAGCTGCTTAATGCGCTCTGGGCTTGTTTGCAAAAGCTTTCCAATTCGTGTGAGGAGTAAATCTTGAAGAACTCCACAGGGGACTTTGTGATCATGTTTTGTTATTGAAAATCAGTTTTGAAATAATTATAAAAAAATGAAAAAGTAGAAAACGTTGGAGCTATGTTACAGGCTTCAGCTTGAATGGCCTATGGCACATATTGCTTTTCGGGTTATGCAGGCAGTTTCTATCATGATCCCTACAAAATTTGATCAGTTGGTACATTAAGTTGATGCTGATTAACATACATACATATATCTATAGGCAAAATGGTAAAACAAGTAATACATTTTTTACTATCTGCCTTGCTCAGCGAGTAACTTTGGTAAAACATAAATTTAAGGTTATCTAGTTTCGCTCTTTTCTACAAAAATTTAATATCTGTCATTTACTAATGCAAAACGCACACATTCGTAACACACACATATTTCTATATTCAAAGATTCATTCGTGCTGATAACAAAACTATATTATTTGTAATCTGTGCTAACAAAGCTTTTCTTTATCTCTCGCAAATTTCAGCTTACAAAACGCACGTAGCTAAAAACGCGCTCTCACACGCTCTATTTTTAATTACCCATTTTGTTGCTTCTAAAGCCTTAACCTACGTTAACCCAATAACACTTTCTCGATTACTTCAATCCCCATAAATTTTTCTAATTACAATGTTTTGTCATCTTCTCTTTCCCCTTCAATTTTTATGGACCATCATGCTCTCTCTCTGTCTATCTCTCTCACTATAAACTGTAAAACATCCCGACTATTCTATTTGTTTGTGTGATTATACATGTTTTTACTTTGGTTCGTGGCAAATATATGAAACTTCCACAAACAATTAAATGCATGATGCCACAACGAAACCGAAACCGAAACCGAAACCTTGAACATATCTGCACGACACCCTATCTACACACTACCTGTTTATGTACATCAAAACAATTGAATTGTTGGGAATTTACGGAATTTCAACTAAAACGTTATCGTCCGAAAAATATTGAATCGAACACAATTTGAAACAGTATCGTGCAACATCTTACGATCAATATCAAGCGCCACCGCAGGCACAAAAATATCCGCCTCACCAGGGTTCGCAACCTCCTTACGCCCAGCAGCCCTACTCGCAGCCGCAGCAACAGCAGCAACCATCTTGGGCGCATAATCAACCTGCCCAACAATATCAACCGGTTCAGGCGCCTTATCAACAGGGACCTCCGCAGCAACAATATCAGGCAGCTCCTCCATCTAATTATCAATCGCAAGCATATCATCAAACTCCTCAACAACAACAACAACCCCAACAATATTCAACTGTACCACAATCCAATCAATATAATTCTTATCCACAGCCTCAACACGTTGGTCAGGACCAGCCCGATCACCAAGCACAGAGTTTGCCACAAGATTACCGCGGCGGAAGTCCCGGAATTATAACGCTACGCAAGGAGGCACCCGTTACGCAAAAGCCAGCCCCTGTTTACAACGCACAACCAGCGGCCGTTAGCTTTCAAGGTAAGTGGTAGTCTTTCAACTCTCAAAAGAAACGAGAGCAACAACTAATAACTTTCTCATCACAAACAGGAGGCAGCAACATGCGCGGAGACTTGAAGTGGCCACCGCCAGAGTATAAAGAAGCTGCAAAACGCGAAAATGAAGAACGGCGCCTACTGGCCCTAGGACCAGTATGTCGCCCACGGAAAGTCAATCGCGTAAGAGAACTGAATTAATCTTATCTAATAGTTGTTTGTACAACTTAAAATCTATAAGGTTACACATACAAGGTCATTACATAGAGATCATTTTAGGGTTTATTAGGGTATATTAGGGTAAAACACAACTTTTTTTCAACATTTTTTTTTTCAAAGAAAGAAAGAAATGTTTTATTAGATTTTTTATTGTTACAACCATACACTATTAACAAAGAAATTCGGAAAAAATCCCTCATCCAAGTCTTTGAGAACTGTATCTCAAAGACCTGGTTAAATTTCATGAAGATCGGTTGCGTAGTTCTCGAGAAGTCTTGCCAACCGACTTCAAAAATACATTTTCGACAAAAACGCGTTTAAAGACGTCGCACTTAGCCTAGCTAGTCTCGATGGCACAAGTTCTCAAGGCTATATCTCCAAAGAAGTCTTGCCAACCGACTTCAAAAATACAGTTTCGACAAAAACGCGTTTAAAGACGTCGCACTTAGCCTAGCTAGCCTCGAGCGCACAAGTTCTCAAGGACGTATCTCCAAAGAAATCTTGCCAACCAACTTCAAAAGCACAGTTTCCATAAAAACGCGTTTAAAGACGGCGCACTTAGACTAGCTAGCCTCGATGGCACAAGTTCTCAAGGCTTTATCTCCGAAATTATTACTCGGATAAACTTGAAAATTTAGAAAAATATTCTAAAGGTGTTGTAGAATTTAATAAGACAATAAAAAAAATCGATTTTTTGGAACCCGGTGTTAGTCACCACTTAAAATATTCGCCCTTCTGCACAAAAACCAAGGAACGTACAAGACAACCGGTCGGAGGCCATTCCTTAGCCCGTCATGGAATCTATAAGCATCCCACGTATCCTTCGGCCTAGTATAGCAAAGTTTACCATTGCTGCATTAAATAACAAAGTTGATATGTCGGGCACTTGTGTAGTTTAGCGTGATCCGATTCCAACCAAACGTGCATATTTAATTATTTTTAATTTTTCTTGCTTTATTCATTTTTTTATTTTTTAACTATAAATTTTAATTAATCGAATCCGTTTTCTCTGTGCAGGATTACACAACATTCTTCGCCAAGAACGCGCTGAATAGCTACTACCCCAGCTACAAGATACCACCAGGCACACAACACATGTTCGCCTAAAAGGTATAAACACCTGATTGCTGAACCCTCGAAACAAAAAATGAAACAATTTTGCAAACAAAAAATATTTCATAAAAAAAAAAAAAAAAATAATAATAAAAAACAAAAATACATTGGAAAATGACGAAAAAATGTAATTAACTGTACATTATAACGAAAAGAGACATCAACTAATCACGAACTAACCAAACGGAGCATTGAAAAGCAGAAAAAAATATACTACGTCAAATTTACACTAACGAATTTTGTTCTCAAATCTGTACATGGATAATCGAGATGTGTGTAGGGATAGGGTAGCCATTTACCCAAAAAACGAAGTGCTTGGAAATGTGTGAGTCTACGAGTTCGTCGGCTGTTCGTTTGTGCTCAACGAAGCGGGGGTACGTTAAAAACTGCAAAATGATACACGGTATGCTACAGCTACAACAACTACGCGTGCCACTGGCCTTTGAACACGCCCGCAACAGCGAGAACCCAGCGGCCCATGCATTCAAAAATCGATGTTTCTTACATACACATAGCAAATGAACGTTTGTGTGTATGTAATAATTTTTTGTTAAATTAGAATTATTTAATTTCGTTCTACAATGTATTCGATTGGCAACATTCATACGCACATATGTACATATATGTTATGTACTGCGTGTGTAGAATGGACCAAGTAAGTGAGCATTGATTTATTTGGAAAATATTTAATTTTTAGTTGTAAGTGAACAAACGACGCCCACTCGATGTAAATTAGTTTTGCATACATAAATACTTGGAAACCTGCCTAAGATGAACTCCATCTTGGCGCGTTGGCAAAGAACTACAAAAGCGTTCCACGAAAACGCGACGCCGACCTGAAATGAGTTTTCAAACTAAATCAAATGAAAATACAAAACTGAAAACTGAAAACTACCAAATTACAAAAATTCTGTTGCGAACTACGGCTTATTGATGATGGTTATACGATTTTGACAAAACGGAAAAATTTTAAATTTAATTTACAAAAACGCTTCTTCGAAAGCAAAGAAGTTGTAATTTATTTTAATTAATAATATGTTTATTAATATTGTTGCATAAACTTGCAACATGCAGATTTTTAGTTTTGTTTAATTTAAAAATGTTATAGCATGGAAAATACAAAAAAAAAAAAGAATACATAAAACAATAATTAATATATTAATTAAAGAAATATATATTAAATATTAGTTTTCTCCAATTATTATTAAGAAAAAGAGCATACTTAGCGTATAAATATATAATATATATATAGAAACAGTCACACCAACAACAAACTGTTGCAGACCCTAGTTGTAAGAGTAGCAAAACGCAGAAACAAAATTATTTTAGTAAAATGTAAGAAGAGGAGCAGTGTACATTCATGCAACAAAACCAATGTTGTATGATCGGAAAACAATAAGATATATTGAAACTTGTTAAAGTTATGTAACAAATGTATATGAGAATACATAGAATGTTCACATGATCACTACATATGTGCATCTACCAGAGGTGAAAATCAATAAATCTTAGCTATAATTCATGAAATCACTTTACCTCAGTGCACACACTTTGCGCCATTAACGTTGGTTAACTGCGGCAAGTCGGCAGTTCGCTCATTAGGCTATAACTATTTAACAACGAGGATGCCATTATAGCCTTTGAGCGGTGCCGTCTGACCTCAGGTGCCAACGCATGGCTGCACCAATGTGATATTGCACTGATCATTTATGATATTTATCCATTTATGCGAATATAAATACATATATACATATAAAATATGTATGTATTTGTATGTTATTATAACCGAACCGACTACCGGCTAATTCGTACTGGCTTTACGACTCGATTATGACAAAAAATCACTGATTTGAAAGAAAATCACACGACGTACTTCCTTCCATATGGAAAGAGTACGCACACATAGCGAATGGTTTGATTCGCCACCAAATCATTCAATATGAAAAAATCGGAAAATCAAAAAAAAATATACAAAAATATGCCAATAATACATCTGCAAACATTAT
Source organism: Bactrocera correcta (assembly GCA_027475135.1). Taxonomy (NCBI): domain Eukaryota; kingdom Metazoa; phylum Arthropoda; class Insecta; order Diptera; family Tephritidae; genus Bactrocera; species Bactrocera correcta. Next base: position 153,615,292 of record CM050325.1, read on the forward strand.
TATCCATATATATATATAGTATACACACCTGATATCGAATTGGCAACATAAGTCATAAATGTGTAATTTTACTAAAAAAAATCTGAGAGCTCGCCGAGTTCTTCTAAATTTCAGTGTTTTGCTAAATTGGCATGGATAACCCAAAAATTTTTGTTCATAATATTGTATTATCTAACTCGACAATTAACAGTACATTGTAAAAGATGTGATTAGTTGATGGATAAAGAAGGTACACAACTACATTAGAATAAAACTTGATGAAATCAAATAAATGTAAATTTGTACATCTCTCTGACCAAACGAACTAATAAAGACTTTTCATTTCAAAAATGGTTACAGCTGATCTTAGGTAAGTCCTCAAATCCTGACAATCAAGTTCAGACCTTAAATATGTTGTGGGAAAAACTTAATTGTAGACAAAAAATTAAGACCAAAATTATAAAAAAAAAACAAATAAAGAAGCGTTAAGTTCGAGTATAACTGAACATTTTATGCCCTCGTTATTTGCAAGGAATAAAACCGGAGTAATACTTTGAGGGGTTGGCAAATACATAATATTTTCAGCCCTAAGCCCTAATATATAAAGTATTCTACCTTAACTTAATTTTGCAAATATCTTCCATATGGATCGGTATATACGGTATATAGCCAACCAAATGTTGGAAATTCTTAGTTTAGGTATATGAGAGCTAGAGGTACTATTGAACCGATTTTTGGTGTCACAACATAAGTACGTGGTGTGTTCAAAAAGTATCCCGAATCGCAGGGGCGTGGTGCATCATGAGTTCTTGCCAGAGGGAAGAACGGCCAATAAGGAATATTACCTGCAAGTTATGCGCAATTTGAGCGAAGCAATCCGCCAGAAACGCCCGAATTTGTGGAAGAACAAAAATTGGCTTTTACACCACGATAACGCCCCTGCTCACACACATCGTTGCTTGTGCGCGACTTTTTGGCCAACAACAACAGACTAATGATGCCGCAGCCACCGTATTCGCCAGATCTGGCCCCTTGTGACTCTTTCTTGTTCCCTAAACTGAAGAGGCCCATGAAAGGACGACGTTACGCTTCTCTTGACGAGATAAAGACGGCATCGAAGGAGGAGCTGAAGAAGATAAAAAAAAAATGATTTTTTGAAGTGTTTCGAAGATTGGAAAAACCGTTGGCACAAGTGTATAATATCTCATGGGGTTTACTTTGAAGGGGACAAAATAGATATTCATGAATAAATAAATAATTTTTGAAAAAACACAAAATTCGCGATACTTTTTGAACACACCTCGTATAAGCAGAGAAGAGGTTCAGGGTGTCATCAACAAGGCAAAATCTTCCAAATCCATTGGCCCTGATGGAATCAACATGCTGATGTTAAAGCATCTAGGCTCGACGGGAGTAAGATATCTCACCAAGGTCCTCAACCTGTCGCTGGCCACTCTTCAAATACCCGATGTGTGGAATGTCGGAAGTGTGGTCCGACTACTGAAACCTGGGAAACCCGCCAACAAAGGGGAATCTTATCGTCCGATAACTCTTCTCTCCACAGTAGTGAAGGCACTTGAGGCCTTGTTACGCCCGACCTTCACTCACCACCCAATCCTAGCCAGCCACCAGCATGGATTCCGAAAAGTGCACAGCACCAAGACAGCACTTAGCGTCATAAACGCCCAGATAGTTCGTGGCCTCAACCAGAAACCACCCTGCGAAAGAACGATCCTCGTAGCGTTGGACCTGTCAAAAAGTTTTGATACGGTCAATCACACAACGTTACTGCAGGACATTGAAAAAAACACTCTCCCTCCAGGGCTAAAGAGGTGGACCATGAACTATCTGAACGGTCGTCAGTCATCCGTACTATTTCGAGGTGAAACCTCAAAACTGAAAAGAATTAAACAGGGGGTTCCGCAGGGTGGTGTTCTCTCCCCGTTACTGTTTAACTTCTATATCTCCAAACTTCCTCAACCACCAGAGGGGGTTTCCATAACCTCGTACGCCGATGACTGTACGATATTGACGTCGGGCAATGGAATCGATGGCATGTGTTCGAAGGTAAACAGCCACCTCACCGACCTTTCTTGTTTCCTCACTGCACGGAGCTTAACACTCTCCCCCACCAAATCCACAGCGACCATATTTACGAACTGTCCGAAGGAGTATAGACTTGAACTTAATATTGCAGTCGATGGCGTCAAAATTCCGACCGTCAATAACCCTAAGTTTTTAGGTGTAATCCTCGATAGTTATGCTCCTTCTCTCCCCATACGACCGCGATTATCGCCAAAGTACAGAACCTCAACAAAATCCTCAAGTCGCTAGCCGGCAGCACATGAGGAAAAGACAAAGAAACGTTGTAGGCAACATACAAGGCAATCGACCGGCCGGTCCTCAATTACGCAGCACCATATGGTCGCCTGAATGCAGTGGCACGCAGATGAGGAAATTACAGAACTGTCAAAATACTGCACTCCGGACCGCGACGGGATGCCACTTGATGTCTCCCATCGAACATCTATATAGTGAGACGCTTATGCTCCCAGTTAAGGAGCAAAATGAACTCCTCTCCAGGCAGTTCCTGCTGGGATGCTTTCGCAGAAACCACCCCTGCAGCCACCTGCTTGGAGCGGAACCTCCTCCTAGGAGCATCAAAAGGTCTTTCCTGGACTACGTCGACGACATCGTACAGTACGCCGACCGGACTTCGGACGCAACGGACTTTCGGGCAGACACTGTCCGCCATTCACAGTGGAGCCATCAACACCTTCACCGACTCCCTTCCCGCGAATGGCGTTCTTGGAGTCAAACGACCACCACTTATAGCAGACGAAGAGCTCCAGCTGCCGCGAGAATCGCGAGTTATCCTTGCGCAACTTCGTTCTGGATACTGTAGCAGGTTAAACTTTTACTTATCCAGAATTGACCCTGACATACCTAATGTATGTCCTGCATGCAACGAGTCTCCGCATGACACTGACCACCTCTTTGCATGCCCTACAAACCCTACGCATCCAACACCCTCCTCCCTCTGGTCCGACCCCGTCGAAACAGCACGTTTCCTGGGCCTATAGTTAGATGACGTCGACAACAACACAAATGACACTTACCACCCAAACGGGATAGATTTAAAAAACAAAAAGTAATCTCTCTGTAGAGTTTTAAACAAGTAACCCCCAATCGGGGATTCATAAAGCGCTTGGTAGTTGTTTTGGTTTTTATTGGGGCCCAAAGAGAGTACTTTACTTCTAATTTTTCAGTCAATTTAAATTTACGGTTAATTCAAATTTCCAAGACTCGAGCACTACAAAATATTTATAATTTTAAATTAAACTATACTTTGAAAGAAAAAAATTTTAAATTAAATACAAAAAGAACTCGTACTTTGAAAGATTTTTGTAGAGGTGTCAAAGAAACTATTTTTCAGAGTATATTGCCAAGAAAAACTTTTTTCTTTTTTTTCCATCCTAATGTGTATTAATCTTTTAGAAGAGCGAGGCCACGTCCACTTAAAAAAAATTAAAAATTAATTTGTTTCATGTTCAATTAGTAACAAAAGATTATTTATTACATGTAACTATATAACTTTAAATCTTATTTTTACGCATTTATCGGTTATATATTGTGACACATTATTAACATATTACTGCATAACGCATTTTATTAATGCCAAAAATAGTGAAAACCAGCCTACAAGTTCTGTTAGACCATTCTATGACTCCCGTTTTAGTGGTAAAAATCATCGAACTATTCGAGCCCCCAAGTGAAGTTGGTGGAGATTCATCAGATTTGAAAACATTATACACAAAAAAGTGCTTAACTCCTTGCAAAGTGGAAAAGGGACATACATTGCGAAATTAATCCTCTCAGTATACAAACATACGTAGGTTTGTAATACATCCGCTAAATGAAGATCACTCATTAATATTTAATTATTTTTATCACAGGCTGTAATTTATAAACACAATTCCACGTGAGCAAAGCAGAAATTGCTTGACTTAAGAATAGGAATATACAATTCAAATAAGTAATAATCATTGCACATAAATATTCATCACTTCTGACTTACGCAAATTGCAAACCGCTCAATGCATTGACATATTGATTTTGCTACATAATTAATTCAGCGCAACAATAATTGACCATCAGTTCAAATAAATTTCCACTGGAGAAAAACGTATTGTATACGATTGGCCCGGAAGTTAAGATTATATTACGATAATAAATAGCTGCCCATTAATAGTGCATTTATTAGAGCTTTATCAATATATACATGTTCTTACACGTATACATAATTAAATGCAAGAAGTAGTTATATGGCTAATTCGTATTTCTAATAAACAAAAAAAAATTATTTAAAAATTTTCAATTCAGGAAATATTTTGCGTAAATTAGAAATTCTTTATCAGGACATCATTTTTGTTTCTACTATACAATATTGCCATTCAAAATACATTAGTCTATGTATGCATGTTAAAATTATTTGTGTATATGATTTACTTATTTATTTATGTGGTAATTATATCATTTTCTGAACAAAAAAGTCACAAAAACTGTTTTTCACTGTTTATAACAATGGCAATGTTCAATATAAGTGATTTTCATGTAACTCTCTTTTCATTTAATTTCTTTTTAATATTTGTTATTTGTAAGCCTCCGAACCAATTATTAAATAACAATTTAATTTGATAAAATAGCAATTTGTGATTTTTTTAGAATTAAATATTAAAGGTATTCGATTTTTATTTTGTTGTACCAGAATAATTAAACATATTTCAGTATTTTCACTCAATCATCTTCAAATCTATTTTAATAGAGATTTTTACTATAGACAAAAATATTAAACGCCTGAAATAATTCGTCATCGCGCCGTCAGAAGTTTTATTTCAATAATACAGTTTATTTCAAAGCTTTATTTTTTTTTAAATCAAACTGTCTTTAGCATACATATTTTTAATTTGACACAGTTTTATTGCATCGCATCAATGTAAGCAAAGATAGCAATGTTTATATAATTTTTTTTTTATTCCTCTCATTAATAATGTAATTGTCAAGAATAAATTTAATATTTCGAACGATCACGTGTTGCTTTTATCGTTGATTCAAATATTTTGTTTAAATTAAGTTTTACGTTCTTTAATGCAGCAAAGAGTAATGTATGTTTTTTTGAATTATGATATATTTGTATATATACTAATCCCTTCCGTAGCAGGGATGGGAGGGTTGCAATTGTGCATCAACATCCATATTGGTTGCTGAAGCCCGATTGCTATCGGAAGAATCAAGTTCGGAGTCTTGTTCCGTAGTGCCTGTTTCCTCCTCTACTGCACTTTCTGGTACAACTTCTTGTTCGGTGTGTTCACTTTGAATTTCAATTTCCTCGTTATTGGATTTTTCAGCGGAAGATAGCGATTTAACATCCTCCCCAATAGATGAAATATCATTCTCATCATCTTCATCACCCAGCTCTTCTTCAATCAATTTACGCGCCAGCCTAACCGCTTCAAATTCATTATAATGCGCCTTTCTGCGACGTTCAAACTCAAGTCGACGAACTAAAAAAAAATGTATTAAAATAATTTTATTTTATTTGAAATTAGTAGACTTCGGTATGGCAAATTGTTTGATTTTTTTCGCTATTTTCAATATACATATGTATAGTCAAATCACGAGCGTACCTTTTTCTTCCGGTGTTTCATCGATGTTTTCTTCGTCAGAAATGTCTTCAGAACCGAATGCAGGCGATTGAGTACTTGCAGCAATACGCAACCTGTAAATTTTCAATAATACATATTATTAGTTTTAGAATTTAACAATTCTACAGTTATATTACTTTTCCGCAAGTAAATTCGCATCTAACGCATCGGTATGTGCCAGATCTGGAATAACATAATTGTATGGCGTTTTTGGTTCATCAATTTTCATATGACCATAATCTTTGTCATGTGGGTGGTAGGTTTGCAGAACATTTAATTCATCAAACTTCGCACTTTTGCGATAGCTGTAGTAAAAGAACAATAGAAAAACGATTATTCGGAAAAACAAAACATCACATATTAATTGGATTCTATTTGACATTGACATTTCCACTCACCTCGCGGCACCAGGCTTATCAAAGCTGCTGGAATTTTTTAATATGCCCTTGCAAGGTTTCTTGGCGTCAGGCGAGTCCTGCATTTTTATGCGTTTGACTCTTTAGTTTTGATTTGAAGCTTTTGGTATACTAATTCAAAAACTGTCCGATTACAAAGTGTCTAAAAATAAACCAAAATAATTAAATCAATTGTAAATGTGTGTATTTTATCTATGTAGTATAGTCAATAAGCATAAACATTTCAAAACAAAGTAAAAATAAAAAATATGTATAATTTTTGAATCCTAAAAATTCCCGGCAAGAATTATTTTCATTAATCAACACCCTTAATCAGCCCTTTTATAGGATAAATCACTGTATTTAAATTATCAATCCATTGTTTTTAACTTCTGTCGAACTTATAAAGAACTTCTTAAATCTTATTACTGTAACATTTCACATGTTGTTCCATGTTTGATTTTTCACCGAAATTAAAATTAGTATATATATTTATATATATACATATTTACATATATACAAAATTGTTCTAAAATCCGCTCCACCCAGAAAACGTAGGTCTTATTGCATTACTTTGATTCACTTTTTTTAATTATGTGTAATCTCTCAGTCTATAAAAAATTATTACAAACAATTCTTACATATATTTGACTTAAGAATGTCACAAAACAAAAAAATCATTTTGCGTACCTATAAACTTTTCGATTACGGAAGAATTTTTAGCTATTTGTTTCCATATGACAGCTGAAAAGTCGAATACCAGATAGGAAATTTTACCACATTTTATAGCAAAGCAAAATATAATAAAGTGCTGCCAATTTCAACCACAATATTGTTCAGATAATTTTGAATGAGCCTGAATTACGGAGTCCCTTCGCCAACAAGAAAAAGCCATGATTATCATTTATAATCAATGAAGTTTTACATACCTATTTAATTTTTTATTGACTCTCATATGTTAACTAAATTAAAGAAAAAATATGTTTATGGGGGATAATACAACAAGGCAAAGTTATTTTCTACCACATTGGCAACTCTTACTAATATTAGGAAGAATTAAAGTACAGCCACACTGCCTCAAGCAGCTGATTCTTGATACAGAATTTTTTAAACAATTAAAGTAGTTTAACTTTGGTAAACAGCGAATCTAAGAGAATTACTTTTTTATATACCATTAAATTAATAAACACGTGAAGAAGTGGTCATCGTAAACTGAAAATAACTAAAATATCTTAAAAGAATTTGCAGTTAACAGAAAGCTACATTATGTTTAATGGTTAGAAGTAGTGTTATATATGTACATATGTTTTATTATTCTATAGTGCACAAATCTCATTTAAATACAAACAGAAATTTCGAATTGTTGGTGTAATATATAACCGCGTATATGTATGTAACTATAGTACATTCTATTGATTTCTTTGTTCATAAAAGAATTACATAAAATAAACCGGAAAATGAAATCAATTCTACAATTACAGCATGACACACACGATAAAAATGTGAAAAAGTTCTCTTCTGGGGAGTCCCCACTTTCTGAACTGCAGCATTATCTTTACATCAATTTGAACTATATCAGTTTTTTTCCAATTGGAACACAATCATAAGCAATGTTAGCAATAGCTTACAATTTTCCAATTCAAACAGGTTTAGATCGCGCAAATAACAGCCCTAATAATAAAGTTGAAGGTAAATTCCGGTAACGTAGAAGCTGACGGCTATTCTATCAAAATTAATAAATAAAAACACTCAACCTTTGTAACAAATACAAAATCCACAAATTTGTCAATGCTTTCAGAATATGACCACTTAAAAATTTACAAAAACACATATAATTATTAGCATTAACATGTTCATACAGCATCATTTAAACTGTCTGAAATATACTGACTTATCAGCGTTTGATCTTTTGCACTTAAAATTTGAACTAGAGGCAAGACTACGACGTTCAACTACAAAAAACAAGATGATCCCTCTTAACTGCGTATTTGTCAAAATTTATGTGCATACATATATTATAAATAAAAGGGTTTTTTTTAAGAAACCCCTTATATTTTTTTAAAAAAAAACATCTTAAATTTAAAACTCATAGGTTAAAATTTATTTGAAAACCGTTAGGAATTTGGTTTTCCAATTAACCCTGTTTCTTTTTTGAAAGAAATTAAATTTAATTTAAATGTTTTTTGCGGCAACGTTTTTAGGAGGTCCATTCGGAAAAAATCGAAATTTTAAGGCAACCCCTTTTTCGAGCAATTGGCGAGGAAATTTTTTCCCCGAATTTCTTCCGAAAAATTGTTGTTTTTCCAAAGCTGTAATAGTTTTTCTTTTGGGTTATTTCTTAGACCCTTTAGCAAGAACGAAGACCCACAAAAAATAGTTTTTAAAAGGATGTTAAATCACATAAATCTTTCCAATTTACTTTAATTTTCATTTAATTTGAATAATTCTTTATCCAAATTTTCCTCAAAATGGCAATAGAATCGCGAGCTGTGTGGCATGTAGCGCCATCTTGTTGAAACCACATGTCAACCAAGTTCAGTTCTTCCATTTTTGGCAACAAAAAGTTTGTTAGCATCGAACGATAGCGATCGCCATTCACCGTAACGTTGCGTCCAACAGCATCTTTGAAAAAATACGGTCCAATGATTCCACCAGCGTACAAACCACACCAAACAGTGCATTTTTCGGGATGCATGGGCAGTTCTTGAACGGCTTCTGGTTGCTCTTCACCCCAAATGCGGCAATTTTGCTTATTTACGTAGCCATTCAACCAGAAATGAGCCTCATCGCTGAACAAAATTTGTCGATAAAACACATTTCGAACCGAACACTGATTTTGGTAATAAAATTCAATGATTTGCAAGCGTTGCTCGTTAGTAAGTCTATTCATGATGAAATGTCAAAGCATACTGAGCATCTTTCTCTTTGACACCATGTCTGAAATCCCACGTAATCTGTCAAATACTAATGCATGAAAATCCTAACCTCAAAAAAATCACCCGTTATAAAAACAATCTTTTTTTTTTAAATTGATTTAGCCCTTTATTTTCTTTCCTAAAATTTAAAAGACATCTTAAATTTATAAGAGCATAGGTGATAAAATTAGTTAAAAAAAAAATACCTTAGGTTAACAATATGCTCTTGTTACTCGGAAATGGTTTGTCCAATTCAAACCATGTACATTTTTTCGACAATGCTATATTCACTTAATTTTTTTTTATTTAATTTAGTTCTTCAACGATTATTAGGAGGTGACACACCGCCGAATAAAGTGCTGGAAATTAAAGGCGAATCACTAGGAAGTTTATTAGTAATAGGGCGAGATGAAGGCATGGTGCTTTATTCCCCGCCCTTCAATTCAACAGACAAAAAGGCATGCTACGAAATTGTTCTCCAACGTCATGTTAATGACCCCGTTAACACTTGCTTTAGCTTATTTCGTTCGCCTGTTCAGCAAGAAGCAGAAGACCGATTCAATGCTTTTGTACATCGACTACCCGTATTTGTTTCCATCGTCAAAGAGGTAATGTCATATTAACTCACATAAATGTTTCAATCAATTTTTACTTTAATTTTATTTAAATAATTAATAATTACTTAAAATATCCAGTTTTTCAATGTTAACGGTATACAAAGAGTATGTGACGCCTTAGCAGAAAATCCGTCCTGGTCACTAGCTCACTTAGTCGCCTATTTTAATCTTGTGGACTACGTAAGCAATCCCAAAGTCCTGGAATTCATTGATTACGCTGACCATGTACACCTGATGTCACCATTTCAGGTAATATTAACAAAAACATTGTTTTTTTTTTTTTGTAATATACGAGTATAACTTATTATACACTCGCAACATGTTGCAGCAGAGTGTAAAAGTCATCTTTCATCTTGAATAACTTTCGCAATATTTTGTAATATTAATTGTTGCCATTAATTGAAACTAATCTTCGGTTACACCCGAACTTAGCCCATCTCTATTTACTATTTCTAAAATTACTATTACTAAAATTATTTAGCTTGCCATCAAAACCGGGAATATTGAAATGGTCAAGACATTGATGCCACTTTGCAAAATGGAACATTTGGATAACAACAGTAATTCTATTTTCCATTACGCCGCTAGCACAACAAAAGAAATTATAAATGTAAGTAAAATCCAAATTAAAGTATTAAATCATTTTTATCGCTGATGAAATATATTTTGGAGTTTTCAACTTTGAATCATACTTTTGTACTCGTCCTTTTCAAAAGTAAATGTGTGTTTTTATTTTTTTCATCTTTTAAGTTGTTAACCTCAAAAAGCACGGTAAATCTCAATCACATCAATTCCGATGGTTATCCGCCGTTACATTTGGCATGTTTATCGGACAAACCAGAGTGCGTGAAAGCTTTACTATTAGCTGGGGCAGATGTTAATTTGAATGCCAAAAATATGAGTAAAATATACAAATCTAGTACACCGACTTCAGTTGCTGAATTTCTTAAAACAAATGCAAATAAGCTATACACGCAGGATATGAAGTACGGTGGTACTCCACTGCATTGGTCTTCATCGCGTGAAACATTACATGCCCTCATCATGCAGGGATGCGACGTCAATGCCACTAACTTCGATGGGCGGACAGCTCTTCATTTGATGGTAACATTGAATTTAAGTACTCTTTGCCGAATGAATAACTAATTTATCTTGATATTCAGATTGCTCGAAACAGATTTGAATGTGTTGTTACGCTACTGGCTCATGATGCTGATATTGATGTTTTTGATAAGGATGGAAACACACCTTTACATATAGCCATCGAAAAAAAATTGGTACCTATTGTTCAATGTCTTGTTGTCTTTGGTTGCGATATAAATATGAAAAATAAAGATGGGAAAACACCTAGACATATGGTCGGTACTGATTCAAATGGCGGCAAAGACAGTGAAATTCTTTATATTTTACATTCAGTTGGTGCCAAGAGGTAAGAAATCAAACAAAAATGCTTATATAGAATTAGACTTTAGTGAATATTATATATCTCAACGTTGTATAATTTCATAGATGCCCAGAGTCAAGCACGAAGTGTCCCGCAGGCTGCAACGCGAAAGGGTCTTACAATGGGATACCACCAGAGTCTCCGGAGCCAGTTGAGCAACGCGAGCATATTGAGAACATGTTAGCAGCAACTAGTCGTCAAGCAATGGATGGCTTTTTGGGTACATCGTTTAACGGTGGCGCCGTTACACCGGAGTAGGTTTTAACCGCATGTATAGAACGGGATTCTCAGAAATACATTTACACATTTCTAATTGACAGACCTACTGTTATCGTTGATACTGAGAAAGAACAAAAAGGACAAAGTATTATGGATGCGCTATTGGGGATGTTTACCACGAAAGTCAATACCGACAGTAAAAAAGGTAGAAGAACATTCATAACTAACAATTTCAATGAATTTAAACAGAATTTTATTTTTTATACGAATAAGTATCGCCCACTAATAGCTTGGAAGGCGATGGTAGTGGGGATGCTACTGGAGCCAATACTCCAACAACACCGGGGTCTTCTAGTGGCTCTAGCAATAGAGGTGAAAAGCCATATGGTCGCGGTCGTTTATTATGCCTTGATGGTGGCGGCATACGTGGTCTGGTGCTCGTGCAAATGTTATTGGAAATCGAAAAACTTTCTCAAACCCCAATTGTGCATATGTTTGATTGGATTGCAGGCACTAGCACTGGCGGCATTTTATCACTTGCTCTCGGTTGTGGTAAAACAATGCGCCAATGCTTGGGTGTATACTTGAGGTTGAAAGAACAATGTTTCGTTGGTTCACGTCCCTATCCGAGTGAATTGTTCGAAAAAATATTAAAGGACAATTTGGGCGAGTTCACTGTAATGACGGATATTAAACACCCAAAAATTATGATAACCGGTGTAATGGCTGATCGTAAACCAGTGGACTTGCATCTTTTTAGAAATTATCACAGCGCCAGCGATATTCTAGGAATTGTTACACCTATTAGTAAGTAATCATGTTCTACATATTTAGATAATCTTATTCTTACTTATGTATATAATGTACATATACATATTTGATAGATAATCGTCGTGTACCTCCACCGCCCCCAGAAGAACAACTAGTTTGGCGCGCAGCTCGGGCCACAGGAGCAGCACCATCGTATTTCCGGTTAGTAAATTTTTGCGAAATCTTTTGCAAAATTAGCTTTAGAGAGTGTAAGGTATTTATTATTTATTAGATATTTTTTATTATAACTAGTATTCATTAAAAGCCTAGAATCATAATTATTGTTCTATTTTTTAAACGCTGTCTACGAATATTCTAAACAACATACATTAAGTTCGTGAGTCGCATTCCCGTTTACATTTTTAATTATAAAAGAAATTTCTTTAGCAATTTTTGCATTTCAATATATTTTAAATTGGAACATATGTATATTATTTTACGTTGTTTCAACGTATTTGGATTAAATTAACAATTTTTGAACTAAAATGCTTTTGCAAGTGAATTGAGTTATTTATTCACTTGATTATTCATAGTGCCTTTGGGCATTTCCTTGACGGCGGCTTAATCGCAAATAATCCGACATTGGACGCTATGACCGAAATACATGAGTACAATATGGCATTACGCAGTGTGGGTCGTGAAAAAGAGGCTGTCCCGGTAAACGCTTATTTTAATTCATTTTTGTATTTCTTATTATATTTTTTATTATATTGTCTTTTATAGGTTTCAATAGTTGTTTCCTTAGGTACCGGTTTAATACCAGTAACTGCGCTTAAAGATATTGATTTGTTTCGCCCTGAAAGCATATGGGATACCGCCAAATTAGCTTACGGGTTCTCAACAATTGGTAAGTGAATGCTAGTACGTGCATATTCTTGAGTGCATATAATTTGCTAAACTATTATTACAATGAAATGGATAGGTAACTTGCTTGTGGATCAAGCGACAGCTTCTGATGGACGCGTTGTCGATCGTGCACGCGCCTGGTGCAGCACTATCGGTGTTCCGTATTACAGGTATGGCCGACATCAGTACATTTTTAAATATCAAGTATTTATTACTTCATATCATTATAGATTCAATCCACAACTCTATGAAGACATTGCCATGGATGAAAAAGATGACCAGAAACTGATAAATATGTTATGGCATTCAAAAGCCTACATGCACAACAATCGCAACAAGATAATAGAAATGATAAATTTTTTGAAATAGCATATAAGGAAGTTGTAGCCAAACATTTTGCTTCAGATATAATTATATAATAATAGTAAAATTTAATATTATGTGTTTTATAAAAAGTAATTACTACAGTATGTTACAAATTAATGTAATCTTATATAATCTAAAGAATTGGCACGAGAGCATTCATTAAATTAGTCAGAACTCGTTGTAAGTCTTGTATATATCCATCACTTGCATCAACTGATTTTCAAATATATTCATAAAATAACAAATTTACTTGCGTGTAGCTCGAATAGAAACAGTGGTATAATAAAGCTTCTGTCAAATAATAGATTTTTTTATGAATTTTTACTAAGAACGACAACATATATACATTCAAGTTTCCATTATGCACAAACAAAAACGGTATTTATGATTTTAACATATTCCAGGGTCGGACTATTAAAATGCAAGTAAATTTACGCATTAGGTCGATACTTAGCTTCTAGATTCACTTTTACTATACTATACGCGTATTATTTGGAAAATATCTATCATATTTATCGAACATGTAATTGGATTATGTGAATTACGCAAGCGAACTGAATCATAAACGGGTCTGATGTCGCAATTATTCAATTAAAGTGCAATGCGAATATAACAATTAAAAATGTTTTTCATTATTTGTCAGATTAACCAATGGGCCAATGGTCTCTAAATAAATAGTATCTGTATTTATTCAAGACTAAATTAGTATTTATATTATAAAATAATGACGTAACGTTTATGGTCATGCACTAATATTTACATAAGAATCTTATCCGATAATTTACAAGCATTCCGCTTTTTAATTTCATAGTCGAATAATTATTTTTTAATGATGTTTACGTTTTATATGTATATACATTTATACATTAATTGTAAATCTATAAGCAATGTAAATATTTCACAATATCTCTAAGAATATTATTCAACTACAAAGAAGTTATGTAAATTGATATGAGTTTTATTTCATTATTATTTGTTTATGTTAGTTGGGAAATTACACACGTATTGTATATATTTGTTGTTTTTCTTATTTAATTCTACCATAACGTCACATATTTTGACAGAAGTGTTTTCAAATTCCAGCAGGCCTCAGTCGGCTCCTTGAAGTTCCTCATTGTCACTGATATTTTCTCTTGTGAAAATGTGTGTTGTGTCAGATATCAAGCGGTATATACGTAGAGACATAAAATCATTGCTTTTCTACTTTCGTCACCTTCTGAAAACTATATATAGCACATTAAATATTTTAAAATACTTAAAAAGCTTTCTTGGTTGGCTATCAATATTACTAAGGCTTAAATCTTAAGAATTATGATTTTACCGTTATCGCACTTAAAACAATGCAAGTGTCAAAAGCAGTCTGTGGCCGGAACTTATTAAATTTTTTAAACAGTGCTATCGATATACATTTTAATCGATAAAAACCTCTTTGATATATTCCATACTCCTAATGTTGGCAACGCAAGTGTTATGATTTTGACAAATACATATATTACATATATATTTTTTTTCGTTCACTGTATTGTACTATTAATTGGTCCGGCTTTTAGGACAATAGTTGCCGATATACCGAATAGAATTGGCAAACAATACAATTATTTATTCTAGTTATTAGCGCTTTATTAGCGCAATGTATTCTTCTGCCAAAAAGTTGCAACGAGTCTTAACCTCGCAGGAAATCCGCAAGACATTCATTGACTATTTCAAAACAAACCATGATCACAAATTTGTGCGGTCCAGCCCGGTAGTGCCTTTCTGTGACCCGACCGTGGCATTCGTTAACGCTGGTATGAATCAAGTAGGTGTAATGTTATGATATAGAACATAACAGTGGTATTAAATGTAATATGCGTTTAGTTCAAGTCGGTTTTCTTGGGTAAAGCTCAACCGCCTTATCCTCGAGTAACCAATTCGCAAAAATGCATTCGAGTTGGTGGTAAACACAATGATCTCTCTATTGTGGGTCAGGACAGCTATCATCACACCTTTTTTGAAATGTTAGGAAATTGGTCGTTTGGAGATTATTTTAAGGTACATATAAAAAAAATAAAATTTTTTCTCCTCTAATTAACAATTTTATTGAAACAGCGGGAAGCCTGTGAACTAGCCTTTGAGCTTTTACGTGGCGCTTATAACATCGATCCCAGTAGATTATATGTAACATATTTCGCAGGTGATAAGATACTTGGTTTGCCTCCGGATTTGGAATGTTATGAAATATGGCGTAGTTTAGGGTACATTAAAATTTTAATTTAAGTGTGTATCTTATTTTTTTACATTATAATTTCTTAACAGATTTCCCGCTGAAAGAATATTACCGTTTGGTTGTAAAGAAAATTTTTGGGAAATGGGTGCGACTGGCCCGTGTGGTCCCTGTACAGAAATACATATCGATCATTGCCCTACAAGAGGTCATGAACGCGCGAAACTCGTTAACACAGACAGACCAGATTTAACCGAATTGTGGAATTTGGTATTTATCCAATACAATAGGTAAAAGAATATTATTCTCAATTTTTCGAAAATGTTTTATAAGCAGGATTTCATTTTAGGAACGAAAATGGCTCTGTAACACAATTACCCGCACAACATGTAGATACAGGCATGGGATTTGAAAGACTAACTGCAATTTTACAAAATAAATCATCCAATTATGATACAGATCTTTTCATGCCAATTTTCAACACCATTCAAAAAGTATGTGGATTATGATTACGTTAATGATATACTTATGTATGTATGTTTAAAATACTTGCTTTTGTTAGATAACACACGCACCACATTATAGTAGTAAATTCCCAACACCGCTAGAAGACGCTACACTGGACACTGGATATAGAATTCTAGCAGACCACTCTCGTATGATAACGGTTTGTTTAGGAGATGGCATGTTACCAGATCAAAAGTATTTAATTTACATAAGAAATCAATATAATATTTAAATTTCTTATTTTTTAGCCAAAAACTGCGACGGGTTTTACGCAAAGCATTTACCATCAGCGAAAGTATATTTAAAAATGAGATGTTGGTATCTCAACTTATACCTATAGTAATAGATACAATAGGTATGGCGTATCCGGATTTATATAATAAACAAAATTCCATACTCGAGTTAATAGCTCATGAACGCGAAGTATTCAAGACATTACGGGAAAGCTCTTCGAGAGCATTTGCGGAGATCCTAATGGAATATCCCAACCTGGATGAAGTTGATTTAGTGGAATGTCCCGGTTTTGTATCGGCTTATCGAGATTTTCAAATTCACAAGGAAAAATTTAATAACAATATCATACCCGGCAAATTTCTGTTCAAACTTACGGATACTTATGGTTTAACTGAGGAAAATTTCAAAAAACTTGCGGAATTAGAGAATATGGAATGTGATTTAAATGGTTACTTGAAAGAAATAGCGAATGCTAAGTTGAGATCAAAAGCTTCTTTAAACGATGGTAGCAGTGAAAACAAGCTAAAAAATCAACAGCAGACAAACGAAGCGCTCCTACTGCTCACGCAGAAACTCAATTACACAGATAATAGTCCGAAATATAATTATAGTTATGATATAGATAAAAAACGGTATAATATTCCTTGTGTTTCGGCCCGAGTTACTGGTATGGTATTTGAAGGCAAAGAATCCAACACAGTGTCATTGAATAACTCACAATCAGAATTATTATATGTGACAACAGACATCACAAACTTTTATCATGAGTCTGGTGGACAGCAAAGTGATATTGGCTCAATGCTACTAGCATCTGAAACAAATGGCGAAACACTTGAGTTGCCTGTCAGAGAAGTTATAGCTATGAATGATTGTATTATACATGTGTGTGACTTGTCGAATGTTGAAAAGGACTTTATATTGAAAACAGGTGCTCAAATAAAACTTTTAGTAGATGCTAATCGCCGTCAACTGATAACATGTCATCACACAGGTATGTATTCTTTATTAATTAATTTTGTTTGAATTCGAATTGAAGAGTAAAATTTGTGAATCTATTTTTTATCTAGCAATCCATTTGTTAAATGCTGCCATCCGTACGCTGTTCAAAAAGGTCACTTATCAAGTCTCCAGTGCCGTTACCACCGATAACTTCAAGCTTGAGGTAGGTCTAATTGGAAAACGCATTAAAAAGGAGGATATTACACAGCTGGAAAATGTGATTGTGTAAGTAAGAAACTAAATACCAAATTAAATTTTAAGCTAAGCTTTCACGAATTTATACAAATAGTGGTACAATAAACTCAAAAGTGCCAGTGGATGTGAAGATTATAAACGCCAGTGATGTATTACAACAAGACGATATTACAATGATACCTGGGGAAATATATCCTGAGACTGGACTACGGTTGATAAGCATAAATTGTGAGAAGCCTCAATTGATTTCCAAAGAGTTGTGTTGCGGAACTCATGTGACAAATACACAAGAAATAGAATATTTTTGCATCACAAATCTTAGACAAACGAATCGTGCACGATTTTCCTTCACAGCAGTTGCAGGCGAAGCCGCAGAAAATGTACGTCAAGCCTTAGATGATAAGTATTCATTATTTGTTAAATTTAACGGTACAAAAACAGTCGTGTTTTATAGGCTTTAAAAATAGCAGCCCTCTTACAACACCGTGTGGACATGCTGGATAAAGAGTTTAAGACTGATAAAGTTACAAATGCCACTGAGATTGAACTGCAAAAGATACGCCACAATTTGATACATATGGAAGTTGCGTTACCATACGTGTTTAAAATTGACACCATAGCACGGATTAATGATATGCTCAAAAAGCTTAAAGAAACAACCCGGACAACTTTAAAGTAATTTATTTTTAATCATTACATAGCATTTCTCTTTTTCCATTATGAATAATTATTGCAGAGAGTTTGTCGAGGTCGAAATGAAAACGTTATTACAAGAAAAACCTATAAAAAGCCATCCCTTCATTGTGCATTACATCACAAGCTCAGCCCTGGTCGAAGAGGTGCCCTTGCAAAGGGCTACGAAACTTTGTTCCGATCGTCCTATACTTGTAGCTAGCATGTGTGATAACATCGTTAAAGCACGTTGTTGTGTGCCCAAGGTATTGCAACCTCTATTTTTTAACAAAGCCTGTGTGCACATATATGTATGTATGTGTAATTGATATTTACAGAAATTTGTCAGCGATCATTTTGATGCCGAACAATGGCTAAAGGAATTCGCAGTGGTTTTTAAATCGCAGGTTTCAGCACCAAAGGGTCAAGATTCCACAGAAGTATGTAATATGAAAGGCAGAAAAGTGTCGACTTTATTCGAAGAACAATTAGAAGAAGCTATTGGCAGGGCACAGACTTTCGCCTCTCAACGTCTTTTGTTGTGATTTTAGCTCTACAAAATCAAGGAAGAAAAAAACACTTCAGTAAAATAATTAATGTGCATATTTTTTTCTTAGGTAATTTAAAAGGAAAGTTTTTTTTCTATGAATATACAGCGGTATCTTCAGTAAATAGGCGAAAAATAATTGAAACTTTTATAAAATATCTCTTGATTTTGAGTAACGAAATATTATGTAACTCCAAGAGCTAATCCTAACCTCAATTAAGGATCTCTGGAATATATCCATGCTAGTGTTTAGCTGAGTGAAATCTTTAATTAGTATTTTATTTACACCCAAATGCTCTTTAAGTATAAAACAATATATATTATCAGGGGAGATGGATAAAATACGTTTTGTATTTCATAGAAAACAAAAATAAAATATATATATTTTATTTTGAAGCATAGTAAAACATTGCACACTTTAATTTATAGGAATTATATTCGCCTATAGAATTAGAACATCATATTCTAAAGAAAACATTATCGATTATAAATACATGGTATTCAGCGATATTTCGTTTTATATTTTAAACTTTGCATTTACAAATTTTCACTTCTAATAAATAACAAAGTACGTTTCTCCAAAGGAAACATAATAAAAAACATTTACTTAAAAATAAGATTATTTAACCTAAAAATTATACATCGTTATGATCCTCCTCATATTCGTAATCATCGTATTCGTCATCTAAAAAAATCAGTAAACATTTAGTCATACTTATTGAAGGAAAAAAATAATAATAATTTTAGTACCATGTTCTCTTCGTTTCCGCGCATAAGCGCGCTTTGCTACCGGAGCTTGATCGGTCTCGCCGTGCAGCAGTGAGTTTCTGTAGAGAACAAGTGGTTGCCATTCTTCAGCTCTGCTTGATGGCATGGCCGGTGAAATGCGTCGATCAAGAAAACTCAGTATTACTTTTTTATCCTGCTTTAACAATTTGTTGTTGAATTCGTTTAATACTTCAAGGAATAAAAGTCGTGTGGGTGCCGCAACTGGATCTTCAGGAACATCGCCGACGGCAAAAAGAATACCAGCTCGATGCAAAGCGATAACCGGTTCGCGATTTTTAATTGCATCAAAGCCAAATGTCAATGCGAAACGCTTTGCCAATTCCTTTAAGTCGGAAAAATCATGCGAGTTCTTGGAAATTACACCATTTTCGGATTGTTGCTGCAATTCTTTGAACACTGCTATCAAGCTAAGGAGCAGAGTCAAAGCAAAGTTTATTTTATTTATTTCGCGTGCCTTCCCAAGGGTAGCTTTAATAATGTCGCCGTACTCATTATAACACTGAAAAGAAATTAAATTAAATAAAAAGGAACGACACCAACATCCTTCATTGAGACGGACCACTTAGGGTTTACTTACCTTCACATAGTGTTTAAACATTCCCGCCGCACTCTTTGTTGGTATAATATTATAAACAATTAGTTTGCAAAATGATGCCAAAAAGTTGCGCTTTTTGTGTAATTCCTCGATTCGTGTCTCGTCTTGAACAACTGCAATGAAATATACGCACTTTAACTTAAAAAATAAAAAGAGCTCTTAGATACCTTCTTGTTTGATTGTAAAAACATAATGTTGAACAAAGTTATTTAAAATTAGCTGTTCGTCCAGCGTTGACTTATACTCCAGTGAGCGTAAATTTTCATTATCGTTTTTCGAAAGTTGATCAGAAAATACAATCAAAATATCACATATTGACTGGTAGGCCTATTAATTAGAAACAAAGGTAATGAAAATAAATATAAATATTATCACATGGTAAACAAGTGAAAAAGTAATTAACCGATTCTTGGATTTGCTCCGTTGGGCCGTCCCTTGTTAATTCAAAACAAGCTGCCATATATTTCACTAAGTTATCGCGCAGTTCAGAGCAAACCATGACGACGTTATTACTCTCGCATTGGTTCTCAACAAAATACAGACCCCAGCTTATTGAGAAATAACATGCTTCGATGCAATATATCAGCGCTTCATTGGGAAGTGTGCGTCCAGAATTTTCTTTGGATTGACATTCTTCCACGTCTTGGAAAATTGATTCGAATAAGTTCCAAGGGTTAAGATTGTGTGAGGCATAGAGAATGGATATAACTTTTAGCGAAATTGTAACATTATAGATTTCATCTTCGTTGGGTAGTTCCTCGCCTGAATATGATGTAATTAATTATGACTCTTTTTATGTGAATTTGCATTTAGTATATTTACTCACCTGCTATTAAATTACGCCAGTCATCGATAGCGTCTTTATATTTATTGACCGCATTGTCGATAATATTTGAACGCGCTACATCACACCGGGTGTAGGTGGCACTACCCTCGCTGCATAAGTACTCAAGTGTTTTGGCGCACGTCTCAAGCACTTCTCGGTCCGTATGTACAGACATTATATAACTCATTTTATCCAAAAGAGCCTGCAAGTTCGATTCTTGTCGATTTGTAGTATATATATCCAATTCAAAGTATTGCGGTACAGCCAAAAGGTTTGCTAATTTCTCGCTGTCTGCCTGGTATTTTTCCAACAATGGAGGAAGTGTTGAAATAAAATGTTCCGTAAGCCGCACTTTTTCATCTTGAATAGCTTTTAATTCTTTTGAGCTCAACGTTATTTTACGGTTGCTGGCACGTCCAACAGGAGCCTCACCTGTCGCCGATTGTTTTACACTGCTTACCATTATCTCAATAAGAGTGGATTCTTGTTTATTATCCAATACCTCTTCGTTAATGCCGGGTTCTTCGAGCAGTAAGTCAGTCATACATTCCCAATCCTTGACCATGGCGTTATTGTCTATGAAAGAGTCCACTAGGTAGGCGCCATGTTCATGCAATTCTGACTCAATAAAGAATTGCACTAAATCCCGTGTCAAAGGCGTATTGGGTAGACGTATTTTTCCACGTCTAGTTTTGGTTTCCTCCATATCCGATGTTAAATGGAAAAGACGTACATTCAAAAACTCTGCTGCAGCTTGCGCTACGCCGCGATGTGATGAATAAACAAGTTCATACACAATTTCACAATCTTTATCTGCCAATATGTCAGGATGTATTCTAAAATGTTAATTTGCATTCATAAAATATGTAATTCAAGACGAAAATAAGAAATTTACTTTAAAATACTGATAACCAATTTCACTGCATGAACTGCCACTTCAAATTCTTTATCCAATGTCATGGCGACAATTCGGTCTTTAAATTTTGATGTAAAGAGCTCCAATTTCCCTTTCAATTCTTCTTTATCATACAAAGGTAACAGAGCTTGTAAGCAACGAAGACGAACTTCACCAACTTTGTCATGCAATGTCCAACCGATATATTTCAAATAAGAATCATCCAAAAAATTTTGGGGATAGTTTTCCATCCATACTCCAATTTCCGCCATACAAATCGCTCGAATATCTGGTAAAGTATCCCTAGTAAAAATTAAAAAGAATTAAAAATTAAGTTAATAATTTTAAAATTATTACTTCATAAGTACCTATAACGATGCACGAAAACGGACTTAAACATGTAAGTCAACATATTCTTAATTTCGTCCATATTCTCTTCAAGCTCAGCTCGTTTAGTCATCAAAGACTCGAGCCGGTCAGTTGCCCGACGGTCTCGCGACTAAAAGAAAGTTTATTTTGATAGCGTTTTTATTATGTTTAATTACAAATACTTCGTACCTTAACACGTTCGGCTTCATATTGTTTAGCAGCATTTTCAAAGTTATTAGATACTAATAACGCCACATCTACCAAAGCTGTCATTAACTTCATGGCTGCCAAAGTTGCCGTATGTCTGAAGGCGCGCACTTGAGAATCAGACAGGCCCGTCAAAAGCGATATTACGTTATCCATGAGAAATTGATCATATATAATGGAATATTGACATTGTTTAACCAAAGTTTGAACAAAATCACAAAAATTCATTTTAAACTTCTTCCATTGTTGACCAGGCATTATTAGCGGATATTCTCCGCTTTCCTATTGGACCGAAATAAAATGAAATTAAAATAAACTAATAATGTATTCCTGTAACCTCGTCAAACTCCTCAGTCATTTTTCGAATCACCGCAGTATGTTCCATTGGATGAGGCATATCTTCAGATATTTTACCCTTACAACCACTAGCATTTATGAAAAATTGCATTAGAGCTATAAGTGCAGAATCACGGTTTTCTTTGTATTTTTCGATCCAGTCATCAACAATACTCTGAAACAAAATTTAAATTAACCCACTATTCCAATTTGTATTGTTTTCACTTACCGCTATAGCTGACTTTGAATGTCGCACAATGAAGTACAAACTGTTTTCATCAGTAGTGACGTCCCTTTCCATATCCACCCTCTCCTGTTCCTTTTCAATATGCTCTTTTCTTGGTCTATCAACTCGTTCACGGCGTTCCCCAGGGGGTTTGCGGGGACCCGGTTGCTTTCGTTTGCGGGCAACCGGTGCGAAAAAGTCGTCTTCATCGTCGTCTATTATTGGCGGTTTATCGCGAATTCCCCCTCTGGCGCGAAGGCGAGTCATTCGTTTCATTGGACTATCTCCATCTGAAGTACTTTCATTTAGCCCTTCTCTACAATTTTAACAATTCTTCATGAACGTACAGTCAAACCAACTTCAAACTAATGATATTTACCCATGTTCCTCGTACTCTGGAGGTGGATCATTCATTCGAATTCGCTTCCCACCTCGTCTTGCCATCATAATATTGGGATTTTCAACAATATATTAATCTTTCAACTACCTTAATTTTTAATTTTTTGTTACACTCAACACAATTATTCTTATGTATCTACGATAGTCTACGATGCCATCTAGATACATTCAGATTAAGCGTTATAGGGTTGATAGTAATATATCGATAGACCGAGTTAAAAAACGATTTATACATTATTTCAGCTTTATTCAAAAATGACAACGTCTAGTCAATGATAAAAATTTTCACTATATTTTTAATTTGGAATATCAAATTGGCTATGTTATCAAATATGTATACCAAACGAACAGACAGGATCATCATTTATAAAATCTATTAAATTGAATTTTTAATGTGTTATTACAATTCCGAAACTTTCTATTCAAGAAGACATTAATAAAATTAAGCTTTGGAAGTTGGTTTGTTTCCCCTATCTGCTATTTCACTTGGAAGATATTTAAAATCTGCACTAAAACTTGTCAGCCAACTTTTTTAATGAAATATTTTAGTTAAACTTTTGAAAAAATTCTTTAAAGTATGTAAATTCATTTTTGTATGTATGGATATGTTTGATCGATTTATTTGCTTAGGCGTTGCCAATTTGTCTTATGTTTTGGCGCCAAATCGAATGACAAACAAACAAACCATATGTATTGTTTCTGCTTTGGAATTTCACGTTTTGTTAATCGAACACTTCATTTTGTTACTATTGTTTATATTCAAACACAAGTTTGAAAATGCATTCTTTGGGCTTAAATATTCTGCCAGAACACTTAAAAAGTGAGGAAGGCGGTTTATTCATTGCATCTTTACAAGATCCGAAGGGTTGGAGTGGAATTCCGTTGCTTAACTATACCCCATTGCATGACTTGAAAGACATGAGTGTTGTGAGGTTTAGAGGAATGATTCAAGACATGCTAGACCCCGAAATGTACTTGGAACGTTACGAAATTGTTAAAGAAGATAATACTTGTAGAGTCCAAGATGGTAAATTTCGAGACTGTTTATTGTTAAATGAGGGTGAACGTGTAAATCATGATGCTAAGGAAAATGTTCAGGGTGAGCGTCGTACCTTCTTTGTTATTTCTATACCCGGTTTAAATAACTGGTGCCAAGAATATGAATCTCTGTGTAGTCGTAACAATTTCCCAAAGCCAGTGGAAACGGAAAATACAGCAGGTAAGAAGCGTCCCGCTCCTATGGAAGAAGATAATATGCATGTCGAAATCGATACAAGCTCCAGCCCTGTTGCTGATGGTGATAATAATAAGCGGCAACGTACAGGGGAAAAGTTAAATAACGCTGTTGACAGTGACGCAGTTAATCACACCTCAAATTCAATAATTGGTATGGAATACCATCTAAACTCGCCAATTCCGAGTCGCCCCAGTAAAGCTTGTATGGTTAAAATATACAACGACTTCGAAAAGTACAAATTAAACACTATTATTGATGTGGTTGGTTTTCTCTCGGTGAATCCAGCATTGGACGCCACAACAATGGACGTAGATGCATTTGATAATTTAAATGAGATACAAGCGCAAAACCCGCCGCCATCATTAATACCTCGACTTCATGCAATAGCGGTACATTGTTTGCCACATCCAAATCCTTTATTGGATGAGAGATTGCTGTCGAATTCCCAGCCATGTACAGACTCACACGGTTTCAACATGTTATCTGTAGGCAATGAATTCCGTACATTCTTAAAGTTATGCCTTTTCAATGACAGTTTAGCTGCCGAATATCTCTTATCACATTTAATATCTACAGTGTAAGTAGTACTTTGTAAATAAAAATTTTAATAATATTCACTATTAACTATATAAATTTACATTTTCCCAGTTATTGCAGAGCAGAATCCCGATGTTTAGGAAGGTTTCTCTTAAATATCTTTAATTTGCCGCAGAATCGTATTTCAAATTATACGAAACAATTTTACGAGCTATTGGACTTGATAATACCGGCCAGCCATTATATTACAATGACAGCGGAGACAATGAACGAATCAACTTTTGGACCAAAGTAAGTCTTCATAGTTATAGGCGAAATTTATTTATTTTCTTATATAACACTTATAGAAAGGATTATGAAACCAACAAGTTAGTCTCAGGAATGCTACAGCTTGCACCACAAACACACCTCGTGATAGATGAGACATTTACTAAATCTGATCGCCTTAACAGCAATGGCATTTTGTCTATGCAAATTCTTGGACATGTTATGACGCATCAGGAGTTGAAATGTAATTTCCAGTATTATGAAATTGATTATGAAGTCGATATTCCAATATTGTGTTTCAGTGAAAAGAAAAGTATTTTGCCGGTAAGTTTTTTTAAAAATACATATACATACTACTAAGAATGTAATTACAAATATTTGTCTATAGTACGATGCATTTGTACCAATCGAGTATGATGACCAAGCCGTTGAAGTTATTGAGGAGTCGCTCAAGGCAGCTAGGCATTATTTGAATCCAACTCGATTAAATCAATTTAGACGGTTCCTGACTATGGCTAAACTCACCGAATTTAATGTAAATCCAGCTGAGAGCGAAATGATTCAAAATGATTTTGTAGAAATGCGTAAAAATAAAAGCATTCGCGATGCCGAAGAGTTACATCATTTGTTGGTATTAACTCGGTTATTGGCTGTGGCACGAGGCAAAAATGTGCTTGACAAAGATGCATGGGAACTAGCCAAGCAAATGGAGTCGACTCGTGAGCAAAGATTTACAAATAAAGAAGGAAGTAACTAATTAAAATTGGTTCATTGAAAAGAATTTCAGATGGCTACTGGTTAAGGTGTCATATTCCATTTGTTTTAAAAATGAATAAATTCATTATACACATTTTTGTTTACTACAAATTAAAATCATTGTTTAGTTTGTTTAATTTTTATTTATTTTAATATTAGCAACATATGGTCAAAAGTATAAAATTTTAGAGTTGATCAAGTGCTGCGTAGGGTTAACGTGTACTAACATACCTGAAATTAAAAACAAATAAATATTATGATTAATATGATAAAAAAAAAATGTTTTAAATGAATTGAAAAAATTGTTCAGAAAAATTAATTTGCGTTGGATAATGGGACGAATTCTCTTCATTGAAAATCAAAGCGAGCTGGGTCAGAGTATCATCATA
Source organism: Bactrocera correcta (assembly GCA_027475135.1). NCBI lineage: Eukaryota > Metazoa > Arthropoda > Insecta > Diptera > Tephritidae > Bactrocera > Bactrocera correcta. Next base: position 153,641,773 of record CM050325.1, read on the forward strand.
TAAGTAGGTTTTACAAAATTCTATAGATGTATTCAAATTTATGCTTACCTTATAAATCAATAGGCAAAACAGCAAATTCATCTGAAAAACAAAAGAAGGCCGATACTTTATAGAAATAGCAAAATAATAATTACATTATGAGTTTGTAGTTATGTTTCAGTTTGGATGTAGTCATTTATCAGTAAAATGAAGGGGAATCCGAAAATATCTCATCATAAATGATATAAATGCATAATTTTTTACTTTTGATTCCTTACATTTCCAATGTGATCCTTTTGCCCTCGTCTGTAAAGAAAATAAATATACTTAATATACTTGTATTTATGGCTTCGAAGAATAAGAAAACTTAGTAATATATCAGTAAATATATTTTTGCGTTGGATATTGGGACAGTTCTCTTCATGGTGTATCGAAGCGAGCTGGGTCAAAGTTTCATCATTTAATTAGGAGCACTTTAGTCCCTATTACGGTTTGCAATTATTTTAATTTTTCTTTTAAATAATGTCAACAACTTCGATAGAAATTAGTTGTAGTTCGTAACATTGAAAAGAGTGGTGGATCTGAAGTAGAATTATTTTAACTTCAATTCAACTGAGTGGAACTACAAACCGTAATTGGGTACATACACATTGGTGGCCTCTTAACTAGAGATTTTTTTCACAAACACTGACTAAACTGTGTTGCTGTTTTTCTTGTCGAAAAACATAAGCTTATACAATTTTCATCACTAACTAAAACAGTGTAATATCTTATGGAATCTTTCATTATTGGTCACCAGTGTACATAAAGAGAAAATTTCTCCCACTTACATACCTTCATATCTAAGTAAGCCGATCATTTTAAAATGGGGTCCAGATAAATGCCCAGATTGTATTAGCTTATGGCAGTCCCAGATTAACAGCTGTAGGTTCACCTATAAAAACATAAATATCGTTAACTCTTTGGTAAAAAACAATTATCTTAAATCCTACGTTATGCAATCAGAGAGGATTTAGTCATTTATAAGGCAAATGAAGGGGAATCCGAAAATATTTCATCATAAATGATATAAATGCATATTTTTTTTAGTTTTGATTACTTACATTTCCAATGTGATCCTTTTGCCCTCATCTGTAAAGAAATTAAAGATAATTAATATACTTATATTTATGGCTTCGAAGTATAAGAAAACTTAGTAATATATCAGTAGATATATTTTTGCGTTGGATATTGGGACAGTTCTCTTCATGGTGTATCGAAGCGAGCTGGGTCAAAGTTTCATCATTTAATTAGGAGTCCCTATTACGGTTTGCAACTATTTTAATTTTTCTTTTAAATAATTTCAACAACTTCGTAATATCGAAAAGAGTGGTGGATCTGAATTAGAATTATTTTAACTTCAATTCAACTGAGTGGAACTACAAACCGTAATTGAGTATTAATACACATTGATGGCTTCTTAACTAGAGATTTTTTTCACAAAAACTGTCTAAACTGTGTTTTTTTTTGTTTAAAGCCAGAATTTTTCATGTCGAAAAGCACAGGCTTATAAAATTTTCGTCACTAACTAAAAGAGTGTTATATATTATACAATATTTCATTATTGGCCACCAGTGTACATAAAAGGAATATTTCTTCCACTTACCTTCATATCTAAGCAAGCCGATCATTTTAAAATGAGGTCCAGATAAATGCCTAGATTGTATTGAGTTATGGCAGTCCCACATTAGCAGCTGTAAAAAAACATAAATATCGTTAACTCTTAGGTAAAAAAAAAAACAATTATCTTAAATCTAACGTAATACAATCAGAAAGGATTTAGTCATTTAACAGTCAAATGATGGGGAATCCGAAAACATCTCATCATATAAAGATAAACTTATAATAAAATTATTTAAAGTAAAGTATATGTATATTATAACATATTTTATTACCTGATTTTTATCAAAAAGTTGTTTCCTTCCTCAGCATTTCAGAAGAACAATTGAGCTACAAAACAGAAAAATATTCATTAAAAACAAATATAAGCTATGGACTAAAATTTATAAGCATAAGAAAATCAGTGATTTATATTTGCGTTGGATAAGGAACAGTTTTCTTCAATTAATTTCAAAGCGAGCTGGGTAAGTTGTCATCATTTTAATCATACCATATCAAAACAAGTGCTATAATTACCTCTTCTTCATTATTGTGGCTTCAAAAACAAGGACCAATAATTTTGGGAAACATGTGAGATATAACTTCGTTTCGATTATATGATTACGAAATCACAACTGAAAGTAAAAAATATAATATATTTTTACTTTTGAATTCAACAAACAAGCATTAAAAGAAATGAAATAACCAATCAGTTCTACTATCTATTTTTAGTAAAACTTTCATAAATTTTTCAAGTTACATTAAAAGTTGTCATCAATTTAAATTTAGTTGAAAATCTGTAAATGTTAAGAATTAACTTACCAATCATGAGAATCCAAATGAGTTGCAAGGTGAATTCCTAATACAGAAAGCTGTAATATAAAAAAATATATGTAAAAATATATGCAATATTTTTTTTACTCAAATCAAAAATGTAAATTAAATTTTAATCAGAATTGGGTTTACATCATTATCTTCAAGAGTAGCAAATAATATAAAAACATCATTTTCTTCGAGTAGAACAAAATAAAAACTAGATAATACGAACCTTTATCCACATATATACTATTGAGCAATAAACGGTGCAGATCTAACGGAAATCGAATGCCCAAATCCTAAAACGAAAGAAATTAAAATACATTTATAGTATGTGCATATAAACTATAAAAATCTAATTAGGATTTATTGTGAAACTTAATCAGAATACATTTACATCAAAGTACTTTTTCAAGAGTAGCAAATAATTTGAAAACATCATTATTTCACGATATAAACTTAAACTTTATTAAATAGTTTTTACTTACGTCGTAAATATTTGCGATGTTCCATCATCCGCACGAAACCACTGAAAAGAGATTGTTTGACATTAATAATTGTTCATCGGAGTAAAGTTTTTCAGAATTTGTATGAAATCAGTTTAACTTTGACATCATAAATTTACATTCAGCGACGAAAAATATTAACATCATTATTTTATTTCATAACACACTTAAAAATGTAATACACTAATTTATTTACCTTCGAAATATTAGTAAACGGCACACAAGGTTTCCATTTTGAAATCAGGATTTATTACTGCAAAGAAAGAAGAAAAACCAAACGAAACGACTTCCCTTATACTATACACTTAAAAAAATTAAAACTCAGTGTTGTTTTTCGGCAAAACTCCTATGTGCGAGTTTTGGCTTTTCTTTCCTTTGTATCTTCTACATTATAAAGTGTATGTTGTTTAATTAATTATTATATTAAACAGATTCCTGTACTGGAGGTTCATAACCTTCGGGTCTTTCGACAACAGCGCCTTCCGAAGAAACAACAGCATCAGTACCTTTGCCACCGCCATCACCGTGTAATTCTAACAATTTGGACAGATCGAAACGCGGCTTCTTCAAAACCTTTACTTTACGAATGTAAACATCATGTAAAGGATAAATGCGTTGGCACTTCTTCTCAATGTCCTTAGCAATGGAGTCAAGTGCTAGCTTGTTCACCAACTGCTTCAAGTCAGCGCTGGTTACATCGTTGGTAATGATTTCAGTCATCTTTGAGCGAATATTACGAACTTGAGACTGTTGGGCGTAACAAGTTTTGCGCTGTGATTGTTGATCCTTAGCAGTAAAGCCAATACAGAAAACGCGTAGCATGTAACCATCAGTGGTCTTAGCTTCGACAATGGCTTCAATAAGTGTCTGCCATTTCTTTACCATGGACCTAAATGAGAATAACATATTAATGAGTATCAACTTTACATTTATACCAGAAAATAAATATTAGATATTACAGCTAATATAAATGTTTACAAACTAATCCCTAATTGGGAATGTAGGTAACAGTTCCCAGGGTGCCGTTTGAAGTTTTAATCTTGGAGCATCGTAGAGACAAAACATATAGTTGTGAAATATTTTGTCTGAATTATACGTCCGTTGTTTGCAGTATACAAATATACTATATCAGTTTTCTTCCCGTTAATAACAATAGAGAACTTGGTTCAGATTTCATACTTTATATGAAGACTGAACCATATTGTACATATGTATGTATAATTATGTTTTGCTAACTAATAATCAATAAACACTTTTCACTTATCGTACCTGTACTTGTCTGTAGTCAAATCCATACCGTGGAAATTGCAGAGCACATTGCGGTCCTGAACATCCTCAGCAATCAAACGGAACTTACGGAAAGAACGATCCGAATCGTTGTCGTTTTGCAAATCAGCCAATGATACCTCGAACACACGACCCTTCAAGTAGTCAGAGGCGATTCTCTGACCCTGGGTACGGTTAACCAAAGTTTTGCCAATCTGGCGGGTCACAAACATGTTTGGTGCTTTTACATCGTACCAATCTTTGCGTGAGAAGGGATCTACAACCTTCTTCTTGCCACCTTTTTTACCTCCTTTAGAGAGACCCTTATTTTTACCGACCGCCATCTTCAGAGTTCAAAGCGGAAAAAGATCGAATCACGTTGACGCAGTAATGTCAAAAGAAGGAAACGCAACATGTCAACCACTGAAATGTAACTGAATCCAATGCTGCCAGCAAATTGGATATTATATTCTATTATTTTAAATTAGATAAAGAATTTCTCACTGATGTATAATTTTAATGAATACGCCACTAATTTATATCTCCTCAATTTTTTCGAATCTCTTTTTATAGACACTACTTTTTATTTAAGAAATTATTTATAAAATTAACTACGCAGCGAAGAAAGCAAAGGGTATGTCAGAAAAACGCTTTGCTCTCAGCGTTTCTCTCTAATAAGAATGGCTGCTGTTTCTTGGGAAAGCATTACAATTTGAACTATATTTTGCTTCGCTTTCCTGCGTTTCACTTCGATAGAAACGCAATTGCCTGACGCAAACCAATGTAAGATTCTATGTAAATCAGCAATACGAATGAAATTTCATCTATTTAATGATGAATGAGGAGGATCTGAGGTTTGTGGCTAAGTAAAAACTCAAGAGACTATTATAGACGAAAAAGGAGAGAAATTATAGGGAACTAATAATAATAATAAATAGCATTTTATATAATCTCAAAACATATTAGGGGTATTCTCTTGCTCTTGCAAGATTGCAGATTGCAAAAATACTATACCGAAATATACAAGGGCACGAGAGCACCCATTGCAGAATCTAGTGATATATGAGCGACTGATTCAGTCAATTTATTGTAAATGACTATTGTGCATGGCTATTGTGAATTGGCGCACCTTCTGCATACATTTTTGACAAAAAAAACTATAACAAAACTTTATAATTTAAATAGAAATTATAAAATCTAATTAAAATTTACCTTTCTCAACAATTTAACGACGTAATATGTTTTTATGTAAAATGGCAACTACAACAGGGTTGCAATTTTTTTTTGCGTGACATTGCACGCAAATATACATGGGTTTTGGTCTGACATATTTCACAGCCCTTGCAAATATTTTTCCGCGTGTGTTTGTTGTTGTGCCGTTGTAAATCTGCAATGCTTGCACCGTGCACGGAGATTTGCAAGAGCAAGAGAATACCCGTATTGTTTATAATATTAAAAATTTTTATGTATTTTGTAAGATTAGGCAAGGTGTTCAGCAGTTTCAGTTGAGTAGTAAACTCTGACAAATAGTTAATTTTTGACAAACATTGACATTCTCGATTTTGGACAGAGAATACAGAAGACGTCAAATTGACGTTGAGAATATGGGTAGAAAAGAACGTCAACATTTTGTGTATACGAAAATAACGAAAGTAAAATGAAAATAAATAATCGTAGTTTCAGAAAGAATAAAATAATTTAACAAGTTTCACTGAAAAGAAAACAGTGTAGAGCACTTTTTTTTGCAAATATTTACATTTCCTTTCCATCTGTGGATTGCTCTGTTAGCCTCCGAAACATGTCTCAAAGTGCGGTGCCAGTGCAACGACGAGGAGGAACTTCGGAAACACCTAGATTTGGGGATGCTACAGAATGGGAGGCGCGAGAAGTAAATTCAAACTTTCTTACACATTAAAACCATAAATTAAAGGTACATATGAATAAAAAATTCTAATTTGATTCAGGCTCAGAGGCAACGGGAGTTGGATGAAGCACGAGCGCGCGCTGCTCAAATGGAAAAAACGATGAAGTGGTGGTCAGATTGTACGGCTAATTGGCGTGAAAAATGGAGTAAGGTATATACAAATGATATTTCCGTTATAACTTGTCGTAGCTACGAGTCATAGTAATTTAGAAATAAGAACTTGTTTAATCGATATTCATAGAAATTTTGTATTATTTGATTATTGTGATTAGGTTCGAACAGAACGGAATAAAGCAAGAGAAGAATCTAAGCAGTTGCGAGCCAATCTCGACATATCTATGAAAGAAGCTAATTCTTATAAGCGGGAAAAAAATGATCTCGAGGTACAAATTTCTCAACTTAAAAAAGAAATGGAAAAGGTTCACACGTTAATGATGAAACATGCTGATCAATTTCACAAAACAGGGTAAGTATTTATATAGTAAATTATTATTTAAGATTGATAAAATGTAATAATTTATTAGAATGTGTGATGCTTCTGAAGATACTGAAGCAAATGGCCGTGATACTAATTGCTCACCTGATATTTCATCTGATGGCTTAAAAAATGTGAACAGTGAAGACGGATTGGTAATTTTTGATAGACATACTATTGTATTTTGTAAACAAATTAAATATTGCAGGTTACAAAGGCGATTTGTAATGATTTGAAAGATTTGGACATTGAAGAATTTGTTCTTAAAGGTGCCGTAACAAAAAATGTTAACGAAATGGGTAAGTTTTTTAAATATTGAAAAGTGAATTGGTACAGTAAAGGCAATATTGATAGATGAAGTATCAGCTGAAGAAAAGCGTTTAATACAACAATTATCAAAAGACGATTTTGACGAGGAATATTTGCTGCAAAAGATCTCAATGCTTCAATTGCGTTTAGATGAAGCACAGAAGACTGTACAAGCAGAAAGAGAGTGAGTACTTTCTATGTATATATACATAAGAATTACCATTAAATCAAAAACCTGTTAAATAATTGTTATAAGAACACTTAAGGTTTAAAATAAATTAATATTGGCTATTTAAATTATGTTTTATAACTTCATTTGGACTTAAAAAACGCAATGCTTAGAGGAGTTAGAAAAAGAACATAAGGATTTTTATTTTTATTATACGAATAACTTTATATAATTATCTGCCAATATATTTTACCCTCAAAAATATGCAACAATGTCCGTATTTTCAGGGAGAAAAATATCCTACATAAAACAATCGAAAAGTTAACATTGGAAATACAAGAAGTACGTGATCGCCAGGAAGAGCTCCGCCTGGCTAAACAGGTGAGCAGCACATTACAACTACAATAAGCTAGTAACAAATTTCGCATGATATATACCATAAATTATAGTATTAATATTTGTTTTCTGGATTGCGCTATTCAAAATGTCTAATTTTGAACATTCAGAGGGAAATTTTTTTGGTTTTTAAATAGTTTTATTTGTGCTTTTTTTAATTACTTTATGTTCGAAAAAGTTTATAAATAAAGACTCTAAGCTAACTGAATAATTAATTGAATATGATGATTTTATAGGAAGCTGTTCGAGAATTGCTGACTCTACAAGAACAACACCGCGCTGAAATGCGTATAATAAATAACTCATTGCATGAAGAAACTGCATCACGAGAAAACCTCGAACGGCGCTTAGCAGAACTGCGTACTGAGGTGGGTATTTATTCTAACTCTGAGTTATTTATTAAAATTCATTTCCTCTTATTTTTTCAGTTGGAACGTCTTCAGGCCGAGAATGCATCAGAATGGGGTAAGAGAGAACGTCTCGAAACAGAAAAGCTTGCTCTGGAACGCGACAACAAAAAATTGCGAGCTGAAGTACGCGACTATCAAGAGCGTTCTGACCGCAAAGGTCGACCAATGCAGGCGAATGATGTTGAAGTACGTGCACTGCAACAGGAACTTGCTGATCGAAATAAAGAAATAAGCGAGATTAAATTATCACATTCCAAATTGAAGAAACTGTTAGCCGAAACAAATACAGAGTTAGGACACGCTGTTCGGCGAGCAGAACAATACGAAGCCGAGGTAAGTGCAAAAACCTCAACTAATGGGAAAACTTTAGTATTTTTGTATAAATTTCGAATTAATTTTATTGTTACGGAAATTTTTTCTTTCAAAATCTTTTTAAGTAAGGCAGGCAATGTAAATGGAGAAATGCAATATAAAATAAAAAAGTATAAAATATTAGTCTTAGGCTAACTTAATTTGCGAATGCTGGTATTCCTGTAATAGCACGCCCAAGAATAAGAGCATGGATGTCGTGTGTGCCTTCATAAGTGTTCACAGCTTCCAAATTCATGGAATGCCGTATAACATGATATTCATCAGATATACCGTTGCCACCAAGAACATCACGCATATTCCGAGCAATATCCAATGCTTTACCTGAGTTATTTCGTTTGATTAGTGAAATCATTTCTGGGGTATGTAACTTCCGATCCTTAAGCCGTCCTACTTGAAGACATGCTTGTAAACCTAATGCTATGTCAGTTTGTGCATCAGCAAACTTCTTTTGTATCAATTGATTTGCTGCCAATGGTCGTTTAAATTGTTTCCGATCAAGTGTATATTGGCGAGCGATTTGCAAACATGCTTCTGCCGCCCCCATGGCACCCCACGCAATACCATAGCGTGCGTTGTTCAAACAACCGAAAGGTCCTCTGAAGCCCTCAACATTTGGTAATATATTAGCTTCGGGAACATGTAAATCGTCCATTAAGATCATACCGGTGGTAGATGCGCGTAGAGAAAATTTTCCTTCTATTTTAGGCGTGGATAAGCCTTTGACCGATTGCGCCCGATCCACTATAAATCCTCGCACCTTTCCATCTTCACACTTTGCCCATACGATAAGGACATCCGCTATCGGAGAGTTGGTAATCCAAGTTTTAGAGCCATTCAGAATGTATTCCTTGCTACTGCTGTCATATTTGGCCCGTGTTTCCATGCCGGCTGGATCACTACCATGGTTTGGTTCAGTTAAACCAAATGCTCCTATAAAAAAGACAATGATTATTGTACATACATATGTAATTATAAAATATACATGTATTATATATTGACATATATGTATAGTCCTTTTCGTAAGTACATCCTTGTATGTAAAGTATAAAGTTGTTGCTTTATATTTGTTTGAATCACTTACCAATCAATTTGCCTTGGGCCATTCGAGGTAGATATGTTTCTTTCTGAATTGCAGAACCGTAATCGAATATTGCTCCCATCGCCAGAGAACTCTGCACGCTCAAAGCAGAGCGATAAGCCGAATCTACCCGCTCGATTTCTCTGGCCAACAAACCGTATGCGACATTCGACACACCGGCACAGCCGTAGCCATTAATTGTACAACCTAATGCTCCTAGACTACCGATTTCCTCCATAATTTCCTTATGGAATACTTCATTGCGATTGGCAGCAGTGATGCGCGGCAGTAGGCTCGTTTCACAGTAACTTCGAAATGCGTCACGTATGGCGATCTCCTCTTCTGTGAGTTGTGATTCTAAATTGAGTGGATCTTGCCAATTAAATTTCGGTGATTCAGTTGTGGTAGCGAATTGTTTTGCATAAACTGCTTTAGTACAGAGTTGTGATGTCGGACGAAATTTCGTTAAGAGGCATCTCGCAATCATTTTGTATTTTACGATTTATATCTGTTTATAATCTTGTATCTATTATTTATGAAACTACTTGGGTAGTATAATGATAACAATTTGCTTTATATTACTTATTTACGTATTAGTAGAATAAAACCTCCTGGTTCGCGCGCTCTTGTGCGACTGTTCACTAATATTATTGTATTCCAGTATAAAAGTATTTTAGAGATCTTTGGATTAAGTTGTACTGTAATCTTTCACCTACCTGAGAATGTGGTTTCCGAAAGCTCAATCACAAGTGTAATCACACATATGTATATTTTATGATTCTCAATACACAACTGAGAGATAGGGAGAGCAGCAAATGAATACATATGGACTTACATACATATATACAAATGTATACTACAGCAGCGATTACTACTTGCGTTAAAAAATGTATTTATGTATGCAAAGAGATCTATGTTTTTGTTTAAAAGAGGCGGAATTAATTAAAGAGGCTGTTTGTCTAAATGCGCTCATTCTGTTTATCAGTTAACTTTATGCTTATGTGTGCTCATGTGTAAACGCACATATGGTTCTGTTTGGTCACACTATTTTCTCTCCGTGATTCGTTGTGTATATTCTGCCTCTTTCTCAATGGTGTATTCTCTCCTTGGAATCATTACACTTGATATGATACTGCATATGTATAAATGTTTTTATACATGAGCATATGTGTACAGTACAAATTCGATGATCAGAACAATGATAAAACTAAGCGTGTGAAATGGTAGAATGCCTGTGGAACAATTTCTCAGCTGCCATATTTTGATATAGATTTTGTAACAATTGCCGTCTGAAACAACAATAAAATATACTGCATGCAAATAAATAGCGCTATATTTTAAAATTTGTGTGATACGAAAATATGATTTTAACGGTTGTTTGTATCTCAAATCTTATCAAGCAAAAATTATGAAGTTATGCATAACAAACAAATCATAATAACGAAACGATTTGATTTCCAGATGTATTTTCTAACCTATTATATTCTATTTCTAACCTAGAAAACGATGCAAAATTTAGATGTTTTGATTAAACTTGATAAATAAGGCAGCTACAATCAGTGCCACTCTCCATAGATATATAAAATATTATTTTTCAATTTACATTGTAATGTCCCAGAGCAGGATTATATTATCTAACTCTACATGAAAACAGAAAACTCCCTACAGTACCTGCGGGGAAAAAAGAAATGCATGTCTTTACATACTATATGTTTGTTTCATATGATTTATGCCTGATAAAGATCAATTGCAATGCTCAAACCTGACTAACACATGGAACTTAATTGCATCAAGTTAGAAGGTTGAAAAATTTGAAGAGGCGTGAATGACCCATTTCACTAAAAATTTCTATAAATAAAAATAATAAATTTGTAAACTTTTACTTTTAGGTGAAGCGACTCCGACAGCGGGTGGAAGAATTGAAGCGTGAACTAGCCAGTGCCGAGGACGAACTGGACTCGGCTGTAAACCAAGTTCGCCGTTTACAAAGGTCCAATGATGAATTGGTTGGTCAAACAGAAGGACTCCAAGTGCAAATTCAACATTTACAAACCAGGTTTGTCGCTTTTTAAAATTTGTTTCTGTCTGATTTGGAGACGAAATCTGGATGTTTTCCTTCTATAACTGGTAACTGTTAAAAAATCTGTCATACTTATTAACTTTTTGGATTGCTGCTTCTTCTGATGGATAAATATTTCAAATTGCGAAACATTTAATACTTACTATTTATAAAAACATGTTCCAATGCCCTAACATGTGTATATGTACCATATGCAAAAACAAAATATTTAAGACGAGCACCCAGCCCTCAAATGCGCACCGTAGGCGGTGTACAGTTGCGCAATAAGATCGCCGTAGAAATTCCTAGTGAATGCTTGCCCAATATCAATGATCTACGTCAGATTTTTGATGATCAACCTGTTGGCAATCGTCATAGCCATAATGCAGCTAGCAGCTTACCGAATGGAGGTAGCACGGAAGCTGCTATACCAAAACGCTCAAGTCATACGGAACGTACTTTGATGCAGCAGACAAGCACATTTTTCGATGCGAAACCATCGCACTTGGAAGAAAATATTTTTGAGTCGAAATCGCGCAATCTGGAATTTGAGCGGGCCAAACAAAAATTTGATAATCCATCTCATCTACAGCACCAACGTCATCACCACCAGCGCGAGCAGCGTGAACGGTCATCTGGTAGATTTATTGGTAGTGGCCAGCAACAACAGCAACAGACTAGTGGTAATCGTTCTAATCTGGCGCTGCCATTGAAAATTACCAACACCTCGAGCCTAGGTATGGGCGTGAGTGGGAGTGGCAGCGCCAGTTTTAATTCCAATGCGAACACAAATTCAAATCCTAACTCGTGCAAAGACGATGTAAATCGCCAATTATTTCTGGAGGATCATTCGCATTCCTCCAAGACTGGTGGTGCTGGTGGTGGTAACGTTGGTGAAGCAGTTGTGGTTGGTATAGGTGGCACTGCTAGGGCCACCAGCACTAATCAGTGTGCTGGCGGCAGTTATTCACGGAACAGTATTAATTTAGATGGTCTTAAAGTGTCCGACGACGAGGTAAGCACCTCCAAAGTAGCATCAGGAGTATGCTTATAGTTTGCGTTTGGCTTTAAACTATAATTTTTTAATTTTTATGTGGATGCATATATGTAATATGTGTACTCCACATACATATATGTATGTAAATTCCACTTACAAGTCTGGTTTGTTAAAAATAATTTTTCTTTGTGCCTGTGTGTATGTTACATGTATGTATGGTAAGAGTAGGTTTTGTTTTCATGTATTACTAATTATTGTGTACATACATACATATACCTAAGCATGTATTAAAATGTTTTTTTCAAATTCAAAACATAAAACTATTTTTTCCCATTCACAGACTCCGTAATTACGGTTCGACGAGCTTATTGCTGGATGACGAAACTGAAGAAATAAGTGACGAAGGAATTTAATTTAATTAATTAATAAGTATTTACGTAAGAACATATATACATATGTATATATGAAGATAAAAGTATTCCATTATTGTGTTAGTTTAAGTGAGCATGTTTCGAATATATTCTTATGCAACGATATGTCTATTCAAAGTGCTAATTTGTATATTCCATATACGCATACTAACGCGTAGATATTTTTTCATTAACATTTACATATTGCTCCCTTATATTTATTATACTGAATAAGCCTATTTGTACTTAAAAATGTTTTATTGATATCTATACACTACATTTACTCATATTTTACTCATAACGACATAAATATTCATTCATAGATTTAAAATAATTGCATATATGTATTGCGTTTAAAAAAATACATTACCTATGAAAAAAGTTAGAAGACTGTTAAAATTTTTTTGGGCATCAAATAGTTGGTTATCATGGTTCGATAACGGTGTTGTTGTTGTTGTTTTAACGGTTATGTAATCCCCGTTAGGATGGTAAGGGTTATTTGCGTGGTCGTCGACGTCATCCAACGGGAGGCCCAAGAAACATGCTGTTTCGACGGGGTCGAACCAAAGGGAGGAGAGTGTTAGATGAGTGGGGTTTGTAGGGCATGCAAAGAGGTGGTCAGTATCATGCGGAGACTCGTTGCATGCAGGGCATACATACATTGGGTATGTCAGGGTCTATTCTGGATAAGTAGGAGTTTAACCTGCTACAATATCCAGAACGAAGTTGCGCTAGGGTCACTTGTGTTTCTCGCGGCAACTCGAGCTCTTCGTCTGCTATAGGTGGTGATTTGACTCCAAAAATCGGCATTCACGGGAAGGAAGTCCGTGAAGGTGTTGATGGCTACACTGTGAATGGTGGTCAGTACCTGTCAAACAGTCAGTTGCGTCCGAAGTCCGGTCGGCGTAGTGTACGACGTAGTCAAGGAAGGTCCTTTTGATGCTCCTAGGAGGCGGTTCCCGCTCCAAGCAGATGGCTGCAAGGGTGATTTCCCATCCCAGCAGGAACTGCTTAGAGAGGAGTTCATTATGCTCCTTTATTGGGAGCATAAGCGTCTCACTATGAAGGTGTTCGATGGGAGACATCAAAAGGCATCCCGTCGTGATTCGGAGTGCAGTATTTTGGCAGGTCTAAAGTTTTTCCCCATCTGCGTACCACTGCATCCAGGCGACCATATTAGTGCTGCGTAGTTAAGGACCGGCCGGCCGATTGCCTTGTATGTTGCCTACAACGTTTTTTGTCTTTTCCTCATGTGCTGCCGGCTAGCGAATTGAAAATTTTGTTGCGGCTCTGTACCTTGGCGATAATCGCGGTCGTATGGGAAGAGAAGGAACATAGACTATCGAAGGTTACACCTAAAATCTTTGGGTTATTGACAGGGCGGAATTTTTGCGTCATCGACTGCAATGTTAAGTTCAAGTCTATACCCCTTCGTCCAGTTTGTAAAATGGTCGCTGCGGACTTGGTGGGGGAAAGTGTGAGGTTCCGTGCAGTGAGGAAATGAGAAAGGTCGGTGAGGCAGTTGTTTACCTTCGAACACATGCCATCGATTCCATTGCCCGACGTCAATATCGTGCAGTCATCTGGTGGTTGCGGGAGTTTCGAGAAGTAGAAGTTAAACAGTAGTGGGAAGAGGATGCCACCCTGCGTGAGGTTCAGGTAGCTCATGGTCCACCTCTTTAGTCCTGGATGAAGCGTAGTTTTTCAATGTCCTGCAGTAACGTTGTGTGGTTCACTATGTCAAAAGCTTTTGACAAGTCCAACGCCACAAGGAATTTTTTCTCACAGGGTGGTTTCTGGTTGAGGCCACGAACTATCTGAGCGTTTATGCCGCTAAGTGCTGTGATGGTGCTGTGCACTTTTCGGAATCAGGTGGTGATTGGCTAGGCACAGGTGGTGAGTGAAAGTCGGGAGTAACAAGGCCTCAAGTGTCTTCACTACTGGGGAGAGGAGAGTTATCGGATGATAAAACTTTCCTTTTTTGGCGGCTTTCCCAGGTTTCAGTAGTGGGACCACTCTTTCGATTTTTCACACATCGGGTATTTCAAGAGTGATCAGTGACAGGTTAAGGACTTTGGTGAGATAACTTAGTTCCGTCAAGCCTAGATGCATGTTAATTCCATTAGAGCCAATGGATTTCAATTCCCATGACAGACGGTTCTACACACCGGAATTGACTCGGATATCATCCGACGATTGGATCGGTGAGTACTAATTTGTGTTCGATAACGGTTGTTGTTGTTGTAGCGGCAGAATTCTGCCGAGTTGACAGTCCTTGGACGGATAAAAATCCGGGTCCGTTCCGGTTACGTAGACCCGACTGTCGTGGGTCCGATAACGGTCGCCAATGACGGTTACGTTCTCACCGTTTCTCACTCATGTTTAAAGAAATTCCACCGGCCCACGAACCATAACAAACCTTTAGTTTTTCTGGATAAAATGACAGCTCTTGAACCTCGTCCCAAATGCGGCATTTTGCGAAGCGAGCGCTTTCTCTTAGGAAGGTGGAGCGGCTTTAGTTCTTCTTCAACGGAGTAGAGGCCTTCCTCTTCTTCCCCCGGCGGATACTCCTTCGAAAACTTTCATAGCTGGAGTGTTTTCGTCCATTCGGGCGACATGACCTAGCTAGCGTAACTGCTCTCTTTTAATTCGCTGAACGATGTCAATGTCATCGTATATCTCGTACAGCTCATCGTTGAATCGACTGCGATATTCACCGTTACCAATTCGCAAAGGATCATAAATCTTATGCAAAAGCTGTCTATCGAACACTCCTAAGACCGACTCATGAAATAATGTCATCAAAAAAGCAATGTATGTGTATTTAAGATCGTAAGTGATTCGTTTCAGTAACTTAAAATGACTAGTAATTATTGGTGATGTTTTTAAGACACTTATGTATATATTAACTTTTATATATATGTCTACGAAAAGGGAGCTAACGTGCGAAAACTAGTTTTCTGGGAAACAGATGTTAAAAATAAACAACTCGTTTCGTTTAAAAAAAGTTTCTAAAAAGTGAAAATTGAATTTTTGACACCTAAGCCCCCTTTCCGTAGACCAGGTCACATATAGTATCTCAAAAAGATCACCATATAATGTATAGTCATTTTAGGTTACTGAAATCAATCACTTACGATCTTAAATGCACTTACATTGCTTTTATCCGTTGCTTCTTAGAGTTTGGATTTGTTTTCGTGAAGCCTTATTAAATAAGTAGTCGAACAAGAAATAAAATTATAATGTTAAGTAAAACCATAGAAAATTATTACTTTCAAACAATGGACTTTATTTGAATTTTATATGCTTTTTAATGTTCTTTTACAATTTATTAATATAATAAATAAGGTAATTCATTTTTTTCTTTCTTTTATATGAAATATATTTTCCAAGTTCTTATAATAGAAGCTTTAATTTTTGACTTAGTTAATATATTTATAATTATTACCCTTATGTTATGTTAGGTCTTCTGTTTCATTCCTTTGCATTACCATTAGACCTTAACATATGGCAAATAATCTGACTTTTATATCATTCAGTTTAAACGTGTAATTCGCTTTTATATTGGAAATTTATAAACAAATTGATGATTGAAATAGTTGAGAGATCTTTTTATTTATTTTTCAATTGCAATTTAATAAATTTTCTATATATTGTTATAAGAGACGCTAATAAGGCTACTTATGACTACTTTATTCATTGTCGAAATTGTTCGCTCAATTGTATGTACATATGGGTTCTTGTATGAGTTTAATAGTTGTCAAAATAAATTAAGCAACATGTATAAATCAAACATAACAAAACAGCTTCACCAGCCACATTTACTAAGTTTTAATGTGATCTAATTTTATACTATACAATAATTATAATACATATTTTTACAAACCTACAAACACATTTGCGTGTATTCACAATTGTTGGCTAATTGTTTTGGGGAAATATTATACATATGCACGAGATTGAACTGAGTGCTCGATTTTCATTTAACCACCTTTGGGTGAATTTCATATATCCGCCTTGATAGTAATAAAAAATGCATTTATGTATGTACCTATATAACATAATTACATAAATATTATTTTTAGGTACCAGCGTTTCCTTGTATAGTATATTTAACCATGAGGAGAGCCAAACACAAGATTAAGTTTTATTTAACCCTTCACCGACTCGAATTGCAAATTGGAAAACATTATTGTTTCAGTTATCGGCTCAATAATATACCAAGTATCATTAGGATCACGTTAAGTTGTATGCTTCCCGCATTACCGCACAATTCTATTGTACTTTCCTAATTAAATAAACAACAAAAACAAGTTAGTAATTTTTTGATTAATTTATTATATAAAATTTAGTACTTACATTTATATGCCTATTTATGCAACTGACGGGACGGACCCTTGAAAACTCACGATCGTTCTTATAGCAGGCGAATGTTTGATTCTTATCGAGCGGGTATGGAATGGGCGCTGGATTAACCGTCAACTGTATGGACGTATCTCGTGGGCATCGCTGATCGATTACCAACAATATCATATTACTATTAGGTATCGGCAGCACAACAAATGGCCGTTCACACGCATGAGCTGTCATATTGTACACTACATTATCCTTATCATTGTACATAAGATATAAGTGACGTTGCATGTCGCACGATTTGAGCCGTGTGCGATGCAATGTCACCAAACGGATCCAGTCGGTGCTCTTCGAATTGCTTGGGTAGTCATTCATGTCTTCATCTATGTATGGATCGATGAACTCGGCAATGGCCATATTGGTAAGTTGCACAATATACCACAACACCGTATGGAACAGCCATTTGAGCGCACGAAGAAGGTGAAAGAGGGGCTAAACGAATTAAACATTATCGTATACATGAGATATGCAAATTTGATTAGGTTTCAGTTTTATTCACTATTAGCTACTTATATCACTTACGGATAGTAAGTTATTTGATCCGTTCATATCACCGCTGGATTCGAAACAAACAGCTTGATAATCATACACAGTGACACGTTTGAAGACTTTCTCGTCCACTAAACGCGCCATAATACCACCGTTAATTTCTCCAAAGAACTTGCCCGTCTCTTGACGATATGGAGAGATAATAATAAAACCATTGTTATCAATAACGTAGCATTCCCGATCCTCAACAGCACATCCCTACAAAAAAAATATTATAATTAGAACGTAACGGGTGATTTTTTTGAGGTTAGGATTTTCATGCAGTAGTATTTGACAGATCACGTGGGATGTCAGACATGGTGTCAAAGAGAAAGATGCTCAGTATGCTTTGACATTTCATCATGAATAGACTTACTAACGAGCAACGCTTGCAAATCATTGAATTTTATTACCAAAATCAGTGTTCGGTTCGAAATGTGTTTCGCGTCCGTGTCCGATGAGCGATGAGGCTCATTTCTGGTTGAATGGCTACGTAAATAAGCAAAATTGCCGCATTTGGGGTGAAGAGCAACCAGAAGCCGTTCAAGAACTGCCCATGCATCCCGAAAAATGCACTGTTTGGTGTGGTTTGTACGCTGGTGGAATCATTGGACCGTATTTTTTCAAAGATGCTGTTGGACGCAACGTTACGGTGAATGGCGATCGCTATCGTTCGATGCTAACAAACTTTTTGTTGCCAAAAATGGAAGAACTGAACTTGGTTGACATGTGGTTTCAACAAGATGGCGCTACATGCCACACAGCTCGCGATTCTATGGCCATTTTGAGGGAAAACTTCGGACAACAATTCATCTCAAGAAATGGACCCGTAAGTTGGCCCCCAAGATCATGCGATTTAACGCCTTTAGACTATTTTTTGTGGGGCTACGTCAAGTCTAAAGTCTACAGAAATAAGCCAGCAACTATTCCAGCTTTGGAAGACAACATTTCCGAAGAAATTCGGGCTATTCCGGCCGAAATGCTCGAAAAAGTTGCCCAAAATTGGACTTTCCGAATGGACCACCTAAGACGCAGCCGCGGTCAACATTTAAATGAAATTATCTTCAAAAAGTAAATGTCATGAACCAATCTAACGTTTCAAATAAAGAACCGATGAGATTTTGCAAATTTTATGCGTTTTTTTTTTTAAAAAAGTTATCAAGCTCTTAAAAAATCACCCGTTATATAGATGACATGTATTTGTTTTTAAGTCTTCATTGTAGCAATTGGATTATTTTGAATTTAAACGTGGGAGGCATAACTTTCTTAAATATTTATTGAGGGGAAGCAAATCGAACCAAACTGTTGGCATTTTTATTTAATTTACTTACATTGCCTGTAATATTTCGGAAAAGCTTCTCCAGTGCAGAATGATGAAACTGAAATCCTACAACGGCGGCAGGTGCGAATTTGGCACCTTCAGTGTGGAAGACTGCGTTGCTTGCCGTCACGGTAATTTCCTCTCCAAGATCTAACCAAAAATTGTTCCCAAATAAAAAACAAATAGAAAATTGAAAATGTCGATAAATTGATTACCTCCTGCATCGAATGGCACCGAGTACACAAAACTATCCTTGTGAACAAAATGCTGATCTACTGCGCGTTTGTACCACATTTCGTCAATAGCATGTTTATTTTGTTCGCTAAATGTCTCACTAAATTCAACAAAAATAACAATAAATTTTAATTTGATTAAGGCACTGATTGTAAGTATATGTTATATTTTATAAGGCTACTTTAATATAAACTGAAACGAATAAGAAAGGGTTAAGTTCGAGTACAACCGAACATTTTATACTCTTGCAACTTGCAGGAATAAATGCCAGGAAAACACGTAAAGGTTTAAAATGTGAACCAGAGGATCGGAATCCAAGAAATTTTGTATGTACATATACTATTTATAACTCAAGCATTGACGGACATATTCGGCAGAAGATTTGTTAGAAAAACGAAAATCATTACATGTATTATTTGGGAGTTGGGGTTAGTATCCACTCGACTTTATCTGTTAACTATTATCATGCCACATACTAAAAAAAATCCCCTTAGTTTGATTAAGGCGCCTCACATACAATCACCAATCATATGGAGTAAAGTCAGCCGGATTTCTGAAAATCCTGAATTATGGTATATGAGGGCTAGGTCAAGTTTTCGCCCAATTCTTTCCATTTCAGACACAATTTTTGCGGTCAATAACTACAACAGATACTGGGCTCCACATATTCGGTACCCAAAGGCTTGAACAATTTTGATTGGATATGGGTAATTTTTGGTCATAAGGACCAAAAAAATTATTAATGTAAATTTATCCCGTTATATTAATTACTTCTTGATTTGTGCAGTGGAAAGTAAAGGAATCAAATGGAATTTTAAATTGTGTTATATTGGAAGTAGGCGTGGTTGTGGCCCATTTCCACACTGTGACATAGGAATATGAGAATAATGCCACGTACTAAATTTAGTCGAAATCAGTCGTTGGGTCCGGAGCAGTGTCACGCCCATTGTTGTTGGAGTAAGCGGGGTTATCTTCCGATTTCATATATTTTTAAACTATCGGTAGGGGTTCTTATGATAGTTGCGCTAGCAAATTTAGTTAATGTAGCTTTTGTAGTTTAGGAAATATGTGCATTAAACTGATTAGAGGGCGGGACCGCACCCACTTTTGCCCACAGGTGCCCTTTGCTACTGCGATCCTCAGTGCTAAATTAAAATAAATTTTCTTTTGTAGACTAAATAACTATTGAAACACCCGATAGGACCTTACCCAGTACCAGCTTCTTCGGCCATGTTGGAATGAAACTCTTGCCATCGTGTTAAACCGCTGTGCGTTGCCAGAAATGCCACTGTTATGCCGAATCGTTGTTTGAATTCATTTCTGTCGAATAGAAACCCATTAGATACTTGTCCAAATCAAAGGTACTTCACAATATATGAACATATATATATTATTATATATAGCATATAAAAAAAATTATAAGTATATAGGTATGAATGTAATTCTATCGTATTCAATATGTTACCTTGGCAACAAACCCATTAAAACGGCTATTGGGCTTGAAGCGCTTGCGCTAATCCAGACATATTTTAATAGTTAGATATTTACATATATATTATATATAATGAGGTGGAAGAAATATGAACTCGTGTGTAAACAAAAAATAAAAATCACATAGAAAACGGAGGGAAGACATTTTTTGCAGAGAAAAAGAAACACAGTAATTTAAACGAACTATGTATTTATGTTTATAACGGTACATGTAACATACTCGAAGTAGGTAAATGTCTGTATGTGTTTTTAATTACATAGATATGTATGTATATAGCAATGTCATTTTATGGATTATGTATGTCAAAATCGTTGTAATAAATAATATCTCAAAAAGGATTCAACAAATAAAAATATTATAAATATGCTGTATAGTATACTATGTATGTACAGAGTTTGTCCGCAAAGTAATAGGACTGGGTCGATTAAAAAAAATGTATTGAACCAATCGTTACAATTTTTTTTTAAAACTTTCAAAATAGGCTACTTCTGCCTCGATGCAGTGCTGCCAGCACGATTTTTAAGTATTGAAGGCGTCACGGAAAACATTCTCCGGATTAGCCTTGATATCCTAGGTGTGTGCTGCTTGGATTCCCCCCGCTTGCCTTTCATCGGCCTTTTTCAGGAAAAGAAATAAAAGAACATCTGGGCTGTAGGGCAGCTACGGAAGCGTTTGGATGGCGGTCTTGGTTAGGTTCACAAGAACCTAGATGGAAGCCGGGGCGTTGTCGTCGTGCAACTTCCAATCGGCTGCGATATTTTGTCGGACCCGGTTGACCCTTCGTTTGAGTCTCTTGAAAACTTCCACGTAGAATTTGGCGTTGACCGTTTGTCCAGGAGGAAGAAATTCTTGCAGGACGATGTCTTTGATGTCAAAAATGACAATGAGCATCGCTTTCACTTTGCATTTGCTCATTCTTTCCTTTTTTATCTTCTTGCTAAAGCAACATCTGGGTAAGCCGCTTGATCATATCAAACGTCTTTGTCGTAGATTTACTGAGTTGCACACAGAATTCAACAGCGTACCTCTGCTCTAACGAACGCTGCATTTTCGACTTGCACCACTCACAGAATCACTTCGCGCCGAATCCAGTCGGTGCGCGCATGTTCCGAAAATCAGTCCTGTTATTTTCCGGACAAACTCGTATGGAACTAATGTATAATCAATAAGCTCATAGAGTTTTACGTGCTACTATTATATTTTTATGCGAAATAAGTTGAATTTATCGTTAAAAGAAAGCGTCCTTATGATTTGTATACTTCTTTAACAATGCTGCATAATTATTTTATTAGTAAGAAAAATTCGCCTATTTTTTTTTTTAATTTTCGTTATTTAAAAAATCTATAGTTATTTTCAATTTGCTTGGGTTAGATTTAGAACACAATAGACCTAAGGTCGCGGTGCATTTAAAAATCAATCAATCAAAATCTATAAATATTGTCATTAAGTGATGTCTAAGTTTGTTGGTTCAACAGTCAGCATTATCTGCATCTTCTCAAAATTAAATATCAAATTACTATTTTAATTTTCCTCACATTGTTGGGTTAATTGTTTAATTTAATTAGTAATGAATCTGGCATTATTAGCGTAGCCGTACGTTGCTTTAAGATCCTATAGCATACACATACATATATAGCAATTGAGTCTCTTACCCTTTGTCATCTTTGGAATTGAAGCTGGTATTTTTCGAAAACCATTCGGTAACCCGTGCATCAAAAACAAGTGATTGCATGAGTTGACGATCACCTGGAATGAATGCATAAGTAAATTGAATATAGCTTTTAAGATGATTTCTCATTTGGTAAAGATTTTTATTGAATTAAGTACGCACATAGCTGGGTGTGACAGATTAAGTTTATTAACAAAACTACACATACTTTTACTTTATGAACAGTTGAAAAAGGGCAAAAGTTTTTATATAGTGAAATTTGACTTTGTAACTTCCAGTATAGTGAGTACTTCTTCAAGATTAAATACATATGCAAATACCATATATAGTATGCGATCATAATTGGGACTTTTCTTTGCAAATATTAAATCGTCATTGGTGCAGGTGAAAAATAAAAGGATTTAGGTGTGGTAAAGTTTTTTTATTCAAAATTAATATGAAATTTATGAATGTGACTTCGGTAGTGAATTTACTATGTGTAGCATGCAAAATACTCTTATAATGGCAACTCCTCAGCTAACAATATTAGGCTTTCGAGATTTTTCGATTTGAGTAACTTAACAATAATAGTAACTAAAGATATTCAGTAGAATGACAATAAAGTAATATTTAAATTTTTAAAATTTCTTAAGGTTGATTAGAGTTGCAGTTTTCTGGGGATTAAGTATTAATTTTTTTAGGAAGTATGTACCACTAGAGTTGTATCCATAAATTTTATAGTTAGGCCTTATAATTTAGTATTTCGTGTCTTAATGAAACCCTTTTTTTATATAAAAAAATACTCTTAAGATAGTTTTTATCTCGATGAGTCTCTGTCCAGATGAAGAACAATTCGCAAGGGACAGAAAAGAGGCTGTTAAGGAATCAAAACTGGACCAATTTGCATGAATTTTGCTCTGAATTCCTATAACATCTATGGTATTCTGCGGCTCTGGCCTTCCTGTTCTCATTGTCTTACTTCAAGATAAAATTGGCCAAATTTAGCAACAATGAAGAGATAATCGCCGCCGTTGCCACTATTTTGAAAGCGAAAGGCAAATTGTACCGCACAAAATATATCGGAAATTTGGCATTTGAACATGACAGCTATTTTGTAGCTGTTTCTCTTTAAAACCAAACGCAGATTTCTTCGAATACATAATATCTTCAAATACAACTCAATGTTAGAATCAAAACTCTCTCATAACTCCTTAGTCAACCTTTTCAAAAAAATCTTGGTAAATCAATACAATGTGTATTAAAATATAATAAAAAGAGATCTTTCTGATTTTATGATTTTGCCTAATAAAATAATATTTAAAATCTTATTGCTGCTTTTTGGTACTTCTTTGTACTTACAAAAACATGCATTTTTTCATGATACTTATGATATCACAACGGATATGTTATTAGGCTATGAAAAAGCTGAATTGGTCACAATTAAAGAATTGTCTTAGAACAGTAGTTCCGATTAACTATCGCTTTTTGTTTAAAATAAAAAAATTAATAAACAATACATACATTCATGTCTGTGCATAGTTATCATAAATATGTTAAAATGTTCGTGGGATGTTGGAATTAAAACTATTAAATGAAATATTTGCTACGAGTATGTGCTCTGGTGTGAATGCTCGGGGCGAATTGAAAAATTTACTAACAAGAATGAATATGCGATTATTTAGTGGGTGCTTTTTAGTGAACTTTGCGATATAACTAAAAAAACGTTACTTTACATATTTAATTGTTTTTTTACGAGCAATTACAAACAGAATCGAAACGAAATTTTACTCACAATAGTAACTTTCTTTATCATTTATGGATGGTATGCGCCCGGAGGATGTGTTAGCTGTGGATTTGCATTTACATATGTAAATTATGATCATTGCGATAAAAAGTTGTATACGAAAAACTTAACATGAAGAACAAACATACACACATAAGTAAATGTATGCCTACTTGTCTATATGCGTGATTTTACCTAATGTTACTTAAAAGGTTACCTAATGTTTCATGAAAAGATTTATGTACATATAATTGTGGGGACTATTTATTAATTGAAACGATCCCCAACGGAACATTTTATTGGGTAGTCGAAAAATTCTTTTCGTATTTCTAATCAATTCAAATATTAGTACTCGTATGTGCGGAACAAAATAATCTAGAAAGTCCTCATATTCGAAAACTGCTAAATATGAACGAATTTCCAGCGTTTTGAAGAGAACAGCAACAGTTTTGATGCTAAATTTCGTGCCGACAGCTTAATTAGTATTTGTTCTTTATTGTAGAGTATAAGGATCTGACAGCATTCTATCAAAAGAAGATATTTTGACAACTAGCTAAAAGCTCATAAAGGTAAGAAATTTCACCCAAGGGTAAGCGGTGTCTATTTTTCTCTTCTTCTAAAAGAGCTAACGCACTTTAAATACGTTGAGACAAATCGTTAAATAAAAGATGACTATTACTAAGCTTTTATGTCTTTGAAAAAATTTTTTTAATTGCATCAATTAAACTGCAGAATTATAATATTGTTAAATCAACTGGACATTCCAGTGCCTTTAAAACTGCATATTCCGCTCTGTTGTTGAACATTTTAACTTTAAAAGTTGAACATTTTACGTTTTAGTGAACAATAGCGATAACGGGGCATGATAACGGCACACGTAGAAGGAATGTGTGTAAATAACCTACTTTTACCTCTAGAAATTAATGTTCCAATAATAAAATTAAATAAATTTTTATTATAGTTAAACTGGGCATGAAGAGCGAGCGCATTTAGTATTACGAGGTGTGACAATTAATTAATAAGACTGATTCCATAAAAAACGTATATTTAAAAATTATTCTACAACTCTGCCATCCCCTTCAGTGTAGTCCCCTTGGGCAGCTATACAGCGATTCTAACCCGTTTTCTATGCTTCGTAACATTTCTGGAACTCTTCCACTGGGATGTCCGCGAGTACCCTCGTCACGGCCGCCTGGATGTCCGTAATCGGCTCAAAGTGGGTTCCTTTGACCACTGATTTTGTTTTAGGTAACAAAAAAAAAACACAGGGTGACATTTCGGGCGAATAAGGCGGCTGTTGCAACACAGCGGTCCCTTTAGAGGCCAAATACTGGGACACGCTGAGGGCGGTGTGGCACGGCGCGTTGCTGTGATGAAGGATCCAGTTACGAGCGATGTCTGGGCGCGCCCTGTTGAGTCGTTTTCGCAATCTTCCGAGTATTTGGCATTAGTAGACTTGATTCAGAGTTTTCCCCGGTGGGAACGTGAACGATTCCACGGCTATCAAAAAAGGCAATAATCATCGTTTTCACCTTCGACTTGCTCGAGCTTTTTTCGGGCGGGGGGCGCGCGGAGACAGCCATTGTGAGCTTTGGCGTTTAGTTTCCACGACTAAGAGCACTATCACCATATACTCTTTCAATTTTAGCGTACGTTTCCGAAGCTGTTTCGTCCAATCTGGCGCAAAACTTGATTTCGTTTTCTCATTTTCGTGACGATCACTACAAACACACGTCTACTCAACTTGTCGCAGCAGACGAACTAAACAAGCTAGAGCGATGGTACATAGTATATTAATGGAGAGGAATGCCGGAAAAAGAGAAAGGGAATTTCACGGTCGCAGCTTTACCACAAGCGCGGCAATAAATAAATAATATCAGTCTCATTACTTAATTGTCAAACCACGTATGTATTGAATTTCAATTTCTTTTTAAATATTTACTTACAAAATAAAAGGGCTGCGTGTTCCGGCGGCACCGCACTTCTACTTAGTGGCCACCTCCAACCAGGCTGTGACATTTTATTCAAAAACCAAACCAACTCTTCTTCTGGTGTTGTAAAAGTTTTGTTGTTGTGCTTGCAATACAACCTAAAAACAAATTAAATAAAAAAAATTG
Source organism: Bactrocera correcta (assembly GCA_027475135.1). NCBI lineage: Eukaryota > Metazoa > Arthropoda > Insecta > Diptera > Tephritidae > Bactrocera > Bactrocera correcta. The sequence goes on from CM050325.1 coordinate 153,668,113, forward strand.
TGTAAAAAATTGTACTTTGCGGGAAACTTGTTAACTTTTTGAATGCTTTTACTAACGTAATGGTTTTTTTATCTGGCTTACCATGTTGGATGAATTTTCCAGCGTTTGCCACCAAAGTAGTTCAATAAGTTTTCACCTTTAATATTCATGCGGTGTATTTCATTTTCTGCTCTTATGGAGAGGCGATGTACGCCATATTGCTCAGGATAAGTAATTACGAGAGTAAATGGCGTATTAGGTATCGCTCTCCAATAATATTGGCGTTTAATGCGAGCAACCCGTTTCTAAGGTGAAATTAAGAACATACGTAAGAATGTAGGAAGATGAGTAAATTTTTCATATATGCTTGCTCACCATTTCGTCAAAGTGATTTTTTACCAACATCCACTTACTACCAGTTGATTGATTTATTATCGAATCACGAATCTGTGAAATTTTAAAAAGTTAATAATTGCATATAAAAGCGAATTCTAAACTCTGCATTCAGACGTGAAATCTTTTGTTGCTCACTATTAGCAATGGATTATCTCTTGATTTTACCATTTCCGTTCACATGGACCATTTTCAGCATTCCTCTTTAAATCATTTTCTCAAAGTCTTATACCTCTTAAAATATTATATTACTTGTATGTGGTACACAAAAAATAGTTTTCAATATTATCAAAAGTTTCTTTGTCTGAATGAGCTTATACATATTGTTATTTAAATACCGTTAGTAGTACGGGATTGAAATCTCTCGGTGCTCGATCATCGTCCAATAGTTCAACTTCAATCATATCTACGCTATTATAGGCTGGTTTTAAGATATTGCCTTGAAACTAAAAGTGTAAAATACGGAATCATGGAGACTTGCTTATTCCTTGTTTATAGTACTTGTTAAACATTTAGAACTTACAATTGGACGAAAATCAGGATGGAATAGGATGTAGCCATTATTTGTCACAATAAATGCATAGCCATTGACACCCAGCTGTAATCAAATGGGCGCGTATTAATCTTCCAATTTCAACTTTATATTCACTTCAAAATATCAAATATTGTACAATATTCAATAAAAATAAATTATATGAAGGTATAAGAAAAACTTCGTATCTTTACAAACTTACCAAAAACGGGGAGAGCATTCTCTTTATGTCTCTTATAGGTACATCCGTGCCTGCAACACCCAATAGATTGGCGATTTTCGTCTAAGGATACATTTGCAATAAAGTGAGTCAAATAGAATATATTTAAATAGCGAATGTTCAGCCTACTCCAACTATTATTGGTATGAATAACAACAGGGAAATCAATCTACATTAGATAAATATGTTGGTATGTTTGCACATAAGAGTTGCGCAATTTCAATTATATAAATCCACAGAAATTACCGAAATTATTATGTTTAAATTATGTAATTTATTTCAACTATTAAATTCAATTTAGTGGACAACACACATTGACTTTTTACTCAATCTTTTATACTTGTCACAATTAACACATTACTACCAATTAATAAATTACGATCAATGAGATTATTTCGTCTTTCTCTACGTACTAATTTGACTTTAATATATTGTATATGTATAAATGTTTAATTAATTTGTGTGGTAATATTTGAAGCAATCAGTAAAATTACCGCCGCAAAATCTAAAACTATCAAAAAACTCAAGCATAGAAAACTAAACTAATATTACTTATTACATAACCTAGATTTCAAGCTACTTAATATGGTTTAACATGAATAGAAGCCATCACAGTAGGCCGGAATAGCAAATATATGAAGTGAAAAATTTTTTTTGCAGCATCTAAGTAAACCTTTTTCATTTAAACCTTCGTAAAAATTTCGTTTCACAATTGTGTTAGATTGTCAAATATCTCCCTTCCGGCTTATCCTTTGAATTTCGCGGCTATCCATAAAGCGCTTAAGAGCTCGTATCTGGCGATAATATACATCTTTGAAAGGCCTTGACATAACCTATAAAACGACGCTATGCATGATTAGTTTTGTTATTGTGTTCAACATTTATATACGTGTAAACATGGAGTTCCCTAACGCCGAAATTCGCGCTATTTTAAAGTTTTCCTTCGTTAAAGCAAATCTGCTAGAGAAACGTTCCGTGTGATTAATGGTGTTTTGGGGATGGTACGCTATCCCTTCGAACTGCGGAGGAATGGTTTCGACGATTCAGAGCGGGTGAAAACGACACCATGGATAAGCCAGCCAGGGGAAGGACCTGTGACGACGAATACCGATTAAATCATGTAAAACATCGAGTTAGACCGACATGTGGCATCTCGTGACATCGCCCGATGAGCGAAGCCTAGCCATTTTAAGCCATTTGCAGAATCCTGGATACACCAAAAAGCTTGATGCTTTGGGCCGAATGAATGCCTGCGATATACTGCTGAAACGGAACGAACCCGACCCATTTTTGAAGCGGATGGTGACTGGCGACGAAAAATGGATCACATACGATATACATCTGAAAACGGTCGTGGTCGAAGGCCGTGAATCGTCCCCAACAGTCCCAAGCCGGATTGATGGACAGGAATGGTTTCTTTGTGTTTGGTGGGATTGGAAGGGAATTATCCACTATGAGCTGCTTTCATATGGCCAGGCGCTTAATTCTACCATCTACTGCGAACAACTGGACTGCTTGAAGCAGGCGATCGACCACGAGGTTCCACCAGGACAACGCCAGACCACATACTTCATTGATGACTCGTCAGAAGCTACGGGAGCTCGGATGGGAGGTTTTGTCGCAGCCACCATATAGCCCGGACATAGCACATTCCACCTGTTCCTATCCATGGCGAACGCCCTTTTTGGTGTAAAGTTGAATTTAACCCATTACTTCCCAAGCATCGAAATCATTGGAATTTTTTGATGAAATTTGTTACTTGGGCTCTTAATACGTGAAGAAAGAAGAATATGAAATAAAAAAAAAATTAAAAAAATACCTTGATTGATGAATCAGCCCGTCATACAAATACGACGCTGGGGATATATGTATGCTCAGAAAAAATGAAAGATAACAACAAAACAAAATGAAATTTTTTTGAAAATTATCATCGTATTTAAGCTTATTTTGTATGAAAAGGTATAAAACAATCACTGCAAAGTGTTTTATCGCATTTGACACGAAAACACAAGAGATTTTTTCTTACAACCTAGTCCTTGGCAACGCCTCTGTTTGTCCCTCTTCATCATGTAGTGACCTAAATTGTGAAATCTGACCAGTTTTAAAAATTCATATAAATACTTTTAATAGCGAGAAAATAATATTATAATAGGAAAATAGTACATGAATATAAATTTCTACAGAAAAAATTTAAATAAACGGTCAGTTTTGAAAAAAAAAATATTTACTATGGTGTCCTATAAATAAGACAGTAGGTTAAAAGAGGCTTGTGAAAAGTGGCTGACCGAGTTCTTCGCAAATAATCACTGTATCACTTTTTACAAAGCATTGAATAAAAAGCAAAAATGGGAGATATTTGAGAATCTATTATATTAGATTGAGTACACAACTCATCAAATTATGAGTTTAACCATTTAATGGTTTCCATTTGACCACTTGCTCATGGTTATGCATTAGCATATTGCACCATGAGCTTACGCAGGCACTAGTCGTGGCCAAAACCCCTCTTGTCACAAAAGTATTAGTTAAAAATTGCAGAAGTAATTGTAAATTAATATGAATCCAGCGATGAGATAAAGTTGTTTGAATGGTAAATTCGGCATAGGTCTAAATCACTATCTAGTGATTTCCTACTTCTGTTTTTATACTTGTTATTTCGATTTATGTTCGTACAACACTATTGTTTATATATAAAAATAAAAAAATATTAAAGCAAGGCAAAAAACGTGTAATAATTATATTATTCTACCGTATTAATATTGAGAAAGATAATAACTGATGTGTCCCAAGTTCCTCTTGCTCTTACGATGTTTACTTTAATAGACTTGTATCTTGTTTATATTGGTTATGGCTTATAAAATTTTAATGTATAGTTGACAAGACAGTACATATATGTGTATGTATGTATCTAATTGGTTCATTCTACAAAAAAATTTGGTAAAAATTTACCAAAATTTTAACACTAGCTAAGTATGTATGTATATACGTATATATGTTATATGTTAATATTGAATTCAGTTAATGTTTATTAAACATAAAACGAAACAATAATTGGTTTACGCTAACTTGGAACTTAGCAACGGATTTTTTACTACGCGAAACTAATCACAATTTGTTGGTTTTTTATCACTCTAGGTACCTCACGAGTTTGCAATTCCCACAGCGCCTCATTTATTAAAACCTCTTCGGTGATATTCTGTTTGTGTAATATTCGATTGGTTGTTGATTAGTATATACAGTAGGTAAATAGTATAATGTGCTTACATATGAGCATATGTATATGCAATATAGTATGTATAAGTAAATGTTTTTGTAATGCAATAATAAATATTTGACTTTTGACTTTTCGAAATTAAATTTTCATTTTACCACTTTTGGCGTATATGTATTTATTAATTAGAATCGAATCTCGCAAGATTAACTAATCTTAATTACCGTGTATCATGAAAATACTTACAGCATTCATACGTCGATCATAAACTGGCATGGAAACGGTGGTCATAAATTGATACACATCCGATTCGAGTGGCTGATTCCAGGCCTTCGATATTCATATATAAATTAAAAAAAAAAAATAGTTGTAAATTATTATGGAACAAGTAGAAGAACAAGTGTTCAAAGAGTAATAAAAGTGTGTTTCTTGAAATACCGCTTTGTTGCGCAGATAGATGCGTTTGTGTACTTCATTTGGCTCCAGCATGCGGTAGCCTTCCCGACGAAACTCTAAAACATCTTCGCGTTGATCGTCACATTGCTTCACCTCCCACATCCAATCTGATATTTTCGGATCCTTAAATCATCGTAACATTTATGTAGTAAGCCCATATTAAATCTATTATTTTTATGAATTTTAACCCAGACTTACAATAACATCGGCATATACTTGTGTCCACACAACAGGATGATCATGTTTACCTAGTACCAGAGGCCGGGCCATCACCGGTATGTAATTAAGAACCATCTCGCGGACTTCGGCCATATCACTTAGGTGTACGTAATAACCTTGATTTTCACAAGCCATCCACTTAATGTCCTTGACATCTGCAACTTCCTTGCCAATAAGATAAGTGAAAACGCGTACCGGCTTAAATGGTAGGTCGCGCCAATTATATTGCTCGAATACTTCTTCATAGGCAAAAGGTGCGCCATCACTGACAATCATAATCGCTTGATTGCATTGCGCGCCGCGTTGTTCCGTACGAAATAGTTCCAAAACTTCAAAAGCTTTCGTCAATGCAGCGGTGAAATTGGCAATGTTGCCAATTGTTATAGAGTCAACACCTTCCATGAGCTCCCGAATATTGCCAAGATTCGCCTGATGATCAGTGAAGGAATGAAAATTTAGTGTGGGTGGAGTGTAGATGTGGGAGGTGAGGTGTGTAAATAAATATAAAAAAAAAAATGATTGAAGGAAATCAATAGCAGAAAATTTAATGCAAAACAAAAAACGAAAAATCGTATTCTTCAGCTTTGTCGAAGTTTCCTACTTTTCTTGAAGACATATTTTATAAGATTTTAAATTTAAAAAATATCATCTAAATGAAATTTGTCTGCAAATTGAAATTGAAAACAAATGAAAGCACCTTCGAGCTTTAATAAAGTAGTAGTCCTAACTAGACTGGACTGGACAACTAAAATCGAGTTTCCATCAGATCTATTAACTACAGACAGACAAATGATAAGACAGTACGTAATTAAAATCGTATAATAATTACATAATACTTAAACATCGTGTTGCGGGTGTGAAACTACTTTTACCAGTTATTGGTATTTTGTTAATTAATTTCCGCTATCATGTTTATTGTTAAAGTCAACCGAATAGACGGTATCGATTTTGTTTTTGGTTTATACAGATTCAGTCTATTGAAACAGAAAATAAGTAATTCTAGTAATTTATATTCGTATACTTTTTGACTTCAAATGTTTTATATCAAAACCTACAGATATAACATTTAATAAGTTATGAAAAAAATGTGCGATTTGTAAAAATATAAATAACAATTAATAACAATAAAAATCAATACTTGAACTAGTGTCTCCTCAAAACATTTGACGGCTGGCTCTACTGTTTTCCCAAAGGTGAAGATGTTCACAAAGTCATTGGTACCCAACGTATCAAGTATTGTATTCACAACCTTCTTTGCGATATCTAGCCTCTGTCCTTTCATAGAGCCCGAGCTGTCCAATAGAATGATGATATCCTTGGGGCTTGTCGCTGCCTCCATATACCATGAACGCAGTCGGCAATCATACAAATCGACTGGTTTAGCTTTCCACTTGGCTGCCGGGAATTGGCGCATGAAACCAGTCGAGCTGCCATAAAATTGCCACGACAATGTTGGATCGTTTTTGTAATTATCACGAAATATTTGATCTAAATTCTCCGACCATTGAATGGACTTGATGACTTCCTTGGCTAATTCAATTTCCAGATTTGCATTTTTTGTGACAAGTGTATGATATGTAATTGTTGATGAATGTGATGCAAAAACGTGTGTTGCAATTTATTATTTTTATGGGAAGAGAAGTTTAGATTTTGTTAAGTTTTACTTTCGTGTTTCATAATTAAAAAAAAAAAATAGAAAATAACAGATGATGAAATTGTTGTTAATGATATTAGCGTCGTGTCCTGTTGTTGCTGTCTCCTACATTGTTTTTGTCTTTAAACAATACAGTGATCTACATTATTAGGCAATAACTAAATTATTGATATGTAAGAAGAAATACATACTCAAGTTGAATGAGCGAATTTGTTGTTAGCTAAAGATCGGTAGCATGATTCTAAATTCACTTTTAGCAGTTATTCATTACTAATTATGAATTAACTTTGCTGAAATTGTAAATCTCAGCATATCAGTGATATATTGACGATTCCATTTTCATAATAGTTCACTACTGCTACAAATAATTTATCTTATTACTTATGTAAAAATATAGAAGCGCAGGTGAAACATAAGTACTATATGCAAATCTGTAATATTTCTTTCTGTCAATACAATAACGGTTACAGTCAACGTTCAAGCGTTAAGTCGTCTCTTAATGCATTTGTGTGTAGCCTACAGACTCGCTTGCAACTTTGGCCAGAATCATTTACGCAGTCACTTTGGCGCATTTGAAAGCTTTTAAAGCTTTCACATAAACATATAGAGGCGTTAAGGTACAGCATGAGCACGAAATGTGTCTGCGCAAGATATCCTGACGAAATTGTTTTCGCTTTTGATCGCAAGTATACTTTTAGCAATACACTACAATAAGTTTTGTATTCGAAAAAGCTTGAATGATTTAGAAAAATGTATCGTGGCTCATGAGTTAATGCACATAAAATGTAGAAATAAAATAAAAACCAATTAGGGTAAGGGAAATCAAACCTCGATCGAAAACGTTTAAGGGCACATGCACTGAACTGACGCTCAGATTAACTGGCATATTGAAAAATTCAGCTTTCGGTGTTAGAACAATCTCTTTGGGTGGTACAAAAATGTGTGGCTCGCCCATATCGTCCAGCTCACGAGGCGCAGGTGTTGGTATTGGATCGTCGGGCTCTCTCATATCTTTAGCATTATAATAGGAAAAATACAGATCCTCCTTTTCGTTCTGATGCGACAACGCAGTGTTTTCCGCTGTATCCATTATGCGCTTGAATAATAACATTGCATTAGATTTGATAAACGCATATTCATTCATACATACTATGTAAATGCGTGTGTATATTGAGTTAATTACAGTATACGAGTATGTATGTAAATATATTATTGTTAAATTCTTTCTTACCCGCACTGCACTTATTTTTAAATCCATCATCATTTTTATATCGTGTGCCATATTTTCCACGATTTTGGCTCCTGATCGCGATACGACTTGAGCTTCTTTAAAACTCTTTTCATGAAAATGCATAATTCATAAATTGCAATAGATAAAGACAATAATATTTTATATAATTACGTAAGTCTAAAAATATTAAATATTAAAAAAGAACATAATAGGGGTGTTCTCTTGCTCTTGCAAAACCCTTGCACGGTGCAAGAATTGCATATATTTTCTCTTGTTGCACCGGCAGAACAACAAGCGCATGCAGAAAGTTATTTGCAATGGCTGTAAAATATGTCAGACCAAAAACCATGTATATTTGCGTGAAATGTCACGCAAAAATATAATTGCAACCCTGTTTTAGCTTTCATTTTTCATAAAGACATATTACGTCGTTAAATTGTTGAAGAAGGTAAGTTTTAAATAGATTTTAATATTTTTATTTAAATTATAAAGATTTGTTATAGTTTTTTTGTGTTAAAAATGTATGCAGAAGGTGCGCCAATTCACAATAGCTATGCATAATAGTCATAAATTGACCGAATCAGCCGTTCATGTTTCCCTAGATTCTGCAATGGGTGCTCTCGTGCCCTTGTATATTTTGATATAGTATTTTAGCAATCTACAATCTTGCAAGAGCAAGAGAATACCCCTAGTGTTTGCATGTTCGTGTAACTTATTAGGGGTATTCGCTTGCTCTTGCAAGATTGCAGATTGCAAAAATACTATACCGAAATATACAGTGAATCAAACAAGTTTTGGCACACCTCAGTTTTTCCACTTTGCTTGAATATAACTTTTAATTAACAGAACATACCAAACAAAAGACAAACATAAGTATTTTTTTAAATAATGCTTTTTATACATATATATAGAAATTAAAAATAAAAAATTCATACAAGTAGGAAATTTTTAAGAAAATAATGAAAAAGAGTCACATTCATATCAAAAAAGTATTAGCACAAAGTATAAAAATGTTAATACAAAAGATGAAGAAAAAGAAATTAAAAATGTTTAATATTTTGTTGCACATCCCTTGGCTTTAATAATCGCTTGCAAACGCCTTTGCATACTTGCACTGGTAATATTGGCCCATTTTTTCTTCAGAGCATTTTTAAGGGATTCTTTCGAAGTTACTTGGTGCTTACGAATTTTTTTTCAAGCAAATGCCAAGTATGCACAATAGGATTGAGATCAAGGGATTGTGGAGGTGTTTTCAGCTGCTTGCAGGTATAAATTAACCACTCTTGAACCAAACGCGATGTGTGTTTGGGATCACTGTCTTGCTGGAACTGCCATTTCTCTCCATTTAAGCCCAATTTAGTTACGCTCGAAAGAAAATTGTTTTTCAAAAAACTTAAATAATCAAGCTTATCCATTTTTTCGTCTATAAAAACCAGATTACCCCACCCCCACACCATTACGTTTCCGCCGCCATGCTTGATAGTTTTAAGATGTTATTTTCTTGGAGCTCCATGTTGGGCTTTCGCCATATTTTTTGAGACCCATCCGATCCAAATAAATTGAATTTCGATTCATCGCTAAATATCACGTTTTTCCAAAAAGTTTCAGGTTGGTGTAGGTGAGCTTCAGCGAAATCCAACCACTTTTTTTTTGTTAGCTTTTGAAATGTGAGGCTTTCGTCGAGGTACACGACCATGATAACCGACCTTATGCAGGTAAATGTTTTCTCCAGTTGTTCCTGCATTTTTTCACTAAATTTTACAACCGAAATTTTTGGGTCTTTTGCCACTGCGCCAACAATGGATCGTTTCTCCCGATCAGAAAAAGTTTTTGGCCTCCCAGATCTGTAATTGCTTTCTTTTTTTCCGCTGTCTATGTAATGGTTTATTACATTCCTTACACTGGAAAATGATCTATTGACAATTTGTCCTATTTCGCGCAATGATTTTTTTTTCAGGTACAGTTTCAAAATGAGTTTCCGCACTTTAACGGTTATCTCTTTTCCGCGGCCCATTTTGCTCAATCTATGTCAAGGCTAAACACATTACTAAAAGATAATTGCTCTAATTATTCATTAATATGCAATATCTAACAGAAGTCACCAAAAACGGGATCAAAGGAAGTCAACTTAAAGAGGAGTATGCAAAAAACATGATGTGTGCCAATACTTTTTTGATGTGTTTTTCGCTGTTTCTGACTTCTTTTCTAGATTTGGGGGGATTGGGGGGTGAATGTAACGGTATATTTTCGCCTGCATTTTGTTTTGTTTCTACCAGTTACACTATGTACAAAAATGATTGAATGAAATTATTTTTTGTTGCTTTATAAATATCTTTCTTTAGAAAATCAAAGTGTGCCAAAATTTTTTTGATTCACTGTACAATGGTACGAGAGCACCCATTGAATCTAGTGATATATGAACGGCTGATGCGGTCAATTCATGACTATTATGCATGGCTATTGTGAATTGGCGCATCTTCTGCATACATTTTTAACAAAAAAAACTGTAACAAATCTTAAGATTTAAATAGAAATTATAAAATATATTTAAAACATACCTTCCTCATCAATTTAACGACGTAATATGACTTTATGTGAAATAACAGCTAAAACAGGGTTGCAATTATATTTTTGCGTGACATTGCATTTTGGTCTGACATATTTTACAGCCATTGAAAATAATTTTCTGCATTTTTTGTTGTTGTGCCGGTGCATCATGAGGAAATATAAGTATGCAATTCTTGCACCGTACAAGGGTTTTGCAAGAGCAAGCGAATACCCCTATTGATATGATTTTACAAACGTTTTCACAACTGTGTGTTTCTTTTCATAAGGTTTAATGATTCTTTTTGACTAATTTTCAATCAACACATATTTTCTTGAAAATACGAAAAGCTTGTTATTTGTACAATTTGTTATTCCAGACATGATATTTTTCAATTAAAATTACTTTTTTTTGCTTTTAATTTCCGAACCATTGAACCCATCTAAAATCTCGGTTTGTCGACCGGTTCGAACCACAAACCTAAGACTTTCTCAAAAAATTTACTGATAAATGTAGTTTCATACGTATGTTCATATTTATAAAACAATACTATATTTGATTTAAAGGGAGGAACATCTAAAATGGAACTTTTTTAAAAATGAAAGAAATAAGGAAATGTTCTTAAATCTTACTATGATAAGCAATCTACAGAGCACACAATCTCCATAAATTACAAATAGCATCGGCAATGAGCAATTAACCCACTTTCTTGTAGCAAACTTTATTTGTAAAATCAATAATTTAATGGTCATAATCTTAGATGTAACATCTGTTTACCTCTTGAACTTCTTTTCTTCTCGTGATAAAGTCACCCAAATGAAACAATTCCATGCCCAATTTGTCAGCCCAGGAATTTGCACTGTGTTGAAATTAAAATTATGTTATTAAAGACGAGTCGAAACAAAAATTGAACGGATGAAATGCACTCACAGGTTGTAATTGATTTTTTCTCCTGGAGCAAAATTAGCACCGTTAGGGTATAACACAAAAAAGCATATTAATATATAATTAATTCCAGTTTCGCACGCCATTTTTCGTTTTAAATTAATTAGTTAATTTTGTGCTTTGAGCTGTATTTAAAAAAAATCACCAAGTAAACGATTTTTTCCTAGGATTCCGTCACTCTGTTATTGAATATTACAATAATAGTTGGTTATTACTGTAGGGAAGTTTCGAATCATTTTTAACATTTAGATAAATGTTTTAGCCACAGTAACAATTATTATATTAACGCCCTATTTCTATTAATGCGATATATTTAAATAATTTTATAACACATTTTTTCTAAGAAAATTTGTGTCTACACCGTTTTCCACAAAATTTACGAATATTTGCGAGATTAGTGAGTTCATCAATTTAAAGCTATGTGTTACAAAAGGAAAAATAGAGTTCGACAGGAGCTCATCCGGTGTAACCTTTCTAATGGAGCAAAGCGCATGCTCCAGCTAAAATCTGCGCCTGCGCTTAATTATTGTTTACAATTGCTTATCATATGGTTTATGCCGGCTAAACGCAACAAGTGCTTGTTTCCCAATATGATACATACATGTACATATGTACGTTTTCACGGAAATATTTGCATATGTGGGTCATAGGCGGCTTTTTTCACTTTTAGTAAATTTGGAGAATTCTCAATTATAAATATAAACAATATAGTGGGCATGCGCCCAATATGTATCTACATACTTACATTTTCTTGCAAGTGTATATCTATGTATGTACATATTTACATAGCAATTTTGTAAAAATAATGAATGAAAGTTTCGAGGATCTACATACGTACATAGCCATCACGAGTAGTAAAGAACGGTTGTGGGAATAAAAATGTATGCAAAGAGGTGGCCAGTGTCATGCGGAGACTCATTGCACAAGGGACATATGTATATTAGATATGTTGGGGTCTAATCTGGATAGGTAGGACTTTAATCTGTTACAATATCCAGAGCGAAGGTGCGGAAGAAGTAGATGCTTCTTATTATATTTTTACTTAATTTCTCCAATACCTTAGAAAAGGGACGACCCTTTATCACAAAGACTTGCTTTTAGGTGTTAGAGTGCCAATGCATTCCCTGCAAGTATACGGGGATACCAGGACTTCGTGTCTGCGTCTACAGATTGGGTCGCACTCTAGAACTCCGAATTTTCTATCTCCTTTTCTCAAATCTACTAAGACTAGCCCATATTATATAGGTGTATATTGAGCCTGCAATGACTGAATTTATCTGAGAAAAATTCTTATTTGTTTGAACACCTTCAGGTTGTTCTCTCCCAGTAGTAGTTTTACATGGTGATCACGCAACCCAGGTGATGCAAGACTTGAATTCTTAATCTTAACTTTGTAGCAGAAAGTAATTTATATGGACTATAAGAACAATCCTGGCGATTAATGCATACATAATTACAAATTCATAGTCAATTTCTTCTTTCAAAATTTGTATTTTTCTGCCGTTTGGCACACAGCCTAATACTATGTTCGGACCGACAACGAAAACATGTTTTCGTGGGAAAAACTGGTTTTCGCACGAAAACTTGTGTTTTCGTCCATGTAAAATCTCTCAAACGAAAATACAATTTTCGCTGAAAACTACTTGAAAACTTACATTCCACTCATTAAAATCGGTGCCTGCTCTAGTTTAATCGATTTTTTTGGAAGACATATTTTGCCGGCCCTAAATTTTCACTTGATATTTGTTTACATTCCATATACAAATACAACTGCTCCGTGTTAAGGGGATCCTCTTGTTCTTGTAAAACCCTTGCACGGTGCACCATTTGCAGAATTTTCTTCTTGGTACAACGGCACAACAAACACACGCAAAAATTTATTTGCAATGGCTGTAAAATATGCCAGACCATGTTTATTTTCGTGCCGTCATGTTTCACTAGATTCTGCAATGGGTGCTCTCTTGGCCTTGCATATTTCGGTATAGGATTTTTGCATTTTGTGTCATCTTGAGAGCAAGAGAATCCGTATTGATAGTGACTCATCGAAAACACACATTGTCGGTCCGAACGACTTACATTCCACAACATACAAATGTGTTTTCAAAATGTTTTCAATGTCGGTCCGAACATAGTATTAGTGCAATAATTTTTTTCATTCCTTTGAATAAAACTTTTCAACTTGTTTTGTTCATATCGAAAACCTACCATCCCTAATATACTTTTCATTTCCGATTATATATCGATATATTTTTATTTTCACTGAGAGTGCGATTAGGGCGTTGTTTTCATTTCTAATTGGATAGTGTGAGTTAACGTTTTTACATTAAAAGCTTTTTTGATATATAATATTACATATTATGAATAAAACGTTTCGTAAATGGTTTTAACGTAGTTGTTGAAGAATACGTTTCGAAAAAATTCCGCTTAATATTTTCCAACACAATTCCAAGACAACTTATTTGTATATATTACATATGTGCATACATACGTGACAATAAATTAACCAACAATCGGTGACTTGATTTTGATTATATTTGTTAGAAGTAAATTTAAATGCAATAAGCAAATTATATGAAACCTTGGACTACACTTTCAGATAATTTTGCATTTAGTAGCGTTAGCTTTCCTTCTATCCAGAGCAGTCGTGTGAAGATTGAGGTAAACTAACTATGTCAACAATAGAAGAACGTACGGCTTATGAAAAGAATCCATATTTTACTGGACATATCTACGGAAATTTCTCACCATTTTATGTGACGATCGCTGTCTGTACTGTCGTACTTGGTTCCATTATCATTTTAAATATAATATTAGGTTGTTGCTCAAAACATCGTAAATATTGGCAGGATAGGCACACAGGTTAAATTTGAGTTATAAAAGTAATATTAAAATATTAATGTAATCGGTTTAACAGGTAATCGATGGTTGGTTTCTATTTGGTCAGCTACGCCACATTTGCAGCCACCCTTGGACTTTACAGAACTAAAAGACGCCTCATATTTTGAACGATTCTATGTAAGTCTTTGAACCGAAACTTCAATTGTTTTGACTTATTGCTTATAGAGTATAAAAGTATAAAGCCTGTAATTAGGCTACTCACAACTTACCATAGCGCATCATAAATTCATAAATTTTTACACTTGTTTAAAAAAAATTGTTTTATTACATACAAAAATGAGTGTATGCAATTACAATTCTCAATTAGTCTCATAAAGTTATAAGATATAATGAATCGATAACATTGCGTTGAAAATTTCAATTCTGTAAACTCATTTTTGTATGCAACCCAACAGCAATTTTTTTTAAACAAGCGAAAAAACTAATGATTTAATTATTTTACGATGCGTTATGACACGTTGTGAGTCACCTAAATATGTTGATAGGGGTGGTTACATGATGTGGTTGAAACTCGGGACATTTTCTTGTTGATTAGTTTATAGCAAAGTAACAAGTTCTCGTCAAAATCTCATGTAATTCCTCATACTCTGGGAAATATATCAATAAGTAAACCATTGAGTTCTTCTCAATTCTGAATTAAGATTTTTTGGTTAAAAATGCCTAGCAGATCAACAAATTTATTTTAGGACTGTCATCTTAGCAACTTTCCAAATAAGAACTGTGAAATAAAATTGTTCTTTACAAAAATCATAAAATTGTTTGAACCTGTAGTGCGATTTTATAAACTAAAATATTTTATTTGAAATTTTTAATTTGGATTTGAAAAATAGAGGAATTTATCAAGAATCATGTGTAATTAATAAAAAGTTTTAGTTTTTCCGGAACCCCATCCGTTAATGCTTTTATGGTTGGGTACAATACTCTCCTAGATGCTGAAGACTTTCTTTTAAAGTCTTGAAGCTTTTTATTCACTTTTTTGTTGTCTTCATCTCCCTTTTTAATAAAACCGCAACGCATCCTCGAAAATCGACTGAGTAAAAACCTTGTACAAGTAGCTGAGAGAAGTCCGTAAAAACAAGACTCATCATCCATTGTGCCACATACTGCGTACGAAAGAATCTAGTCAGTCAGCCTTCCTCGCCAATTTCCTACTCGGAATGCTTGGGGTTTTCTTGCGAATCTTTACAACTTAATTCGGTTTCTTCTTTTTACCAGAATATTTCTTCCTATCAATGCCCACACCTACCGTAAAGCGTTTAATAAGACGAGAAATTATTTTACGTTTAGTCACTACCTCCTGTTGCTATTTTCTGAGTAGACCGCTACGGCTGCTTTTAAAAATTTTTAATAATGCTTTCGGGCACTTTTACATCGCTTGCCATTTTAGTGTTAAATAATTTTTTATTAAACAGAGGCTTTATATTTCCAGACATATCTTCAGGGCTACTAAGATACAATTTTTTTTCATGAAATTCTAATAGCACAATATGGAAAAGAAATGTAGTGGACAATTTTTTTCGACGCCGTCCTTACAGACTAAACGCGTTTTTTCCAAAATGTGTTAATTGAATTAATTTCATCATTCAATTAGAAATATTTTTTTGGACTGCAAATATTAATGGTTTAAGTCCAGTTTTATGAAAACAGAATTTAGTAAAAATGTGTTAATATAATTCAAATACATGTGAGGATATGTATATCAGCTATTTTTTTAATATATTTTTATCGAATATTCGAAATAATTTAGTCAAACTATTATGTTTTATTGCAAAGTATAATATTATGTATTTCTCTATTTTTTATAGCCGAAAACGCATATCTTCCGCGAAGACATCGAAGCGCCGGAAGTACCCGTGCAACAGCAAATACAAATTGAACCACCTTCTCATCAATTGCAACAACAAAGACCACAACGTCCGCAAGGCCGTACATTACATCAACAACGACAACGTGAAGAATACGTTGAACTGCAGAAGCGTGAAAGCGATATCTAAATCAACGAGCAGTAGAAAGATGGCATTTATTTTATTTTTTCCAGCTGTAGCTGCCCTTGCTCTTTTTATTGTGGGTGTTATTATATTAATATTACGGTTTGGGCCACGTCTTTGTGGTTTACGCCATCACGCACTTCCCGATAATCATGAATGGGATGAAAAAAGTTATGAGCACGAGATCAGTTATGCCTGAACTAAATTTACAAATGCATTAATTAAAATTACAATTTAAAATTTTTATTTCGAATCCACGTTCCATAACATACGAATAATTCTAAAAATGTAAACATAAATATTACGATGACACCCACGTTGAGACATAGTACAAACTTTGTATATGCAAAACATTATATGACACAAAATCCTTTTATAAATAAGTGCCTTGAGTAATCAACTTTAAATTCGAATACAATAAGTTTATTGTGTAATCATAAAATATAGACTTCTCAAAATCATTCCGTCCAAAAGGAAATTTAAAATATCTGAGCACAATTTACAACGCTCTATTCTTTTGTTTTAGAATGTAAGAAAAATTTGTGTAATTTTTTAACGCCATTTATGTAAACAATACTGCACAATGAAATATTTTTCCAATAAAAAGTACTAAAAACGTACAAATTGTCTATATTCTTTCTATATTCTATATTTGCTGGGCATGGCAAGTAAGCAATCAAATTGCAACTACTTATTTGTAGAAGAAATTTACCGCAAATAATAAGTTTTTGTTTTTTTGAATTTTTATGTTTTATTTTTAAATATAAGTCTTACAATAATTTAAGATTACTTAATTTTCTTTTAGAAGAAATAAGTTGGGCTTTTTGATGTTGCATTGGTCTTATCAAGCGTGTCTGAACAGGAAGGTCTACAATTCTGATAATTTGTATATTTTTTATATATTTTTATCACTGAGGTATAAACGATAAAATTTTAAACTAAATAGGAAGAAACTGCACGCAACACAAAAGTATTTGATCTTAATGAAAATATCAATATAAAAATTGTGAAATTTACCTATTTATCCTTGCATAAGGAATTTTTAACATAACACTGCATTTAGAAAAAAGCCTTTACAGCGTAGATCGAAATACTACAAAAATATTAGATTAATGTAAACTGAAATAAAAAAACAATAAATTACTATATTAAGTCTCCATATAATTCCCAGTCAAAGGAGTGTAAAAAGATCGCTTCGAAAAACCAGACGCATAAGCTGCGTCTAGTAGGATTTCTTCAACGTTAATCTTCTTTCAGATTTCGTATTTGCTTGTTGTTTAAAATTTTAACACAATTTTCGTTTTTTCATTTTTCCTCACTTCTGTAAAAATAGATTATTTACTCCGTCACTCTTTTTTGTACAACAACAACAAAACATCTTATTAGTATGCAATAGTCAGCGCCAAACACTTGGTTAACATCACAAGCAAAATTACTTGTTCTTTTCCTTTTTTACTTTTACTTTAGCTTTCGCCTTTGTTTTTGTTTTTCTTTTGATCAATCAAGACTTTTAAAAAGTACTTTGTTTAATTTTTAGTTTCGATTTATATTTTTTTCGGTTTCCACTTTAAAATCTTTTTAGCTTAATAATTATATGTCGCAGGGAAAAATAGATATGCAGTTCGAAAAAAAAGAGGGGGAATACATTATTAATGTTTCGATGGATTTGATGATTTGTAGATATAAGGCTGAACTTCTTCTATTTTACAAATATTCTTGCGCATTTTATCCCCCTCATGATAGGCGGTGGTCTTTACACTAACAGTTCTGTTCAGTTACAATAATTTCTAATGCTACCAAATAATGCGACTGTTACTGTGATTATATTTGCTTTTAGTGCCAATTGTAGTAATGGAGATGCCAAATGTGGCGGGACTGATGGTGGAGACTCTGTCAGTGTTTGGAAAGCATTATGTCGGAGCATTCATCACTAATTCGGAAAATGCATTTTCAAGACAATTTTTGAGTTCAGCATATGTAACAATCAAAACGGACTGTTCGTCACGCGACATTAGTTGAACCTAAAAAAAGAAACGAGGTAATAATTAATAACTGAATCTTCACATCTACATCATATTAGTTATTTATATTGAGGATTATATTAAAGAAGTACTCGTTCTAATGCGCCGGCATCCAATTTATTTAAGCAGTTTACGATATGTGCGTGATCCAGCCATGGACGACCATCTTCTGTGACGGAATGAAACAAATAATCACGAAACAACTTCAGCATATATCTATCACCAGTCTCTGACCAAGTACAATCCATATTAAAACTGAAATAGAAAATAATATGTCAATTATTTTTATCAACATTATTTACTAACATATAAGCAGCACGGGAATATTATATTTAGAATTAAGTGCATACTCAGGTCTTTCATTTATGCAGTTTAATTTCACCAATATTCTATAGAGTCGACCATTCTCCATTTCTTTAGCCAACTCGTCTTCTTGCATGTCACACAGGCTTTGTAATGCATCCATTTGTGTATAGAAACGTGCCCCAATCATTGGCATAAGATCAGTTACAGAGCGTCGTTGCGTTGTTGAAAATAGATAGCTATAACAAGAGTGTAATGAGGAATTGTTACAATAATTTCTTTACACAAAAACTTACACAATAAAGTTACGCAAATCTGTAGAATAGTGACGTGATACCATCTCAATGCTGTTTTGAACATTCTCTCGCTGAACTGATTGTAAGCATCGACATGCTAAGGCTAATACCAGCCGACCCAAGGCAGTCAAATCATCCTGCAAAGGAATTTGCAATTATGGCTTCATTTGCCGGTAGTGTACTAAATAGAATATATAGATATATACTTGCTGATGCATGCTAGCTACTGCCAGAGGATTAGCTGCATTCGGGTCGAATTGTGCTATGTCACTTGTACCACAAAAACTCAAGCGCATCCGTTTACCAGTTACTAGTACTTTTGTTGGATCCAAGACCCTTTTCGATTTTGAATTTTAATTTCTAATTAAAAACAAACATAATTGAATAGCTTCTGATCTTCGACTCACTTGCAGGCGAGTCCTGCCTGATGGATTGCACGTAAACCGGCTGTCAGCTGCATGATAATTGACCAAATACTCGCTTCTGGCAATAACGGGCCATTGTTAGTACGTTGTAAGTTACTTTTGTGGCTTCAAGAGAAAAAAGACACATACATATATACTATATTATGTAAGTACGTTGAGTATAACATTACCCTTTTAAAAATAAATGATACTCAAAGTAAAATTCAGTTAGATTGAACAATGTTATTTCATAAAAAAATCAACTTATTACGTACCTGAATGGGCGCGCATCGCCTTGGAATGGATCGGGGTAACCATTGGGCTCCTGTGTAGGCGTAAAGTACTTTGCAAGCAAGGTTTGTGAACCGGGATGATAATCATAAACTAATACTAACGCTATAAACAAAGTAAAAAAAAAAAATATATTTATATATTTATATATAGAGTAAAGTCTTATAGACAATAAGTTTACATACAATTATCACCAAATGCTTTTGTCGTGAATATCTCACGCAGTTGTACCACATTCGAATGTTGCAATTTCTTCCACATCTCTACTACAGCCATACATTTTGTTGATTGGAGACGAAAACCTTAAAAATTTTAATATAAGTTTATGTTATTTTTCATAAAGTTATATTCTCTTGTAAAATTTTTATCAAAGGTGTTAACATGGACGACCTTTTTTTTATCTATGTTTAATACTATTTACGACATGGGGACATACAGTCCACGAAATAAGTATAGCTAAGAATCTCTTTTGTTAATCTACGTTACGTTACGTTAAATAACTTAGGCCGTTACACATACCATGTAATCTCCGTAAACAATATTTAATGCCAGTAGTGCTATGTGTTGCCTTATAGGTGGATGAAAGAATAGTGATTTTTCCGTGCAGTGCCTGAACTGGTTCCAGGGGGTACAATGAGTGATAATTGTCTACTTCCGGTGGAAGGGCATTTTGTGCCACGTCGGCTGGGTCCAGCATTAAATTTGAGATCTCGTTGCGGGCAAGAATTTCTGATCGCATCTCATCAGGTAGGAAGAAGGCAGATTCCAAATGTGTTTTAGGCTGCAATGCAATTAAATTGGAAGCTGGTCCTGGATACACATGATGGCCGGTATATAGCAGTGGCGGTTGTACTGCTGGTATTGGTGCCACCACCGAAGGTGGGGCGTGATGCGCACTAACGGGGTCAACAACATTATTCACCACTGCACTATTGTTGGCGGCGGTCGTATGGTTGGCAGTTGGGTAAAAATAGATGGTTCCACCTACGTTCTCCTGCATTAAATATATTTTTAGATCGAAGGTTATATAATAAATCAATGATTAAATCATTCTCGAACCTGATGTACGTTCGCCGGTAAAGTTGTTGGTATGGGCGAGGCGTGGGGTGTGATTCGCGTTGGAGATTTTTCACTTCCGCCACTTACAAGATTTGTAGGCGATTCATTATGCAGCATATTACCGCGCACTTTCATAGGTGTCGACATGTTTACATATGATTGCGTACCAGTCGGTGGCTGAGTTGTCGAAATGACTCCGTTTACTAAGGCGTGTGACGGTTGGGTCGACTGCTGCGATTGCTGTTGAAGTTTATGGTGATGTTGCTGTTGTAGTTGTTTTTGTTGTGCAACGGCGGCAGCAGCTGCCTTCTGCAGACCAAGCAGAGACGAAGGAGTACTATTCACCGATTTCGCTACAGATGGGCCAACGCCGCCAACAACATTGACACCGGCACTGCCAAGACCGTTGCTCAGCATAGGAGTATGATAAGGTGTATAGAAATTTGGGGACGAATTTATGCGATTTGGAATGAATTCGGGAGACTGCGGGGTAACCTGGTAAGCAAGTTATAAACTTATAAAATACACAGAAGTGTGCTTAATAAAATGAATGCAAAACACATGTGTTTGTATACTAGAATAGTCGACCACGCGTTGCTGTGGCTATGAAATACTTTTATAAACTACTCAAAATATTATTTATGAATAAAGGCGAAAACTTTATTGTCGGTATAAGAATCCAAATGATTGTAATTGAGTTTTAATTTTCATAATGATTGACACAAATGTTTGTCAATGCAGTAAATAATACATTTTCTATATGCCGTTTTACCCTAAACTAAAATAATATTTGTAATTGTTAATTATTATTATTTTTTTGAATTTGAACATAACTTGACACTAAAAAAATACCACTAACCGAAAACCTAAGCACTTAGCTATGAAAAAGAACTGTAATTTAGCATAGGGGAAATACAGTGGCGAGGGGCACCTATGGGTAAAAAGTTTTTTAAAACTGGGTGTGGGCCCGCCCGCCCCCTAATATATTTAATGTATATATCTCTTTAACCACTTAAGATACAACAAGCAAATTCACGTAGTGCAAATA
Organism: Bactrocera correcta; assembly: GCA_027475135.1. Taxonomy (NCBI): domain Eukaryota; kingdom Metazoa; phylum Arthropoda; class Insecta; order Diptera; family Tephritidae; genus Bactrocera; species Bactrocera correcta. Next base: position 153,689,806 of record CM050325.1, read on the forward strand.
TTATACAAACTCCTACCGACAGTGTGAAAATGGATTAAATCGGATGACAACCCCACTCACTCCTCATATAACGGTACCGTTAAAAACTACGAAAAGCTCAATAAATCGATAACTCAATACGCCAGGGACATTAAATTTTACCACCAAGAAGGTATAACAGGGCTTTAATGGAAGCAGAGCCAAAATTGGACGATGGGCGTGGCACAGCTACTTTTGGGTGAAAACATATACATATGTATCTCGAGACCCGCGAGAGCGATTTGGTATATGACATTCCCATGCGATAGTGTGAATATAAGTGTAATCGGACTAAAAACACGCCTACTTCCCATGTAACACAATTTTAAATTCCATCTGATTCTTTCACTTTCCTTTGAAAGATGCAATTAATATAACGGGATAAAACTTTTCAAGAATAATGCCTTTGTAGTAGGCCACCTTATGACCATAAATTGTATAAATGGAACCAAATAGACCTCGTATAGCTAATAAGTCTTACGTACCTGAAACCATTGCCCCAGCTTAAATCCTCGTAAGAAATAAGATTAAGAAATGTTCAGTTATACCCGAACTTAGCCCTTCCTTATGTTTATTTATGAATTGTTTTGGCTTTAAACATAATTGAGACATAAGCTATCTTATCTTTAAAATAGATTAGACGCGGTGAACACGTTGTGATAAATTTTACTAAAATCAGTTTAGTAGTTTAGGAGTTTACCCCAGAGAAAACTTGACAAGTAATTTTTATATTGGTGTCTGCATACAGTCAGATTTGCACATTTCAGGTTTAAATAGTGTTGGTTGTTTTCTATCAAAACTAAAGAAGTGACAATTTTAAAACTATTTTGTAAAGAAAAACAACAAACAACTAGTGTTTTATCTTTTTTCTAATGTCTTTTGTTTTTTTGAATACACAAAAAAAATTATCAATTTAAATTAGGTCATCACGTTAGCAAACACCGCTTATTATATGCCGTTGAACATTTTTAGCCAAGACATATTTTTAAATGTATGTAATAACCAATTTAAGCGTTTGTATATTAATTTAATAATAAGACGTTTCTGCTTTTTTTGCGAATGATCTCAATGTTCCGATTGACTAGATTCGTACAATTTTCCAATATAATATAAGGAAATTGATTATCAATCCTTTTTCTTGCAACTTATTTCCCTTAGTGGAATACTGCCGAGCACCCTAGATCCAACCATTTCCAAACCTTTTCTATAAGATTTATGTCGGGAGAATAAGGTTTTGTCTTAAATTGACGTTTTTTTCTTACCCAGGTAGTGTGAATTTTGAGCTTAAAAAAATTTTTTTAAATAGGGAAAAGCTGTTTTGACATTTTAATTCATAAAAGCCATAAATTTATTTGTGTGCATTTTAATATTTGACGGATGTCGCCTGCAGTCCGTCGCGATCTATGTGTTTAGAGCGTAATACAATCCACAATGTCAAAATCAGCTTTTTTCTATTGTACCGTTTTGTTTTTGTGATTCAAAAAAAAAATTTTTAAAAATTTCAACCAATGAAACAAACTGAACTGAATACAAATAAATCATCAAAATGTAAACAAAAAATTCATGAGAAGGGCAAAAGAAAAAAACTAATTTTGGCATTAAGGACACAACCACATCTTTCGTAAGAGGAAGCACGACCTACATATATCGACACAACTTTCTATAATTGAACCGATTTTCCTTTAGCCACATTAAATAAAATAAACCTCCTAAGCAATAAAAAATTTGGTATCAATACATATTCCAGCTCTAAAGACAAAATTAAATGACATGTACTAACCTGATTACGCAAAAACAAAGCACACTTTTCGACCAAATGGAACAAAAAATAGTAAAATCTTATAACGGACATTTTTATCACATGTTTTATTAACCAGTCCATACAAAGACGAAACAATAAAGTAGCTGTGAGTTTATAACAAAAAATCAGAAGAAATTGATTGTCCACCTTTCAACATAAATATGACAGTTCTCGAGAAAAAATAATGACCCAAAAGCCAGATTAGATCTTAAGATTGTTCCACCCTTTGCATTTCTTGCATTGAATTATATTACACAAATAGCAAAATTAGTTGGTTCAAATTTATATAATTATTTACCATATACGTCGCAAGTTTACTTTCTGAGGGAATTCCGTTCGAAGGAGGATAAAAAATCGGATCCATTGCAGCTGTGTCTGAAATATTGGATAGTTAAAATTTATCATATCATCTGTTTTCGCTTCTTTTTATTATTTTTTTATTATTTATTTATTAAATGTTAATTGAAAGAAAAAATAAAAATACCTACTAAAATCTGAAAGTCATACACAATAAAAAGTGACTACTTCAATGTATCATGCGGCACATGATGTTTTGATGTTTTACATAGATAAAAGCTCGGATGTAAGCAAAAAATGGACATTCCTTTATTCCTAGATACTATTTACGTATGTATATCTCTAACCCCATTAACAAAAAAAAATTTTTTTTTGCAGATATCATAAGAAGCATATAATCAGAGTTTTTAATTTTTTGTTCGTAGAGAGTGAAATCGAATTGGTTGCTTCCACCTGCCCAACATTTGTTTTCGATTTTTTAAGTCTTTTTTCATTATTTCTCGCAACTTAAATATTCTAAATATGCGTTTATTTGCGAGAACACTCCAGAAGCATTTCAAAAACTTGGTGTTGAAACGTGCTAAGCCCACTGTTTATGAAAATGTAAGATAGCACAACTTAAAATACGTCATTACAAAAAAATTTACGTAACGAGGTTCTTATTCATTGCTATGGAGTAGTATGTAAATGCAAAGTTTAAAAAATTGCATTACAAAGTATCATTTCGTGCTACATTTTATTGAATTAGTTCGATAGAATTGCAACTTTTTGAACAAGTCAATGGCAAAGAATTAAGTCAGCGTACCGTAGCTAAATCAGTAAATATTGCGTTTACAGTCAAAAAAATACTTTTGGCTGTGATGCAAGGTATGATATGGCATATTCCCAATAAACAATTGTATGTGAGGTAGTGTTAGAGTGTGTTATGGTTTGGCCTGCAGAGCAACCAAGTGTGTTGGAGACCTCATATTCATAAAAGAGATACCGTTATTCGCATATTAAAAATCAATTTAGCACAAAGTACTGGAAAACAGGATTGGCGTAGCAACTTTAGGTTCTACTAAAGCAACGACCCTAAACTTTGGTCGACAATAGTAAAGTAAAATAAAAAAAAAATCTATTTCGATATAATATCGTTTACAATAAATAAATTATTATTGCATAACTTGGTATTTCATACTATCCTTATTAATTAAAATTAAATGAGTTTGTAAAAATTACACTCACTGAATTTGACATTCAAATAATTTGTAATATGCACATTTGGGTATAACACATACATATAAACATGTGAATATTTGAACAGAAACAGCTGAATCAAACCTTGCTTGGGTAGCAACAGAGCTTACTTGTTGCAGAGTTAAAAAAAAAATAAACAAACAAGTTTCTTAAAAATGTAAGCTAATGTTAACGAGTCAACGCTTTTTGTATTTAAACTCAGATATGCATTGTTTTTGTAACTGTATCATATTTATGGGTAACTACGTTCGTTAACGCCTACATTAGCTAAACAATTGATACGACAGCTTTTAGGCTCACTGACGAAAAAATAGCTTACCAGTACACATTATTTTTTACATGATATTGGCAAACATTGGGCCAAATAACCACCGAACGGCAAAATTTTGTAAAAATATATGCACGTAACGTGCATAGTATACAACATACAGTGTGAGACAAAACTCAAATACGAATTTTTACCTTGTTGGTATTTAATTGAATAAAATCATAAAATAGGCATTAAAAGTATTATTTTCTTTTCTTTATTTTATTATTAGCTCATTCATTGTATTTTTAAGTATTTAAGATTTAAATAATTGACTTATTAAAATAAATTAAATGAAAAACTTCAAAATTCTGGTGATGAATTTATGTATGAAAAATTATTTTTTAATGTTTGGTTGCGTAACCCTCAATTCAGTTTCACATCGGCGAAGCTTGGACGTAATAATTTTATTTATTGAGTCGCCGGAAATGCTCTTCCATGCTTGTTTTATTTTACTTGTATGAATAAAGCGCCCTTACTCTTTAATTTGTTCGATTTACAATTTCTCATAGGTTCTCTATGGGATTTATTCTTCAGCATGCGGCAGCATAATATTCTGAAGTAACCCCACACTAGTACATTGCCTCCACCGTGTTTCACCAGGCCTGTAATATAATGCAACGTTGTTAGTCCCTTCAGCCTGCGTACCAGCTTCAACTCGTCTGAACCTTTCATATTGAACTTCGATTCTTCGGAAAAATGAACAGTTCGTCATTTTGTTATCGTCTATTTTGTGTGCCTCAACTCAAATTCCATTCGAGCTAGTCTGTTCTTTAAAGAAATTTACGGATTTTACACACTACTGTAGCATGAAAATCCACCTTGGACAGCTCGATGTTGTATGGATCTCTGTGATATATTTAACCGAAATTGGCTTGTAGATATAAAAAGGTCGGAAAATTGTATGGTAATCCAAAAATTTTTCCAATAGTCATATTCGAGCCATTGAAATACTCTTCACTTAAGTATAGTACAACCAATCTCATTTAATAACGAAGTTCAGTATACACGAATTTTTTCTAAAAATAATAATAACTACACATATCCAACATTTGCTGATAATTAAAAACCGTTAAATCACAACTTTTAATATTTGAATTTTTTTTTAGTTAATTTGTTTAATTTTTACTAGTTTAAAAATAACAATGAATGCCATAATAATAATAAAAAATAAAGACAAATCATTTAATACCTACATTTCGTTTAAATATGTACCGATGTTTTAGTTTTGTCGCACACTGTATAACCCAATGCTATTATTGAAAAGAAGAGAAAACGCTTTCTAAACCGCCTTTACAAATATAAAGCTATGCTCGTCAAACAAACGAACTTCGATTATAAATCGAAATAGTGTGTATTTGCCATATTGTGTTTGCTGCTGGAAAAGAGTAGGTGGGTGAAATATATACAATGTAGTTATATTATATGTATGTTCTGTTTGCACCATCTTCGTTAAAAACCACAATTATATCTCCTAATTTACTGAATTCAACAATCATTTAATTTACAGTTCTGGCGGATATGTGCAACGATTTTCTACTGAGCCTCTGCATTCTGCGATTTAATTTAAAACAACTGTTTCATTTTTCGGGGGGATGAACGTTTAAAACAAATGGTATTGCCTAGGATCTTTGCATGTTTTTAAATAAGCTTAAATATCATGATAGCATGATACATAATAGGATGTATAATTATATATACATACATATACAAAAGCCTTAATGTTAACATACTATGTGCCACATTTTTAACTGCATTTGATTAAAATAAAAACCGCAAAACCATTAGGTTATATTTTCCTTCATTGCTACATTATCAAAAGTACTGATGCTACTTACCTGCAGGGAAGAAATTGTTTAAGAACGTTGACATTTTTCACCTCAACAATCAGCTAAGCGGGGGATTGTCGGTGGCGGTGGGTTCTATGCCTTGTCGTGTTCTTCGTTGATTTAAAAATCGGGGTCGTGGTCGGAATGGCCGTCGTTTTAAAAGTAATTTCTTATTGCTCGTTTTTTTTTTTTTTTTAATTTTTGTTATTTATTAATTTTGTAATTTTGTTATCTTTCAAAAATTGGATTCGATATTTTGACAGTCATTACAGATTAACTGATACATATTTCTTTTTGTTATTGGGCATTGTTTACTAAATTGTCTACCAATTAGACTTTGAAGTTTAATTTTTAATCAGAAAACATATAAAGTAAAGTATTAATTTAAAATATATCTTTCCGAAAAGTGTATGTATATGAATTTGTTTTTATTTAAATACTTGTGATAATACAAAATATTATAGGAATCCTTGCAAAGCCCAAAACACCAATATTAAAAAAGCACTAGTTGCAAGTATTGGAGAAATACAAATGCTAGTTGTGATTGTTGATCATACCAATGTAAACCTGTTTCAACATAAGCAGATGGAGTACGAATATATAGATTAGGTATACATATATCCTTTCTTATATTAATACTAGAGTACTATGATCAGAAAGTTTGTGAACAAAATCATAAAAGGAGATTCCCACATAACAAATTGAAACGAAACGGCGCTAAACGAAATCTTGCTGAACTATGGAATGAGTGATACTGTAGATACAAATAACTCATCTTATTTCAAAAAGTGAGTTGTAATTATAAATTAAGAAGTTCCACTGTAGCTAAACATCGTTCTGACAGTCCTTCTAAGTTAAGCGACCGGGATTAAGGATACATTATTAAAAAAAAATTTAACAAAATTGCCGACTTAAGCCTTCCCAAATAGCAACCTGTTGTACGAGATCAGTCTATGTGCAGTTGTGGTCTCGAAAATAAGTTTCAACAGTATAATAAGACGAAACACACCGCAGAGATAAACAGCAATTGCTCACATCCTTTCACATCTGGATGCCTGTTAAAGCTTATTATATGTATAATTCGTGAACACAATGTCTGCTACAAATTCGACCTAAAAACGATCTTTTTTCTGAGGAACGGAATACATTTTCAAAACAAGAGGGTGAAAAATATTTTTCACATTTTAAAACTTCTGCTAGCCACTGTGGCATTGGTTTTAGGAGGAGAAGTAAGAACCTGCCTCAATTTTTTTATACTAGAAAAACTGTTCATTCTTGTAAGCAAGCTTTTACTGACTACTGTGTAGCATCTTTTTTATTTTTTGTCAACTAACTTCAGTAAACAAAGCAGTTCTCCCACAACCGGTTTTACGTTACCGGATTTAACCCTTATATTATCTAACCAAGGGCTGTTATTTTGATCTAAAATAGTTTAATGCTTATGAAAAAAATTTTAAGAATATTTTCTCATTTAATAAAAAATATATATATTTATTATTTTAATGTAAGTATTGTTAATTAACTTTTGATAATTATATACACAAGTGAACCATACCCAATTGCAATAGCAATGGGAATCCAAATAAGATTATCCTATTAGATATTTATATATATAAACATATATATGTATGTGAATGCCTGCATTCCCGTTTTTAAAATATCCTAACAGCCGGTTATCGAAATGGGTAAATATATTCTTATTTGTATATAAGTATATTATTCGTAACAGGCACGTACACAAATCTTACACATATGTATTAAATGAAGCTTGTAAAAGTGTATATGTGCATGAATGTTTTTCCACAAATCCATTCCAGAAAAATACGAAAGAAAACGAAGAGAAAAACGTGAAGAGAGCTTTTACATACATATATATTTATATAGAAGTAAACAAAAACAGCTGCCGTTTTTAGTGCTTATGCTTCGTATCTACTTTACTGCTTTCTATTTCAAAACATTCTTTGCGCAATTTGTGTACCTTAACTTTAGTTATTTAAATAGTAAATAATGATTTGCTTTATATAATTCAAAATTTTGAAAACAATATTCATCCATTATATTAACGCAATAAGTCATGTACATACGTACAATCTCAGTATAATGGTTCACGCTGGATTAATACTAATGAAACATATGCACGATATACATATACAGATGAACATATTTATGTGCACTTGACAATTTTGCAAACTTTGAAAGTAAAAAAGTTATTATATATTCCGAGTAGGGCAATTTATATAAATAACAGTTGTATCAACAGTTAAACTATCAGTATTTTCGTTTTTGCATTTTCCAAAAAAGTTCACATACACAATACTTCTTTGCTGAGGAAGTTTTATATACACAGTTGAAGGTAAATCTTTGCATATACTACCGATTTACAAGACCGCTACTATTCTTTTCTTTTAAACTTCTTCGTGGATGAGTTGAAATCCAAAAATATCAAAATATATATTATTGTAACTTTCTAATAATTTAAGATATTGTAAATTTGTTGTTTAATTGAAAATGCAAAATATGTCCATCATGTTTGTATCATTTAGAAAATAACCCTTCTGGTATTTTTGGAAGAAATAGTATGGCTGCTGAAACTTTGTATAGGCAATTATGTCGCAGAAAGTTTTAAGTTATAATGTCAAACGCTACGCAATTTAACTTCATAAAACGTCGCGCACACATGCAAACCGTTGTCTAAAAACGAAGAAAAAGTTAAACCTTGATCGTTGTTGCGTTAGAGCGCCGCGCAAAAACTAATCACATAACACTTGATATAAACTCTCCACTTAAAATCTAATTTTGCACATTTTCCATAATTTTTAAACACAATTAAGAATTCTTTATTAAAAATATATTTATTTACATTATTGAGTTTGCTGATGTTTGCCTCGCGTGACTTTTTCACTGCGTCTTCGTCGAAAAACTTTTCCTCTAATTTTTCACATATGCCATTCGAATATGTTTGCCTCGCTCGCACTACAGTTGTTTACATTATTAAGCAACGTGAAGAGTATATTGCTTACTGGCGATAGTGCTGCCAGCTTCAATTGCTTCAAAGGAAAGAAGGAAGAACAAATAGCAAACATTTAATAGCGCCCTCTGAAAGTGAAATTTGTGCAAGTTAAAAAGTTGAAATCACACTCTATACCAGTTATTTTTATACCCTGAATAGGGTAAATTAAATTTACCACGATGCTTATAATACCGAAAAAGAAACGTCAGAAACCTTATAAAGTATATATATATATATATGTGTGTGATCAGCATAACGAGAAGAAAAATGTCTTTTTATTTCTGTTTATGCTATAAACAATTTACCTGAGGAGAGTATTATAGCTTCGCTGCAGCTGTGGTTAACTTCTTCTTGCGATTGCGGTGCAATCCAGGAGTATATACATACATTTGCAGTGTATATCATATAATTATATTATACAATTTTAAAATTAAGAACAAGTTATTAAATTGGAGTGTACTCTTGGATATTTCGTATAACGTTAAGATTACTAAAATACATATACGTCAGTTTTATTAAAACAATTAACATATGGTTTAACGCGATGATAAAATTGTTTATTAAATATTCATCAGTTTAACAGTCGCATGAAATCCTTAATTCTCAATACTAAACTTCTATTATGTTCAAAATAAATTCGAATTTTACAAAAACATACCTTAAATACTTAAAACACGTAAATATAAACCTATATGTACAAATGTAGTTATGACTTTATGTATGTATATAAGTATTTAACAAATGATTGAAATTTTCTGTTTATAAACGCAATGCTGCACTCAAAGGGAAATTGTATTTATCCCACTAAGGAAAAAGGATAAAATGTTATGCGTATCTCATGTAAGATTTTTGCTTCCAGAAAAGCATAGCGCGAGTGCAAATAATGCGTTTATAATTCGCTAGTAAATGAAAAATTATGAAAACATAAATGTTACTTTCTAATTGTTGCACCAAACGATCTTAATTCGCCTTATCTTCTAGAACAGCTGGCTTTCAACACACATCTTTACTAGCTCTTCCTGCTAATTAAAGGTAAGAAAGTTTGGGGAAATACTAAAGTTAGTGTGGTGTCCTTTTTCACATCTTTCTAAATTATTGTATTCTCTTAATGTTGTTGTGAACCAAAGGCAGCCAATTGCATCATTGGTTGAGTGCTCTGAATTAAGTAAATAAAGTAAATACATACATATAATCTGAAATCTGATATCTTATAGAATACCGCCATTTTTGCATTTATAAAAAAAAAATTCCACTGGTATTTCTCAATCCATCAATTTTACAACCGTGAAGATAAATAGAAACCTAAAACAATGTGCTTTTCGATTTTATGCAAAAAATCAACAGTTATAAAAACATATGTATGTAATCATGTGAAATGCCTTATGTATATATTTTTTTTTTAAATTATTTATAACAAACAGTATATTTACGTTGCACGTTGTATGTACATATGTATGTACGTTCCTACGGCTCTGAAAAGAGCGTACATTCATCCACAGATATATACATATGTATGTACATATAGGTGTGTATCCTTATGTTCATACCATAAATATGCAAGTATACTATGATGCTTTCACCTTTCGAAATGCGCAACGACTTTTTAAAACGTCGAAATCTTAAGCTAACTTAAATTTGATTAGTACAACTTACGATGTAACGTACTTTTATGAGATAAAAAACAAAGGAAAATAATAATTTGTTTGTGGTATATCGCATTTGGAAACTAATTTAGGAAAATGTAGGTGATTTTCAAAAGTTACCAAATGTACGTACCAACTTTTGTGCAACCAGAGCAACAAATGTTGATACGGACATGCATATATAGGTTTGCGTATATATGTATATATATATTAAAACGCACCGACAAATAAATAAATTGTAGTTATCATAATAATTGCCACCGCTTTATGCCCAAAGTTTTTCACAGAATTGAATATTTAAAAAAAAATTCACATTTGAATTACATCCATTATACATACTATGCATAGGTCAGGCATGCAATTACGTATATTGCCCTACTAAGTTTGTATATGTATGTATGTATGGTTCATTTAATTTGATTGTTACTGATTGATAAAGACGTGCTTCATCTCGATTTTTTCGAAAGCGTGATTTCGAATTGTAAATTGAAATTGTTAGGAAAAATTGAGGAAAGGTAAGCCAATTGTGAAAATTAATTTAACCGTTCATACTGTGGAAAATCTAACGACTCTAGTCATCTGGGTCCAATCCGATTAGTTCCGCTTGCAAACGGCCCTTAGTCTTACAACAAATTGTTAAACAAAATACTCTAAGTGCGATCCGAAATTGCGGCGACATACTGGTCATAATGATGATTTTCCAAAATGAATTCAGCACGCCAATCCAAACGACCAGAAAATTAATAAGAGTACTTTGGATAACATCACCGGTCACCACTTCGTAGAAGCGCAGCACCATCCATGGCAACCACGACATCCAGAATGCAAACACTAATACGAATGACATCATATGACTAGGATTCGATAAATTTTCAGCTAATGCGGTTGCATATTCTTTATCATGTATAGGTTCGCCCGATTTAAGTTTTCGCATCATTACAAAAATGTAACCATAATTATGTACTATGGATATAACGCTAGGACCTAAAACTAAAATTGCCAGAGTTGCACTGTACGCCGCCATATTGCCCCAGTCCAGCATGCAAATGTGTGTCACATTGTTCGTGATGGGCTTCGTGTAGCCTAGAATCGGTGGACAACATAGTAATGCGGCCGAAATCCATGTAAACACCATCCAGCATTGGCATCTGCAAGAATATGTTAATAAGTACATACATACATATGTATGTACATATGTATGTACATAAGTATGTATGTATAGTACATGAGTTTAAAAAATTAATTACAGTTTTCGAATTTCTAGCGAGGTTTAAGGTGTTACATGGGTTTCTAAAAAAAATCGTTTTTTTATTATTTTATTAAATTTTACAAAACCTCTAGAATATTATTGTTAATTTTCAAGTTGATCCGAGTAATAGTTTCGGATATATAGGCTTGAGAATTTGTGCGCACGAGGCTAACTGGGCTTAGTGCGCCATCTTTGAACACGTTTTTCTCGAAACGGTTGGCAAGACTTCTCGAAAACTACTCAATCGATCTTCATGAAATTTTACACAGGTCTTTGAGACACAATTCTTAAAGATTTGGAGGAAGGTTTTTTTCCGATTACAACTATTTGAAAAAAAAAAAAAATGTCGCGACATTTTCACTTTTTTTTTAAATGTCTGCCAAAAATCCAAATTTTTTCCCTCATCCAAGTTTTAAGTAAAGGTTTTAACTAAAATATTTTTTTCACTTTAGATGACCATGTTAGGAGTTATTCTGCCAATGCGGTCGCATCGATTTTCCGAGGAGTCACCGGAAATTGCTTCCAATGACCGAGTTTAAAATATATTTTTTTTCGAAAATTTCAGAATTTCTTTGTTAATAGAATAGGGTGGGCCATATAAAATTTAAAATTCGAAGATAGGGCGTAAAAGATTGAGTGTAGCGTTTGCTGTATGGCACGTAGCGCCCTCCTGCTGAAACCAAATGTTGTCCAAGTCTTCCTCTTCAATTTGCTTGAAGAAAAATTCGGTTAACAATGCGTTATATCGCTCATTGATGGATACGGCGGTTCCTCCTACATTTTCGAAGAAAAATGGGCCGATGATTCCACCAGACCAAAACCAAACAGTGATTCGTGCTGGGTGCATTGGCTTCTCGACGATTACGTGCGGGCTTTCTGTGAACCAAATGTGACAATTCTGCTTGTTAACGTAACCATCGAGGTGAAAATGAGCCTCGTCCGAAAAGATAATTTTTCGGTAAAATTGACCATCCTCGGTCAAACGAACTTTGGAAAAAAGTTTTCAATATTTCCCAGTTTTCGTCTAGTGAATAACAACCCATTTCGTAAATTTTAGACTTTTTACTGAATATCTGTCACTTTCCGAATGGTATTTGTTGAAATATAGATAATTCAAATTTAAAACGTTAGATGACCCACCACATATATGTTTGTAACATATGAACATCTAAGCAACAAAAATCTTAAAAAATATTTCTTTTTAAATATGAGAAAAAAATTGTTGAAAAAAGGACGTTTTTAATCGAGGAAACCCATGTAACCCTTTAAGCATTGTTTATATATACACACATACACAGGTATGAGTATATACAAGTATATATATATATACCTGTATTATGTTTACCTGGTTTTTGTCTGCACAGTCTCATAGCGAAGAGGCTTCCGCACAGCCAAATATCGGTCTACAGAGATCCACATGAATGTATACACAGATACGGCCCACAGTGTCACCTCAAGGTAGCCGGTAAAGCGACATACAATATCGCCATACATCCATTCTCCAGTCAATGCGGGATACACAGAGAAGGGCACAACCAATAAACCGCAAAGTAGATCCGCAACAGCCAGCGACAGCAGATAGTAGTTGATGACCTCTGTCGGACCTAAGTACATATAATATCCAACACAGAAGAGATGAAATTAGTAATTCAAGCTTGAACGAATTCCTCTTTTTACTACACACACATTAGACAAATATAAGTATTGAAAACAGTAAATAAATAAAGAAGCGCCAAGAACCAACCAATTGGGCGTAAAAATTGTTGAAATAACTAGATTTGTAGATAAATATCGAAAATTTAACAATTTGTTGTTTGTTTTGTAAATTGCTAGCTTCACATTTTGAATGTTCAGAATCATCTTCGCTGGAAATCAATGTGAATATATCAAACTTTGGGGGTTTATTATTTTAAGAGAGCAAAAACTTTGTGTGTCGTCAAGGCGTAAGGGCTAAGAAGATATATAAAGACGATTTTTATTGCCAGAATTGTGTATTATTCTATTCGATGCGTAAATGATTTACAGTAGGCTATAAGAACATGGCCTAGGTACCAGTTTCAGGTATTTTATAGGTTAGTAAAGACAATTTTGACCGCATCTCGGTTCCAACATATGAAGATGTACTCGTATACTCTCTTATAGCAAGCGGCTCAAGCAATACCAACACTTCTATAAACATAAATACATAACGGCTTGATATATAATCTTTTTTGCTAATGCACAAATAGTAGATTAAAATGATTTTATATTTACCAATAGAAATTGCTTTGAAAACTTAATTATCTGAATAAGATAAAGATAACATCGTTTTACCTGACATCTAATTTGACTTGTTTGACATTTTCTGCGACTATTTTTTTCAACCTATGATTTTTTCAAATCAAAAAATGCTATATCATAGCTCAATAAAGGAATTCGGTACATCTGCAGACTCCAAAACTGACAAAAAAATATTGTGTAATGCTTGAATTGCGTATTACAGTAAACTACTATCGGTAGACATGCGCAAAGCGGATTCTTGTATCGCTGATGAGCGCCGGACGGCATACATTACTTCGTGGCAGTTTGGTTTCAATTAGATATTTTATAGCTTACAATTTTACATTGTGATCGCGATAATGAAGGATGTTTTCTATATACATAACATATACATATACAAACAAAATTTTCAATGAGCAGTAAAAATATTGTTTTGTAAATTCTCTGTAAAAGCATTATTTTGTGTCGCGCATCAAATTAAAAACTCAAGTAAATAATTGCTTTTCTAAACTACAACTAAACATTTTTACTATTGTCCATGCATCGGCGCGACGCCGTACCTTCTTCCAAATTCATTTACGTAGCATCCTGTTACAATTTCATATAGTATAGTGCATACATACATATATATATATATATTTTATACAGATAGTTTTTACAAATTTCAATTGCAAAAGTAATTGATTGAGTTTATCAAATACAGAATACCCGTCGGTGATTAACAATAATAAAAACAAGAACCCACCTTTAAAGTTGGCATAAGTGGCTATAATGAGCAGATTCGATATGACGATGGCGACGCCGAGAATGGAGATGAGTACAGCTTTCGTAAGTGCCTCCAATTTGGAATTATCTTGCAGGTAACTCATTTCCTGCATTTTCGAATTGCCTGTGAGAGAATAGCATGTGTTCAAAGTTTTCCCATTTCAAATACTAATTGATTATATGATGTTTCAAAACATCTGCTAACCTTATATACACTCATGACGCTTTCATATCGTATTTCAAAACAACTGTCCGCTTTCCGATTCGGTTGTGTGATAGTCTTCACCTTGTACTCGCAGCTTTGCACCCCTGCCTTTCCAGTAGTTGTCTCAACACTTTTTACAGCGAATAGTTCGACAAAGCGTAGACGACACGAAGCTTCGGTGCACGCGAAGGTCGTTTTCCGTTAGACGTGTATGTATGTGGGTGTGTGAATGCTCCCTTAACTTTCGAAGGGCAAGTGCCTTGTTAAAATGAAGCCTATTTGGCCAACAGCCAAACAGCCAAATACGGCTGCACTCGGCAAATTATATCTTAACCTGCTTAACTACTCACATATGCACTCGAACAACAACTACTCGTTAAAGCACAAGCATTTTCAGTTTGTAAAATTATTGGTTAAAATAAAGATACCTGGTGAAGTCGGTTGTGTAAAGGCGCTTCTCACCGTGGCATGGGTTTAAGATTTAGTATAAATATGAGGGAATTTTTAATTTCGACGTGCTTCGCTTTATGTGAGTGTATGCGTTTTTATATTACTTACATATATGTATGTTGCTTGTCTAATTGTTTTTGTTAAAATATGCTTCTAATTAAAGTTTGTTTTTTAAATTGAGACTCAGCGCGGTTGTGCGGTGCCGCGTTGTTCTTCTGAAGCTCGATAATGTTCGGTTTAAGCTGATTGATTATATTCGTTTATTAAAATTGCATGCATTTTACTGTGTTCCTCAAACTATTAAAATACTTAAAACATATGCAATTAGAAATGCATAAGTCATTTGCGTTGTAATTTTACTTTGGTTACATTAAATATCCGATTTTATTCGAAATTCACAACACTTTGATTAAGGGCATTAGTTTCATATAATTTATACAAAGTCCTTTACTTCTTTTAGCAAATTTATAACTCAATATTTTCTTTGCGCTAATAAATATATTTTGGTTTTGTATTTTTTTATTTTAAATGTTCACTTTATTGTTTTTGTTTTTTTTACTATTTGTTTTAAGAGATTTCTAATTAAATTACTCTAGATTAGATTAATAGACTTGCAGTTGTTGCGAAAACATTCATTTCAATTACAAACGCATCCTAATGCGATGTTTGGCTTATAGTGTAAATATCGCGAAAGAGAATTAAAATCTAAACTGTTTTAGTTATAATTCGACCTACTACGTACATCTATTGCTGGCATCGCGAATTGTCTGTGTGTCGTTTTAGGTTTAATAAAATATCTTAAATTTAATTATACGCGCTTTAATTATGGAAGAGTTTGATTTGTTGCTTCTAATGAGCAAACAGTTTATAATAATCTATTATTTAACGGTTATATTAGTTACATATTTGTATAATAAATAGAGCACAGCACCTAAATATTTCTGGTTGTTGTTGTTATTATTTTTTGGTATTTATTTGAATATATGTTTATACTTGATACTTGTACGGATGCATTTTTTAGTGATAATGCTTCTTGAGTACGACTGATCAGCGGTATATACAAAGTGTAGTTCTTTATATTGCTTTAAATATTTTTAGACAATTTCAATCATTCATAAATCTTCACGTCTTGAATGGTCACTTTGGACAAGCATAAATATCAAGGACAACGCGTTTATGGCTGTTCCAGATTAACTATACGCTTCAAGCAATTGATCTTGTCGTAACCAGTTTCCGTCTAATGATGGTGATTGCTTCCTTTGAGATATCTGTGTGTAATGAGACAATAAAGATGTTACAAATTAGTGATTGGTCCCAGTTTCTGAACTCTTTAAGTATATGTTTATTAATTAATAAGAATAACAAACTGATTTGTACTACTCATATACATATGTAATTGCTTTACAAGATGAGCCAAACGGAAATCGTCTCGAGTAGTCAAAATTTGTTTTACCAAAGTAAAAAAATATACAGCATTAATACTTTTATATACATTACTATAAGTACTTAGAACATCAAGAAAAATATTTACGTCGAATAAGTGGGATTTTAGGCTTTCCTTTATATTTCTGCATTTGGCAACCATAGTTTGCAATCTGGCAACTCACAACTTTATCGTATTTTGACACATGAGCACTATTTGCGTTCTTGATAGTAACTTAAAATATTCATATCGGCTAAAACAATGGAGTTAAGGCGCGTATATTTTGCGCGATTATCTTTACAACTTTCGACTTGAATTATCTTAGCAATTATGGATTGATAAACTTCAATTTCATTAAATTTTTTACAATGCAATTCCATCAAGAACCAGTTTTTTTCGTGGTATAGTAAACCCAATCGAAGTCTTAGATCACTTCAAGACAAATTTCATGAAGGTCGAGATTGAGACAACTATATGTAAGTAAGTAGCATGAATTTAATATTGCATGAACATTTGATTTAATTGTTTTTTCTTGCTGGACTCTGCACACTTTGTCGGTCGCTCAAAAAAAGTCTCGTGGCGATTGGTCAAGAGAAATTTTAAATAAATCACCCTTATCGATTCAAAATACGTTTATGTCATCGTGTGATGAATAGTGGATTTACGAGTACAAGCCCGAAAATGAACAACAGGCGGCTGTATGAATGTTTCCAGATGTGCCGAATCCAAGAAAAGTTGTTCGCACAAGAACCAGTTCGAAGCAAATGGTTGGCTGTTTTTTGGAAAAAACTGGGCATATCGCAACTATACCACTAGAAAAATTCAAACGGTAAGTTCTGTGTGGTACAACTATTTGTTTGCCAGTTGTCTTTAAAAAAATCAGGAAAAACAATTACCTAAGACGGATCGCTTCTCACCACGACTATGCGAGCTCTGAGGCATCGACTGAAAAAACTGCATTTTGAGCACTTAAAACATTGATTTGATGAAAAGTCCTGACTTCGGACCCGATTACCTTCTTTTTACACCCGTACGAAAAAAATAAACGGTGAGATCGACATTTTCGGCATCCGAAGAGGCGGTTGATGCGTTCAGTACGCAGGTGTTGGAGATACCTCAATGTGCGTGTCAAACGTGCTTCGACAAACATTTTCAAACACATGCAAAATAATATAAACCTTAATTGAGAATATTTTGAAAAGATGATTAGTTTTTGTTTTGTTGTTATCATACTGGTAATACCTAACCTAACATCAATTTTAAAGTATACCCAATCCGAGGAAGGAGTTACAGAACTGCACTCTACCACTCAGCGGGACCAGGTTCTGCTCTATTTTTTATTACTCTGTATTCAAAAGATTTTCAGCTCTACCGAGTTAGCTTGAACTTGTATCACTACATAAGTATAAAACAAACTTGGCTAAACACCTAGTAATAATCCTTTAAGGGGCACGGAGAGCAACACAAGCCATCTACACAATGTCCTACGTCATCACAAGCAAGTACACACTTACTCGTTTTGCATGGTCAAATGGGCATCATTGCGCCAATGAACTGTAAACAAAAACAATCCATTGGCGCCTTGCTATCGCCCTTTCTTCTACTAGAATTTGAATCACCGTTATATTGAAATCGTCACGTGACGTTGGGTGCACAATGCAAATCTTTCGTAATAATTAATTAGTTTTGTGGCGCCAAGGTTCGGTAGCAAACGGTGACGAAGCTTGAAATATACGATTCATCATCTCGTTAGTCTTAGGCTACGGCGTTCAGCTTTGATAAATTAAGTGCTCTCTACACATTCAGGCATGCAAACCTATGTATGCAAATGTCTGAGTCTTTATAGAAGTAATTAATCAGAACATCTGAGCGCGAGGTTAATTTATAATTGCATGAATTCCAAGACGAATGTTATTTTAGGAGTATATATGAAAATATAAAAGTTGCTTCGGAAGCTTTTATAAATTGGCGCATACTTTGAGGTCAGTGTACTTTGTGTTGTCCTCTAATTAAGACCATAGCAATAATATTATACAATAGTAACAAAAACAAACTCCGTCAGGATCGGGAACGACCTCTTCGAGCCATTCGATTCCAAATGAGGTATCAGACAACGTGACTCCCTATCGTGCGACTTCTTCAATATACTCCTGGTGAAAATAGTTCGACCCGCAGAGCTTAATCGAGCAGGTAAAATCTTCTATAATTATTGACCTCAACAACCGCGCTGGGAGTCTTGTGTCTCCAGACCGGATAAGGAAGCGAATCAAATGGGCTTGTTACTGAACGAGGGCGAAACGAAATATCTCTTGCCATCAAACTAATAGTAGTTGAACTCGCGACTTGGCTCCCACGTCACTGTTGACACCCATAACATCGAAGTCGTAGATAATTTCGTCTATCTTGGAACCAGCATTAACCGAAAAAACAACGTCAGTCTCAAACACGAACGCGAATACTAAATTCTACAAGTCACTCATCATCCCCTTCCTGCAACTTATATGGCGCAGAGGTATGGACGATGACAACGTCTGATGAGTCGGCGATACGAGTTTTCGAAAAAAAGGTTCTGCGGATATACGACAACATTGACACAGTTTAGTCAGTTAAGAGACAACAGCTACGCTGGCTAGGTCGTGTCGTTCGAATGGATGAAAATACTCCAACTTCGTAATTATTCGACGCAGTATCCTCCGGTGGAAGTAGGGGAAGAGGAAGATCTCCACTTCGTGGAAAGACAAGGTAGATAAGGTCCAAATTTATCCCGTCGGATACGAATTGTCTTTGATTCTCTGCGATATTGGTGCTATTAGACCGCACTCGTATTTTTACCGACACCTAAATAATTGCAAAACACTTTCTTTAAAACAAACAGAAAAAAGGCAGTGCTTCGACAAGTTTTTATCGCCATTTAGCAGAAATTGGAACCATACACAAATGTGCACATATGTACGGACATACAAGTACGTACTTATGTTCTTCAGCAAATTATAATTTTTTCAAAGGCGATGTGACGAAAGCGTATTATGTATTTCTGGTCATTGTTTATTTGCAGCTATTGATTTTGTGGTGTTCACTGATATGTGAAAGATTATAGATACATATAGTATGTACACATATACGTATATATATGTAGGAGGATGTAATTGCACATGCATAGGTTCACAAGCAAAAGTGCATGGTGTGAAAACATAAATACAAAGCGACGGAAGAATAGAAACAAGGCACCCTTGCAAACTAAAACTCGCAAACATACTCTCACACAAAAGAACATATGTATACATAGTGCATATGTATGTAAAAACAGAGGCACAGGGGCATATGAGTGACATTAATATATGTATATACATATGTATATGGCCATTAGGGTATCCACTATTTCCACTTTAATTTTTTTTTACAGAAAGCTCTTTATCAGATTAGAAGATTCCCATATAGCATAATTTCAAATTCCACTTAGTTTTTTCACTTTACGGTATACAAATCAGGCATTGATGAATATATCGTGTTCAAGCGCCCGGATACCGTAGATGTGCACCTCAGTGCCTGATGACTGATTTTTTACCGAAAATATATGCCAATATGTTATATAATGTAATATTGAAATTCCGAGAAAACCCTTACTTTGTAATATTATGTTTGTAAGGGAAAAATGAGTTGAGTCAAGTCAAAACTTCTTTTAATATAACCGGCTGACCGGCTGACTTTATAACACTTACCACTTATCTTAATAAAATGTAATAAGCTTCTCTAATAACGGCGCATCTTTGCGGCAAAAACTGACTGACGTTCTCAAGCTTTAACCAAAAGGAATTATCTGGATTATGTATGTATAAATTTGTCATTTGAAGTGCTGAACTAAGGTTCGTTATAGCTAGAAAGTAGTCGTCGTGGATCAATGTCAATTAGGTTTTTTTTAGCAACTAATACTATGCACTTATTTATACATGCAAAAATCACTCAATTGAAGATAAGGACATCCTTAATGCCCTAATATGATGTGGTTTAACTACATTGACTCGTACAATGATTACTTCAGCCGATAATGAAGGACATGAGATACGGCCAATTGGCGTTAATAAATCACTTAATCGCGTTTCCAGCCTTCCGAGCTTGAGATCTTTAAAAGAAGCAAAACGTTATGCTAAATAAATGTTCTGATGTGAAATGAAAACCCACGAAAGTAAATATAAGATTAGATACCCTAATCAGAGAAGTAATAATTGTCTAATATATTACTTAGGGTTTTTACTTTTTAAAATCATTAAGTCGATCATCTGCATTACTATTCATAACGATATATTTACTTAAGTACGCGATGAGCGCTCTGGAACCAGATATGTGCATGAAATCGGATTTTAACTAAAAGAGAAGGTATTTGCAATGAATTTGTGAACTAACGTGTGAAATGTACAAAAAGTGGCGATGTGAAACGAGCTTTATGCAAAAGCATTTATGAAAACGTCGACAAGATTAGAAACCGAACCGCATTCCATACACATACATATGTACGTACATATTGGGACTGAGACTGGCTTTTTCACAGGTTGTCAGCGGGTTGCACTCAAGTGCGCACAAAATGTTTAATGTTGCACAGGGGAAACACTTGAATTTATTTACATACAATTCATAACAGCCGCGCATTTCCATAAAAAGCGCGAACTGCTATGCCGTATCCTTTTGCACGGAAGGCTAATGGGTTGACGCCGCAACAGAGCACGCCGAGGTGTTTGCTAATTAACTGTTTGATGCTCCGAACATAGATGTACACATATATTTGTATGTGTGAGTAAATATATATGCTTGATTAATTAAACAGGAACTAATTATTTATGAATAGTTGAGGCGTGTGTGTGAGGTATGGAAGTTTACACTTATTTTTCGAATAAGCAATAAATTCACATTACCAATTTGTATTGTTAAGCCATAATACAATTTCGAATTACTAATGGATGTCCCTTTTTATACTCTTTTTTCACCTAATGGTAGTTCGTATCACCTAAAACAAATGGAGATAGATATAGGGTTATATATAATAGAATTTTTTTTCTCATAATAAACTCAGTGATTTAATTCGTGGTCATGTTACGAAAGGCAAAATAATTTGCCAAAGCGTAGAACGTATTAGGAAATATTTGTGAAAAATGTCCAGACTTAGTATGTTAAAGTTGAAATGCAAATCTTACAAAATCATTGATAGTTTCATGAATTGGGGGTACAAATAAGGGCAACATAACCCCAGTAATAGAGATATCATGATGAAGAGTCAAGTTGAGTTTCTGGTGAATGTCCGTGCTTCCTTGCAAGCTGCATCTTGAGTAAAAATTAAAATAGCTTATTGCAACTTGGTATACGTGTAAAGGTACTCTGAGGAGTTCGATATTGCAAATAGGCGATTACTAAGCAACAAATAAAGATGTAAAACTGTGCTACTAGTACAGGAAATCAAAGCATGGAAAGGTATCTGTGGTTGAACACTTTTTAAAAAGTGGACATGTTCCTTATAAGATTAACGTGCATATCTGACAAACCACTAAAGCCAAACTGTAAACAAAACTTACATACAATCAAAGAGTCATTCAGTATGAAAATCGGCGATCCCCTAAAATCCCCTAAAAGTGCAATAACTGACATAACTAACTCAAAAAAGCATTAAATTTTACAGTTCCGGAAGCGGGAATTACCTTGGTAATAATGTGTCCTGAAGCCAATAATTTCGAAATTCTAGTTGCCTTTAAACCTTTAAGTAAGTTATGACTCTTAAGTAAGTATATTTAAATAATTTAAGTGGTTATGTTTACTCTTATCCGAGGCTGTTTTTTCCTTTTCATTGGGGGTGCTTTTTTACGTGGCGGGTCCCAAACCCAGCGCACAACCCTATGCAGGGGATGTTTCGCCTTCTCACTTTAGCTCGCCTTCAAACGGATGTTCTTAGGCTACCCAGAGGATACTTGGTCAAAGACCGGAAATCATGAGCTGCTTGAGCCATATGTAAAAGAATCGTTTCTGGCCACTCCCAAGTGAATGGCGATCAGAGAACTTTCCTCACTTCCGTGAACTTCTACACATAACTCCATCCTCCGGCATTGACATAGTTCAGCGAATTAAAAGACAGCGGTTACGTCAAGTGGAGAAGGACCTGGCCTCGCTTGGAATATCCAATTGGCGCCACGTAGCGAAGAGAAGAAACGACTGGCGCGCTGTTGTTGACTCGGCTATAACCGCGTAAGCGGTGTCTACGTCAGTAAAGAAGAAGAAGAAGGATATGTTTACTTAAAACAGTCAAAACCTCAGTCTAAGCCACATAACCCGATAAATAAATATCCAATATTTATACCCTGAACAGGGTATAATAAGTTTGCCACGAAGTTTGCAACACCCAGAAGGAAATCGTCGGAGACCCTATTAAGTACTATACACATATACATATATACACGATCAGTATATTGAGCTGAATATATTTAGCCTTGTCCGTCTGTCCGTCTGTTTGTATATATTCAAACTAATCCCTCAGTTTTTAAGGTATCGTTTTGAAATATTGCAACGTAATTTTCTCTTTTGTGTTTATTTGTCGGAACTGCCGATATCAGGCCAGTATAGCATATAGCTGATATACAAATCGAACGATCGGAATCGAGGACTTGTATGGAAAACTTTCGCATTCGACGTGGTATCTTCACGAAATTTGACATGGATTACTGCTTAAGATAATAATATAATCTCCGAAGAAATTGTTGACATCGGATTACTATAGCATGAAGGGTATATTAGCTACGGGGCAGCCGTAGTTAAGGGTTTTTTCTAGTTTAAATTTCGTTTCATTTTGATAAAAATATCTCATTTAAGAAACTAAGACATTAAAAGTCCTATAATATAATTTAATTTTCCTTCGTAGTTAGATATTAAAGTTAAAGCTGCTCAAAGTTAGGCAATAAGTTATGTAAAACATGTCTACAAAATTTCATTTATGTATATAGATCTACATTAGAGTGGATCGATTTAAAGGCAGTCAGAAATTTGAAAAATTGCGTATGCGTGAAGTGTTCTACGGATTTTGCCTAAGAGACCAAAGCTTCGGTTTCGAGCCAGCAATTTTTATGGCGAAGTTTTTTCGGAATCATAAAAATTTGTTCGTTGGCCAGTTTTAGAGATATCCGAATTGAATTTAATACGGATACAGCTGAGTTGTTCCAGGGTGAAGCTTGTTTTCCCCCTTTGTTGAAAAGGTAATTAAATTTTTCATGAGTCTTCTTATCAGCAATACTGAGACATTTATATTACAACAGCGAAATTGCTTTATATATTTCAGAAATAGCGTCACACTTGTAATACAAAGTATAAAACGTTTATGCTTGAAACAGCTTTAGTACACTCTATTTAGTCCACTTAAATATGCTATTTTTGTTGATATTTTGTGGATTCTCACGCATGAGTCTTACGTATGACCATTTGTCACTGTTGTGAGCGACAGTTTAACTGTAGTACCATGTGGCTCTCTATCATAATAATTGTTGGAAAACAATTGAACTGTCATTGCATATTATTCCAGGCGAATTTTAGCTCTATTTATTCATAGGTTTAAATATGTGGACATCTGCCAATCTCCAACTTTGCGGAAAAGCAAGAAAATTGTGCAAAATACATTTGTATCTCTAATAAGAACATCAGCATGTCAACGAATTGTCGAATATAATGGTGCATCTAGACAGGCAAAGTTTATGGTAACTAACTGTATTGTTGTACGTATTACCTATGGAGGCTCCATATTGCTTATGGAATACAATATATGTATGAAGCACAAGATCGTGCTTCTCCATGGATAGTAGCAATAAATTTGCATTTCAACGATAAACGACATCCCTACAAAATTTATTCAACAAAGTTTCAGAGTTTAACGATCTTGTATTGGTATTAGAATTTTGTTTTTCAACAGTCGAATTAACTTTTATTCTTTTATGTACAGTTTGTGTAAAGAAAATGTCTTTCACGGGTTATTTGTATAATAAAAATCTTTATCAGAGTTAAAGTAATGATTCGAGAAACTGTTCCTTCTACTATGCCGTATTATAATTTTTCGTGTATATTCCCAAATTAAAGGAAACTAGTTTACGTATTCCGTAAATTCTAAGATTACCTTGTGTTATTACACCATGCCTTATTAAATGCTTTATGTATATAAAAATAGGTACATGTGAACTATATATTTATGTGCAGTATTTTGTGGGAAAATTTAGTTACCTCGCCATTCGCTCTCTTTGTCGTCCTTTTTGTTTAATCAATAAAGGAAGTGGAAGGGGCTCGAGTGAAATCACATTCTTATTCTTATATTCTTTATATGCATTACGTATTTAAATAATAAAGCATAAACACAAGTATTTAATATACAGATTGGTGACTAGTACGAGAATAGACGTTGCTTATAAATTGATAATTGAACGGTTAAAAGAAAGAAAAGAAATACTAATAAAATAATTTGAAAACTTAAACTAAAAACATTTATGAATTTGATTTATATACATATATTATTGTTAAGTACAGTACGAGACATCTCGTAGGCCATCGAAACTTAAAAAAGAGTAGTTAATGGAAGGGTAAACAGACATAAACATAAATTTTTATGTTATTCGATGGACTGACATTGTCTACTCGGAGGGCGAAATAATTATGAAACAGTGTATTTATTATCTAGACTTTATCTGTTTTACTTTTGACTTGTCTAGATTTTAAGAAAAATAATAAGTTAATACTAACTGAATTACTTACTTCAAAACATACATTTATCATTCGAGTGCAATATCCAATTTTTTAGAGCGAGTGAAGTTAGTATCCTTGACTATAAGAATATTTTCGCTTACAGTATATGAATTGTCTTTTAAAAACGTCGTAACACACTTTTTGCTTGTTGCACTGTAATTAAAAACACACTTTTATAAAATTTGTGAGTAAAATTATATAGAGTTGAGGAAAAGCGTTCATTATTAAGCAGCGAACGAATACAATAATGAGCATTTGTCGTCAATGCTGATTTTCTTCATGCTATTTATGTTTCTGCGGCAGACAGATTTCAATCCAGACATTTGCCTGAATCCATAAACACATTTAAAAACCCAAAATATGATTATTTCTCTTTGTATTTCCTTCCACTTATTGAAAAAGGTCTTATTGTACGTGTATATTTTTTCGAATGCAAAATAAATTTAAAGCCAATCTTCTAATAGAACTTTATTTGTCACTGCTCTACTATTTTAAATTTCTATCACTAGTTTCTTTAGCAAGCTTCTATTTTTGCTGTAGTGCAATGTGATTTTTTTCTTAAGCGCATTCTTCTGCCACTTATAATTATTTTTTTCAATAAAACCTATTATTAAAAAAATTAATTAATTATTCCAATCGCTGTCATTTACACGCCAATTTTAACCTGGGTAGGTTGGCATCTTGGCCATGAAGCGTCGCCACCCACGCTGTTAGCTGATGGTCTAGGCGCTAGTCTTTCCAACTGGAGCTTTGTTCGCCATATTTAGTTTGTTACCTGCGCACCAGTTTTTAAATACATACTATATATTTTGCATTTATACATATGTGTACGGATAGCTGTATACATACATATATGCTTGTGTATATCTATACATAGGATATACATATGTTAATTAAAAATTTTATAGTTATTTGAGGCAAATAATTATCACTACTTAATTTATATTTCGTCCTTGTTTGCAATCAATCGCTGTCGCTTACAAACTCTTTTAAACTATCGATTTTGGTATTTTTGGCACTTTTCACTAATAGCGACCGCAGCAACAGCAGCGTTGTCGGCTGCAGCAGTGAAGGCTGTCTATATAGAGCTCATTTACTTTTTTGGCTACATTTAATTTTTCTCCACCAACCATTGCCACAACCGCGCACATTCTCCGCTTTGCGTGTATCCTTTTTCGCGCCCGACTTAACCGCTTTGGGCCTAAACATCAACTGAGTATTTGCAGAACCCTGAAAAGCCATAATAGCAGCCAGCTAACATGAACAGCCAGCCATCCAATGTGTATGTATGTAGGCATATAAGCAATAATGTACATATGTATATGAGAACTCCAACGAAATTGTTGTTGGCATACAAATTCCCATCGCCCGTAGTGCAGGTCAAATGCTCCGTTGATGTTATTGTCGTAAAAGCTTTGCGCGGCCTCGCTCCCTTGCCAATGTGTCAAAATTGTAAACATGCGCATGCGCCATACTGCAAAGAGTACTCGTGAAAGCTAGTTGGCACTGGAAGCAAAGCTTGTCACTGGCTTCTAGGGGTGAGAAAGGCACATGGTTTTGTTTATTTTTCTTGGTATTCCGTCTTTGCTTGCTCAACAGTGTGCTTGCAGGATTTGTGCACATCCTTAAAAAAGTGGCTAGAATGGAACTCCATGCATGTGTACATAAAAAGTGTACTCCATATTGTGCAGCGGCCACTCCAAAATTACCCTTACTATACATCAAATGAAACATTAGAAGTGCAATGATCTAGGAATGAAGATGTGATTCCTATCCTGCTTAATTAACCTATTTTTGAAAACAGGGTTTGTCCGGAAAGTAATAGCACTTGGTCGATTTAAAAAAATATATTGAACCAATCGTTACAATTCTTTAAAATCTTTCAAAATAGGTTTCTTATGCGTCAATGCAGTGCTGCCAGCTCGGTTTCTAAGCATTTAAGGGTCACGGAAGGCATTCTCCGTAATAGCCTTGAGGGCCGAGGTACATGCTTGTATCTCCTCTGTCATCTCAAAATGCTTGCCTTTCATCGGACTTTTCAGGCAAGGAAACAAAAAAAATTCCGGAGGGATCACATCTGTGCTGTAGAGCGGCTATGGAAATATTAGGATGCCAGCCTTGGTTAGGTAGCTGTTCACAAGAAAGGCGGTGTGAGCCGTGGCGTTATCGTGGTGCAACTTCCAATCGACTGCCATGTCTTGTCGGGCCCGATTGACCCTTCATTTTAATCTCTTAAGGACTTCCATGTAAAACTTGGCGTTGACGGTTTGTGCAAGAGGAACAAATACATAGTGGATGATGCTTTTGATGTCAAAAAAGACAATGAGCATCGTTTTCACTTTGGATTTACTCATTCTTCCGGTCTTCATCAGCAACCTCTTCCCGGCCCTCCAAAAAGGCCTGGTGCCACCGAAACACCACTTCTTGTTAAAGCAACATCTGGGTAAGCTGCTTGATCATATCAAAAGTCTCTGTCGCAGATTTGCCGAGTTTTACACAGAATTTACCGTGTACCTCTGCTCCAATGACCACTGCATTTTTGGCTTGTACCACTCCCAGAAACACGTCGCAAAAATGTTTGTTCTGATTTTCCAGGTTCTCGCCTTCTACCGAATCCATTCGATACGCGCGCGCTCCGAAGTACAGTCGTGGCGAGAGAAAATCAGTTCTATTACTTTCCGGACAGATCCTTCATAATAGTCAAAATAAATCTGTTTTGAATGTTTATAACACATCTCTACAAAGGTGTATGGTTTTCTGAAATAGGGTCGAATAAAGTGAGAAGATGAGCGCTCGGAGCTGGTGATTTTCCACCCAACAACTCGAATTCAGGAATTCAATGTTAAGTCAACATTGAATAAGAGCATTTTGTTCTATTGGAAACTGGCACAAAACGTTTTGTTGTACATTTTGATTTTATTAGACAGCTTGATATATGAATAGTTTTACCGAAAATCATCAGCACAAAAGGAGTGTAATCTCAAAAGTTCCATTCTATGTGCCCACACCTTCGCGAGTAGAAAATCGTCCATATATCGCACCACTCCTCGTGCGACGAAGCACATAAGGCTTTAATTGGGTCTTGTCTTCTGTGTGACCAATATATTGTCTAACTGTGCGCATAACATTTCGAAAGATCTCATGATCTCTGTAGACAGCGCCCGGTCGCCTTCTCTGTGGTACTCTAAATTAGCAAGTGATAGTAAGTTTATAATTTTCGTAACTTCTGCTATAGTATATTGTACGGTAATTCACCTATCATTAGCGCGTTGAACCTCTTGACGTCTGCGCCGCAACTCCAAGCGGCGCTTGCAATCATACACGTAATAGTAAATGCAACAACTGATGAGGAAGGCGGCAACAGCATAAACAAACCAACTGCAGCTGTTCAGGAAGCTTCAGGAAATAAAGAAATCAGAGACATTTAATTCTTCACATTCTTCGTATCAAACAAATAATTGCATATTAAAATATATTGGCTTAATTTACATAACATAACAACATACTTACATTTTAAAAGTTTCATTGACGTCGAGTAGAAATTTTGAAACTTTATCCGATTTTCGATTTACGCCATCTTCCGCGCTTTTCCATAACGTAAAAAACCGTGACATACTAAACTATTCTGACGTTTTTTTGTATGTATGTATAGCTCCTCGTGACTTCTTCCGTATCTTTTCACAGTATTTGCTCCTTTGTCCAATATATCAGTAAATATTATGATCCGTAAGAAAATTCCTGGTGGACTGATTGTAGATTAAAGAATGACTAGGATATATTCCGTAAATAATTTTCGTTCGGGACCAAGTCCTGAATTTATTATGTATGTTTGTTTAAATATCCAGAAGAGTCCAAAATAAAAATTTAACAAAATATGGTAAAGGGAAATGGATGCACAAAAAAGAGGAGAGGAAACGAAAATTTAAATTAAAAATGTTTTTGAAATAATTTGAGTGATTTTTTAAGATTTCTAAAGTGACGGGATTCGCTGAGCAGTCAGGAATGAAAAACAATTCGAAACGCCAAGCAGATACGGATATTTGAGAAAGTTAATTTAAAAAGGCATGCGGCAGTTTTACATGAAAAGAGGAATACGTGTACTAATGAATGACTAAAATTTCGAGTTCGTAGCTACGCCCATAAATCGCCATTAGCTCAAAAGATATCAAGTACCATAACTAATCACTAATTTGGATCAGGGGATCGCAGTGGAAAGGGACATCTGCGGGAAAAAAAATTTAAAAGGTGGTCGTGGCCCTGCCCTTTAATAAGTTTAATATACATATCTCCTAAACTACCAAAGCTACAACAACCAAATTCACTAAATGAAAATAATATACTTGAAGAACTCCTACCGGCATTGTAAAAATGGATAAAATCGGATCAAAAGCCTTCACACTCCCCTTTAACGGTACTGTTAAAATTTTCTAAAAGCGGAATAAATCAATGACTAAATACGCCAGATACATTACATTTTACTCAAAAGATGATCTGATAAGGCTTTAATGGACTCGGGGTCAGTTTGGATGACGGCGTGGAGCCGCCACGTTTAGGTAAAAATCATATCTCGAGACCCGATTTAAATCGAATTTGGTATGTAACATTCCTCTGAAATTGCTATATTACTGTGTGAAAATGGACGAAATCAGACTGCAGCAAAAAAAAATATATATATATTTAAATACATATATAAAACACAGTAAGGGATTTCATAAGTATTGTAAATGTTTTCAGCTATATACAATATATATGTACGTATAAGTTTGTATATACAACCCTATTTTAACATGTATGTAACATAAATGCAGTCGTGAATAAGAAAAATGGCGTCACCTCATTTTATTCACCTTGCCACTATTATATAAATGCCACATTTAATGAGTACCCTTATTATATAGACAAATATGTAAGTTTAATATAATATATCTGCATATATATATACATATGTATATGCTAAATTTCTCTTCTTAGTGATTGTAGCTTAATTTTAACCGCCAGATGGCAGATCCTACAAGTTTTAAATTGCCATCACATGGCAGATAGATATTATGGATTGCACAAAAGCACGGCAAAATTCATATTTAAATTGTTTGTATGGTATATAACTTATTATATTCGGAAATACTTACATATAATGTCCTTTTCTTTTCATGTGGTACTTCTGTATTTCTCTCTCTCTCGTGTAAACAAATTTAACATGCCTCCCTATTTCTTGATTCAAAAAACTAAACATCTAATGAATAATGCAAATAATTAAAAAAGGCTTCCGAAGTTTATGCATGCTTTGTACATAGATATATTATTTTAACATTGGAAATATAAATTGAAAAATTTAACTTTAATGCATTCTTTAAAAATAGTTAGATGGCTTTGTTCATGTCTTTCTTGAACGTATGTATATTTTGATGCACCTTGCACACCTGAAAAGAAATCAGTCAGAGAATGGAAAATTGTTGACTAGATAAAGTCGTATATACATATATAACTGTATATATAGATGCCTTACATAACAATCAGAATATTTAATTATTTTATAACAATTCTTTTGTTAGTATGTCACCTCTGGCTCCTTGGGTTTATTCTGGCTGAACATGCATAAATTTATCATCGTTTCAACCCACGACAGCTGACTAATGCATCGATTTGATAATGCGTTAACTAATACAAAACTATATATGTATGTATGTATGTATGTATGTATGTATATTTGTTTATAAGATTAAATACTTCCGCTGTAACGCCAATATCATCACGTTGAAAAAGGAAGTTGACTTTTCTATACTTAAAAAACTTTACGTATGCGTACACATACAGTAAATGCATATATTTATGTATGTACATTCATGCATATTCGGGTATATAACGGGTGATTTTTTTGAGGTTAGGATTTTCATGCATTAGTATTTGACAGATTACGTGGGATTTCAGACATGGTGTCAAAGAGAAAGATGCTCAGTATGCTTTGACATTTCATCATGAATAGACTTACTAACGAGCAACGCTTGCAAATCATTGAATTTTATTACCAAAATCAGTGTTCGGTTCGAAATGTGTTTTATCGACAAATTTTGTTCAGCGATGAGGCTCATTTCTGGTTGAATGGCTACGTAAATAAGCAAAATTGCCGCATTTGGGGTGAAGAGCAACCAGAAGCCGTTCAAGAACTGCCCATGCATCCCGAAAAATGCACTGTTTGGTGTGGTTTGTACGCTGGTGGAATCATTGGACCGTATTTTTTCAAAGATGCTGTTGGACGCAACGTTACGGTGAATGGCGATCGCTATCGTTCGATGCTAACAAACTTTTTGTTGCCAAAAATGGAAGAACTGAACTTGGTTGACATGTGGTTTCAACAAGATGGCGCTACATGCCACACAGCTCGCGATTCTATTGCCATTTTGAGGGAAAACTTCGGACAACAATTCATCTCAAGAAATGGACCCGTAAGTTGGCCACCAAGATCATGCGATTTAACGCCTTTAGACTATTTTTTGTGGGGCTACGTCAAGTCTAAAGTCTACAGAAATAAGCCAGCAACTATTCCAGCTTTGGAAGACAACATTTCCGAAGAAATTCGGGCTATTCCGGCCGAAATGCTCGAAAAAGTTGCCCAAAATTGGACTTTCCGAATGGACCACCTAAGACGCAGCCGCGGTCAACATTTAAATGAAATTATCTTCAAAAAGTAAATGTCATGAACCAATCTAACGTTTCAAATAAAGAACCGATGAGATTTTGCAAATTTTATGCGTTTTTTTTTTAAAAAAAGTTATCAAGCTCTTAAAAAATCACCCTTTACTTATTTATGTGAGTTTTTATACTAAGTTTCTCGTATATAATATAATAATTTTCCAAATAGCAAATATAATATTCAAAACTTTTATAATTTGCGAAAGTATCGAATAATCAATTCCACCCGAACTTTGATTCACCATGTTATTGCTAATTTCCGCACAACAAAACGTGACTAAACACAATTAATTTATTTCATTAGAAACTAAATTTATTAAAATGACTGTTTTTCACCAGTAAAAAATTATAATGAAAGTTATGATAAAAAGTTTTGAGTAATTTGGATGCCACTTGTTTGAATTATTTATAAAAATTTTTTCACGCGCAGCAATCTACAGTTAAAGTCCTCTATTTTTAACAAATCTCGTTGAACTTGAACAAAAGTTGAATTTTTTTGATACATACTATGTACATACATACAATTTGTACTTATGTTGTTCTATTCTATTCTATTCGTTTGTCATTGGCTGCACGAGGAGAGGGCTGTTATCATTGTTTGAACACGATAATCGTGATATACATCTATACTAAAATTACATATAGTATGCACATACATACATACATATGTGCTTCAGGAAGTGCTTTTATTAATGATTAAACACTAGAAAATTAGTTAGGAAATATTGTACAACTTCTTGCCACCAGTTGTCCGTCCATCCATCCGTCTGTCTCACTGTCAGTCCTTGCAAGCAATAATTAGAGTAAAAATTAACATATCTTGATGAAACTTGGTACAAGTGTTTTTTGACAAAAAAGTAAGGACGTTTCGTAGATGAGCATATTCGGACCACTGTCACCCAAAACGCTATTAAACGAAACCTATAAAGTGCCAAAACTGAGCACTAAATTAAGATTTTGAACGGTAATTTGAAGCAGATCAGGATCGGAATAACACAGGGCACCTATGAGCTAACAATTTTGAAAAAGTGGGCGTGGTCCCACCCTCTAAACGGTTCAATGTACATATCTCCTAAGCCTCTAAAGCTAAAACAAACAAATTCACCTAAAGCAAATATTATACGAACTCTTACCAACAGTGTGAAAATGGATGAAATCGGAAGATAACTCCGCTCACTTCCCATATAACGGTACTGTTAAAAACTACTAAAAGCACGATAAATCAATAATTGAATGTCCCAGAGACATTACCCCGAGATAATATGAGAGGAGTTTAAAGGAGTGAGGGTTAAAATTGGACAATGGTTGCCCACATTTAGCTAAAATCTATCTCTCGATTGCGACCAAATTTGGCACATAAAATTCCTTTGACATTTCTACGTAACAGTGTGAAAGTAAGCGAAATCGGGTTATAACCTACTTTAAAATACAAATTTAAATTTCATTGTTTTCATTCACTTTCCAGTATAAAAATCATAAAGCAATTAAGTTAACGAGATAAAACTTTGCACGAATAGTGCCTTTGAAGTATGTCACCTTATGGCCAAAAATTGTCTTAATCGAATCAAAACCCTTCAAACTCCTAGGTGCCAAAAATATGGACTCCAGTGCTTATAGTTCACTTTTTACCGAAAATATTGGTACAAGTGTAAGATATATATATAATTGAAATATGGAAAGAATCCTTTCCTTATAGTAGTGTATAGTCTGAGATTTGCAAACGGGTTGAATTGGGTCAATACTTTTCCTTATATAGCCCCCATATACCCCCATACTATATAAAGATTTTCTAACTTCGAACTTTATATAGGGTGATTTTTTAAGAGCTTGATAACTTTTTTAAAAAAAAAAACGCATAAAATTTGCAAAATCTCATCGGTTCTTTATTTGAAACGTTAGATTGGTTCATGACATTTACTTTTTGAAGATAATTTCATTTAAATGTTGACCGCGGCTGCGTCTTAGGTGGTCCATTCGGAAAGTCCAATTTTGGGCAACTTTTTCGAGCATTTCGGCCGGAATAGCCCGAATTTCTTCGGAAATGTTGTCTTCCAAAGCTGGAATAGTTGCTGGCTTATTTCTGTAGACTTTAGACTTGACGTAGCCCCACAAAAAATAGTCTAAAGGCGTTAAATCGCATGATCTTGGTGGCCAACTTACGGGTCCATTTCTTGAGATGAATTGTTGTCCGAAGTTTTCCCTCAAAATGGCCATAGAATCGCGAGCTGTGTGGCATGTAGCGCCATCTTGTTGAAACCACATGTCAACCAAGTTCAGTTCTTCCATTTTTGGCAACAAAAAGTTTGTTAGCATCGAACGATAGCGATCGCCATTCACCGTAACGTTGCGTCCAACAGCATCTTTGAAAAAATACGGTCCAATGATTCCACCAGCGTACAAACCACACCAAACAGTGCATTTTTCGGGATGCATGGGCAGTTCTTGAACGGCTTCTGGTTGCTCTTCACCCCAAATGCGGCAATTTTGCTTATTTACGTAGCCATTCAACCAGAAATGAGCCTCATTGCTCATCGGACACGGACGCGAAACACATTTCGAACCGAACACTGATTTTGGTAATAAAATTCAATGATTTGCAAGCGTTGCTCGTTAGTAAGTCTATTCATGATGAAATGTCAAAGCATACTGAGCATCTTTCTCTTTGACACCATGTCTGACATCCCACGTGATCTGTCAAATACTACTGCATGAAAATCCTAACCTCAAAAAAATCACCCTTTACGGCATATATCGCCCAATATGTGAGTTATCTTGATAAAATTAAGAGAACGTGTATTTCTATAGCGGTGCATAAACCTAACAAGCCTAATGTACTTGAAGGCTTTAATTCTTGCATGTTGCATGAGTCGGTTATACCCGAAATTTATTTATTTAGTAAAGTCTATGAACATTAATTCTTACAGACCCTTCTTACTGGTTTTATGATCAATTTAAAATAAATTCCAAGGCGCTCTATTAATTTTTCATACATGCATATGTATATAATTTTTACATTATTGCATAACATATGACATCAAGTTTTGCCAATTTTTGAATGTAAAAACTGCTTACAAGCAAGTTTCAAGGCTGACTGGATTTGAACCGGCCAAATATTTGTTAGCACTAAGTGCTATTGAAAAATAAGCTTAATCTTGAATAGATAGTTTGAGTTGAATAAACAAAAAGAAAAACAAACAAGAAAAAATTTCAAGGAGTTATAGTTGTCCGATCTAAACAATTTCTTCGGAGATTGTACTCCAAACTC
Source organism: Bactrocera correcta (assembly GCA_027475135.1). Lineage (NCBI taxonomy): Eukaryota > Metazoa > Arthropoda > Insecta > Diptera > Tephritidae > Bactrocera > Bactrocera correcta. The sequence continues at coordinate 153,725,010 of CM050325.1, forward strand.
AAACAGTAATCTGTGAAGAATTTCATGTAAATAACTATTCAAACAAAAAGTTGTCCATACATCATTTTGATCATTCAATTTTTATGATCCATTGATGATCCATTTCTAGGTTCCCTACATTTTCAAAGAAAAAAACAGATGCTTAAAATTTTATGGGGAATTTTTATTTCCATTCGAAAGAACATTTTTTGGCATTTTTTTTAATATTAACTGGCGAATGACACACTTGATGTTTTGCTCCAAGGCCTGAATCGAAGCGGGATTGTTCGCCTAGACCCACAGTAAAAAGTCTAACGGCTTGATATCACACGATCGCGTTGGTCAATCGACCGGCCGTTAATGGGAAATTATCTGCTTACCGAAGTGTTCTCTCAATAAATCCATTGATTAGTGAGATATGTGGGAAGTGGCGCCGTCTTGTTGAAACCAAGATCACGAGCTTCAACTCCAGGCAACAAATAGTCAGTTATCATTTCGCGATAATTTTCGCCATTGTCACCGTCAATAATTTTTGAAGAAATATAGACCGATGATTCCACTGGCCACAGACCACACCAAACCGTTTTATTGCCTGGATGACATGGCAGCTCTTGAATTTCTTAAGCTTACTCGTCCCAAATGCGTAAATTTTGCTTGTTTACACAGCTATTCAGCCAGAAATGGGCTTCATCGCTGAACAAAGCTTAGCTCCAAAAAAGCGGGTCTTCTTGGAACTTTTCAAGAACACATAAAGCGAAGGGATGGCGCTTGCGAAGGTCTTCAATTCTTGCACAAGCCGTATTTTGGACGCTTTCAATTCAAAATCTCTATACCAATCAAAATGGTTTGTGAATTTCTTTAAAATGTTACAAACTTTTTAGCTTTAATAAAGTAGTTCCATATCATTTAATAATTAAAAAGTCGACATAATGAAATATGTACATTTATTACAACTATCTGCTAAATTGTGACATGTGCATGCCTAAGTGTGTACACATTCATGGTTGCAAACACACCCATATGTCTGGTGCTGACACCAGTCCCACAACAAAAGCACACACATACATGTATTCACGTGTTACAAAAAATATAGTATTTCTGAGTCGTTGTTTTCGGTTCACTCCGTTTTCTACCTTAGCGCTCGTATTCATGTGGCCTATAAATGCGAGCACAAATAAAAGGATCCGGCTATTAGCAGACATTTGATATTGTCGCCAAGCCCAAGCCCTTTGTTCTGAGACAGCAGCAATTGCAGCTGCTGGGTGTTACCGTATGGATTTGAGTTTGATCCGCCAAGCTTTAAGTTTGGCACGGTTCTTCAATGCTAAGTGTTTTGGCGGTTTGGGTAAGCTCATTTACTTTTCATTGGACTTTGAGCATTTCATTTGCGTTTTGGTATATTTATGCATACCCTCTGGCTTGATAATATTACAGTTTTCTGGTTTCGATGAACTGCTTGGTACTAAAGGTTCAATAGCAAGCTTTTATACACTTTACTACTTTTTTTATAAAATGTTTTTAATTTTTGTTTGCATATTTATCCATATGCATGTAATCCACTTAAAGTGAAAGTATGTGTGAAGCAAATACATCTGCTTACTATGCTTATTTATATGTATATATAATAACAAAAAGCATCAAATTTTTGTATTTTTTAAATAAAAAGTCAAATGTTCACCGTCTGAGTTTTTTGATCTATAAATTGAACTAAACATCTATAAAAACAGTTATATAGATTCTTTAGAACTGGTTTGTTCCTGACTAAAATTTAACAATTGACGTCTTTGTAAGATATCCACATGGAAAAATGTCACTTGTATTGAAGGAAATAACAGTCCGCAAGCTTTTTGGACCAGCGATATATACTCGATTTCAATGAAATTTATTGACTGTATTATTTTTTTTTAATTCAGCGGGTTTTAAAGTATTAATTTTTCATTATGCGCCCTTGCCAGCGTCTTCCAACTACCGTTCAGTTGACTTTTATCAGTGTTTTTATTACCTCCATCATATTAAGTGGCAAAGATGCAGCTTATTGTGTCAATAAAAATCATTTATAAACCAATTACAGTGTGTCAGTTTCCTTTCGAAGCGAGTATTTTATATTGCAACAAAGTTTTATAAAATGTAAAGTATATATAAATGTTCATATGTTGAGTCTGGAAAAATAATAATCTAAATATTTATAAGTGCTAATATTTCATTATTGAATATGACCCTCATTTACCTGGCTTAAAATGTCCGCTCGTGCTCGCAGTCACTGTGCGGCAGAGTTGTCTGCTCTAACACTTATATGTACGAATATGCAAATGCCTATGTATGTAGGTGTCGATGTTGATCAGTGATTTGTAAACATATACGAGTATGAGAGTACGCGCAAGCATCGTGCAGCCAAGTCAACTAGCAATGCACTACTTGCCAACTGCTTTGAACCACATACCCAACTAGTCAGCCGATTGTCTTTTTCCATATCGACAACTGGTATTTTTCAGTGTTCCTAAAAATTTGTAAGTCTGATTCGACTTAAACTACTAGTAGTGTCTGGTATCTGACTAGTATCATTTCTCTGTATACTCATTAATGTATGTATGTATGTACGCATACATATGGGTCATCGGTCCAAGCGCCGTGGCAATGTTTACATCAGCCACTTCAGCAGCAATTTCAGCATTTACATACATACATTTGTTTTGTATTGCGTCTACCATTTTAATTAATTGCCTTAAACACCTTTGAATGCAATGTTGAATGGAAGAAATGCGTTAGTGGGTTATTGATATCAGCGTGTCTCAGCGGGTCAACTGCAGTGCGACTATATCTTTTTAAGTTCAATTTTCCAATGTGGGCGTGCTTCATTAGGAAGATTCAGTGTATTATGTAGAAGTACAACAACACAGTAATAGTTTCAAGTTTCATCGGCTCAATCAAAAGCTCGTTAATATTAATCTTTGTTAAAACCAGCGACAAGCAGCTAACTACGGTAATACGAGTGTTATAAGAGGGAAAACAATATCACAATGCAAGAGCGAAATTCGATTCATCATTCGATGCACGCTTGTGAACATACATACATATATATATATGTATGTACGTACACTGCATGTACATAAGTATGTATTATATATCAGCTGCTTAAGAGTTCACGACCAACCAACCAACCAAATTTGTAACACTCCAAATGAATAAAAGCACTAAATAAATGGACAAAGGCGCTGCTTATGAAAGAGCATATACGGTGAACTTTAAATAGAATAACGGCACATGTGGGCATACAAAATGGTAATCTTAGGTAGCACGTTCAAAAAATTGAGAGAGACCGAGTTCCGACGAGTTATGTAAAGTGCAGTTTCAAATGTAATTTTGTACTTATGTACATAGGCAACAGGCAATGTAACCTTTAATTTTACTTATTCGTAGAATTAGCGTCTCCTTAAAAGTTTTTTCAAACGGAATGTTAAGTTGATACGTACATACTTATGTATATATAGATAGATATTTCTTTCTTTGTGGTATGAGTGCTGTGGCAAAAAATTAAGTAGGGTAATGGCTGGCTGGGGCTCTACTACAACATAAGAATTCCTTGGTATTGGTTGATTGAGCCCATTTATTCACGAAAAATCAATGCAGTATGCGACGGTGCATTATCATGGTGCAAAAACCAAGAGCTCAGCTCATAAATTCAGCCTTTTTATGAATAGCTTCGCGTAAACGACTCATAACACTCAAATAAGTACTTTTTCTTGACAGTTTGGCCGGTCGAAAGGAATTTAGAGTGCACCACACCTCGATAATCGAAGAAAACAACAGTTAACATAACCTTGATTTTTATGATGTGTTTTTTTCGGCTTCGGCTCACCTTTTCCACTATATTCGGCCGATTGATCGTCTTTTTCGGGGTTGTAAGCATTGATTCAAGACTCAACGCCAGTAATAACACGTTTTAAGACATCCTGGTAGTCGGAAAGCTTCGTTTCATAGACGTTAACGTGACGCTGTTTTCCGAAAAAATGTTATGATTTTGGAATCTCCTGCTTTTATATTTCTAGGCCCAAATGATTTTTCAAAATGGTTTCACTGAGCCTTTTGAACGACGCCAGTAAGATCTCTGAATGTTAATCGTCGATTTTCAAGCACCAATTCCTTTATTTTATTGACGTGTTGATTGTAAATTTATGTTGATGAACGTCCTGGACACAGTTCATTGTCCATGCGTTCTCGACCCTCTTTGAATAATTTGTACCAATCAAAAACACTTACTTGCGACAAACAATTATCACCGCAGGCCTTTTCCAACATTCTGAACATTTCGGCACCTGAAATTTGATTCCGCACACAAAATTCAATGGAACTCACTGACAGTCATACCAACCTAGAAAAAAATATTTCGAGGAATGTGTTTTCGCGTGAAATTTAAATTAAAAAGTCTTACTATTTTTTGTCCACAGTACCATACTCGGCCCAGGGTCCAGTGACCTTAAACCAAAATTTAACTGTTTCCTGTTTTATAATGAAAATTCCTTCTTCTAGTCGTTCTCGTACAGTAGTTTTATTTGTCCTTGTTTGTAGCACGACAACATTGCTAACAGTAGCCTCTGTAATTGATTCCAGTTTTGTTGTTTAACTATTGCATAGAAGTCAACTTGTTACCTCATTTGGTCAAAAACGTGTTCGACGTAAAAAGAAAGGAAGTATTTCATCTAAATGCATCACCTTGCGGTAACACTGTGTTGATACATCTTTTATGTGCATACACATGTACACACATATATTTTCTTGCTTGGTATGTTCATATATGTATGTGTGTTTAGCGTATGGGAAATATATAGTCAGTTTAACTGCCGTCCGTTTTAGTTAGGTATACCAGCAAGTCTCCAACTGCAATTAATGCAAAAAAGTTCGTTAGGTACAAAAGCAACGATCCACAGAAGTTCAAATAAACGAAGGACCCCACCGCATCAATATTATACACACATTGAGAAACTCTCGTAGTTTTATTATAATTTTAATGAGTCAATCATGTATCAATAGTGCTCTACTAGTTTAATCTATCTATTACTCATTATTTACTCATGTAATCACTTCCTTAGATTAAGATATCAGCCAGGGCCAGAGCTTGAGCACATGAAAATTGATTGTTTGCTAGCACCTTGTGTGTTGATTGCTTCAAGCCACTCTTACTTTGTGGCAGCCACGAGCCACCGTGGAAAAATTTAGATAACTCATTTATGACACGCTACGAACAGTGCTTCAAAAAAGTTTAAGCACACCGTAAACTTAAATGTTTATTCAAAAATTAAGGACTGCCCTTTGAATATACGAGAGAAATAATAATCAAATGTTTCAATTTTAACATTTATATTATAATATATATTTAACTACAAGATTTTTCATATTTTACATATTTTTAAAGATAATCATGTTATAATGAAAATATTAAAGATACTACATAAAAAAATGCAGGTACACATATGGAAAATATTGTTTTGAATCCGATTTTTTTAATTCTAATATTTTGTTAAACCTCATTTGGTCTGAATAACTGCTTCTAAACGTCGACGCATGCTTCAAACTAATTTAGAGTTATATTTGCGCATTCTGTCCATATGGCTTTAATGCTGAAATCTACGGATTCTGAGTCACTGCAGCTATTTCTGATGTAGTGCGAATCTTTTTTTGAACAACTTTAAAATAATTATGAGTAATAAGGAAAAATTAAAATAAAATTAAAATTAAAAAAAAAGTAAAACATATATTTTCCATAAACTTAACTTACTCACAATTTATGCAGAACCTTCTTCATGAGCGTTTGTAAGCTAATAATACGAACCGGGTCCCAAAGTTGGTTAAAAAAATTGTCATTTCAATTTTGAATACATTTTTCAGCAAAGACAACGCTCTGCCAAAACTTTTTTGATTCACTGTATAAAATATAAATTAGACCCTTCATCGATTGAGTAGTGTTGCTGTATTTAATCAAGTGATTACGTGTTAATATGCCTGTGCTTATTTTTCTTGTACTTACATACAAGTATTCTTCATTCAAAATTGTAAATGACAATGAACTGAATTGAAGTGAGAGCGTAGACGACTAAACGGTTCCCCTTTTGGTTTAGCACATTATTGTAAAAATATCATGTATCTATTTATTATTATTTTTGTATTTGACAAAAATATTGTCCCTTAGCATTTTATACAAGGTCTATCGCAAAAGACCATTCCAAAAAGTCTCCTTGTGCTTCGATACAGCGTTTAGCCCGGTCAATTAGCATTTCTAATGAGTGTTTAAGGTCAGTTTTCGGAATTCTCTTGAGAATATCGGTTGTCGCCTTTTGGATAGCTGAAATGTCCTGAAACCAGTGCCCTTTCATGGGCAAATGAAGTTTTCCCAATAGGTAAAAATCACAGGGTGCCAGATCAGGTGAGTAGAGTGAGTGATTAATGGTTAATATGGAGTTTTTTGCCAAAAAATCAGTGACAAGCGTCGACCGATGACACGGCGTATTATCGTGCAAGAGATGCCAGGACCCTGCCTCACGGTATTGTGGTCGAGCACGACGAATGCGTGACAAAAGACGCTTCATAACACCAAGGTAAAACACAGCATTAATCGTTTGGCCAGGTGGGACGATACCCTCGGAATCGTAAAAACAAATCAGCATTGTCTTTATTTTTGACTTCTTCAGAAGACTTTCTTTCGGTGACTTCTGATCGTCACAGAGGTCCTCACGACCTTCTTGGAATCGCTTAAACCACTCATGCACATTACTACGTGATAGGCACTATTCAAAATGCATTTTTCATCATTTGAAATGTTTCAGTAAACGTTTTCCTAAGTTTAAAACAAAATTTAATATTTGCTCTTTGTTCAAAATGCATTTTACGACCGATGACCAAAAGCTGCTGTCACTTTTTGATCGATTGTAGTTATCCAATTGTCTTAAAATTTTTACGAAATGACAACAAGAGATCAAACTTTTTATTTCATATACCCATCAATAGGTGGCGGCTGCAGAAACAATTATATTTTAAAAGTTCTGTTCCTTTTGCGAAAGACCTTGTATTTGCAATTTATTCCCACACGCTTATCTATAAGTTTATAATATGTAAGTATGTACTAGCATCTTGAGATGGGCTTGCTGAAGCAGTTGGCTTCTCTTATCTTACGCCCATAAGTATTCGTTGGTGTAGAGTCCCAGCCAGCCATTACTCTCTTCTTATTGCCACAGCATCCAGCCCACAGAGAAAGAAATACCTACATACGTATTTAAACTAGCAACTTAACACTCCAGCAGAATAAGACGATATGCTGAACTTAGCTGTGACAACATTTCATAGCTTCTGAAATAAAAATATAATAATTGGACTCACAATAAACGATTTGGTTGTAATGCAAAACGGTTGGCATAGTTAAATATCGTGTCCAACCAGAGAACAGTGGCAAAAACTACTGTGCAACGAGGAAGCTGCTGACACTTCTGTAGATACTCAACCGAAGTACGTACGAGTATATCTATTATATGGTATTATGTATGCAGTAAACTAGAAAACTACGCAAATTCTCTTCTACAAGAATAACATGGGTAAATGACTTTGCAGAGAACGCAGCCAGAGAAAAATATAAACAAAACATCGAACAAAGAAAGTGAACATGACTCAATTAAACACGTTCTGACGAGCAGCAAGTTTGTCACAAAGCTGGTAAATGAGTGCGCAGAGAACATGGAATCATCTCCTCGCATGCTGGTTAATCCGACGTAAGCGGAAGCGAATGTATTACGTAGAAGTTGCATCAAAGCAGAAGCCATTGAACGCGTTTGTTTAAACTTTAAACAATTGGCAACGAGAGTTGGCGTCTGAGTGTAGAGATCAGTCGACTCGCGGCACAGCGACCAAGCGGACATAGAAGTTGCAACGTCGGAACCGCAACATTTAACAAATAAACGTGATATTGTTAATCGGGCGGTACGCCATAGTTGTTGCTTTCTAAAACTTTAGCGTTCAGAAACGGATTTTGGTAAATATGTGATTGTATATGTTCAATTTTAAAGGAGTGGCAAGAGATAATTCAGTACTGACCATTCATACATGTGCACAGTATAATTAAAAAGTGAAGTGTCTTAAATACACACAGAAATTGTGCAAAATCTAAATAATATCTGACGTACCGATTGAACTACAGTCCTTAAGAATAATATAATATAAAGAAATGTATCCATCCGACTTTTGAAGGCGACTTAAGAATAATTTGTAGGAGCAGCCATTGTTCTGTTATACTTGTGTTTATACATTGCTAAAAAAATAAATTAGTTTGTTGCTTCGAAAATTGTCTTAAAAAGTGCCTCTGAATTGCCTCTCGGTTATTGCAGTGTTCAGTGTCTGATCATGATGCAGATTTTCCATCTGTCTTCTTTCGAGTAGCACCAAGACGATGTTTACCTTGTGCAGTAACAACAGCGATATATATAATAAAATAAACAAGTTCAGTTGTCGAGTGGGCTCGGGCACGGTCTCCCTTTGGACGTAAACTTGTAATATGAATGTTCAGCAATATGCATGAATTTATATAGATAGCTATATAAGTATGTATATGGAAACTAAATTTGTAATTATAATCTAAATAAATTTGCTCTTATAATACGCATGTCGACTTCATGCAGATGAAAATCGTTTGCTTTAACTCCCGGAATAAGTTGTCACAACACTGCGATCATTCTAGTTGAATCATAAGCATGTATACATACATACATATGTACATACATATGTATGTATAATGCAATTATTAAGTCTTTTTAAAAAGTCGGTTTTTTAATTCACCCATGAGCACAATTTTGTTGTCAACTACATAAATGTATGTTATTAATAAGTGCGCATTTACCCTAATTCCCTCTAAAACCCTAAAACCACAATTGAAGCGAAATTTCAGGAAACAACTTATGCTTTTAATAGCTGCTTAATCAGACATTTACTTACACAATGATTTGCATACTAACTGGACGTTTTTATATATGTACAATATATATGTACATATTTTTATACATGGATATGTACATATATACCAGAAGAAACAATGTTATGTGCATACGGTAATGATTTATGCCCTTCTTCCAAATTTACTGCCATTCTTAACGAATATACAATTACTAAGTAGGTCAGATGGAGAATGTATCTAAATATTTTAAAATAATTATGAAAAATCGGTAGTTATTACCTGATAGGCCTGAAAAGCTTTATAAAGTATGGGCCATTTGTAATATCAACCTCATCCAGGTTCTTAAATTTTGCATTTTTTCGGTATATTTACCTTGATCTATATTTCCGATCATTTTTATTGAATTAGCTTTTGAAATAAATTTTATACCAATATTAAGGACGTTTTATCCTGGAATTAAAGGAATGAGAATATCTCCAAAACTACATAAATATCTCGGAAAATAACACTGTATTGTTGCCAACGAAAAAAGTTCATCAAAACAATATGCAGTTATTTCAATGTCTACGTAGGTGTGGAGATTCAATAATGAATAAAAGTAAGAATATGAGCCGATCTGATAGTTGTATTAACTATACATACCCACAAAACCATGAAATGGAAAGCAATTAATTGCTGTTAAAGTGACTCGTCGTATGTCCAGCAATGTTTGACGATGTGCAGATTTTAATTGATTGTGTAGTGTGTTGACAAGGCAACAGTCGAGTAAATTGATGCTTTTATTTCCTAGAGCTTGATTTATATGAATTCAGCCGTTCGATAAATATGTTGGCTGGCTTTTCAGAGAATTTGTAGAAAAAGTGTCAAAAAATAATAAAGTTCAATGAAGGGAAGGGAGACAAAAAATCAAAAACGACTGATTGAACCTTCGGCGAACGTATCATGGATGACTGAGTTCTTCTTTGTTCCCATTATGACAATGACAGATTCCGTAAATTCTTCAAATAGCATTTGGCGTGGATTCGATTTTGCTTTTACTTCCGTAGAAATGTAGGCACACACAAATAACATATGTATGTACCCTGCAGACCCTAGTCAGTCGCCCGTCCCATACTGGCAACTTTTATTTTTCATGCTGAAGTCCTCCAAAATGCCATTCGACAAATATTAGTGTCCTACAAGTACAAAATATTTGTGATTTACATCTCATGAATGCATTGAAAATAATCCTAAAACTATACAAATGTACATATGTACATATAAAGACCGTATACCGTTTATAGTTGGCTTAATTCATGTCATTTCGAACTCGCTTAACTGTTATTTGTATCACCCAAACTAATCGAGAAAAATATGTAAGTATATATGTAAAAATGACCTATGTAAATGATAGGATGCGATAAATTTCGAGTGACTAACTGTCCGTCCATCAGTTCGTGTAAGCGTTAACTTGAATAAAATTGAGATATCTTGATGAAGCTTGTTACATTTGTTCCTTGACACCTAAGGGAGGTTAATATTTCATATGGGCGTAATTGGACCATTGCAACACCCCAAAATAGCATAAAACAAAAACATGTTTATAAAATAAAAGTGTAATTCGGTAGAGAGATAGCAGTGGTGAGGAGTATCTGTGAGCTGAAAAGTTCTAAAAAGTGGTTATGGCCTAACACCTTATATACAGAAACAAATTTTGCCAGGGTAAATATTTATGCCACCTTCTTTGACAGTGCGGATGAAATCTGATTATAAGCACTCCCACTTCCCATATAAGGGTTATGGTGAAAACTATTAAAAGTGCGATAACTCACAAATAAAATACGTCAAAAGCATAAAATTTCACAAATAAGATGATATGCAAGAGTTTCAGAGGATTCGATATAAAAAGGGCTTGGCCCCGCCTACTTTGAAGTGAAATACTCTATCTCAAGAAGTTTTCGACCAATTTCAATGTATAACATTATTTTGGCATTACTATCTTACATTCTGAAAATTTTCGATATCCGAATACAACTACGACTACATTCTATTTGAATTTAGGAAAACTCAGAAATCATCTTTTTCTGGTTACAATATTCATTCATAACAAACATGGATAAATCGATTAAATACTTCCTCTGACCTCCATAAACCTTATCATCCGTATATTTCTTCCCTTAAATGGATCAAATTTGATGATAACGTCCCATATTTAATCACTTTATACTATATACATATGTATATATACATTAAATTAGGCAATCTGTGAGTTATCTTTCTAACCGTGTCGATTATATATATAGTAATGCCAAAGTTTGGCTAAATCGGGCAATACTACCTGTAGCTCCATATACTCAATATAAGAATTTCAAATTCCATTTGGCTTTATATATATATCGGTCAATATATAACATTAAGTAAACTTATAGCACAAGATATTCAACAGTTTGATGCTGAAAATGTGTGAAATCGCTGACCTCATTAACCCAGCTCCCATGTATAAAGATTTTCGGTGTTTTAGTAGACTGTGCCAAATATATTGGTCAATGATTGAATTGTCCAAAAATGAAAATGAAGTTGAGTCGATCTTTTTTTAAAATTTAGTTTGGTTGAATTGACTGGTTGATTTAATATAAATATTTCCGACGCGAACCAAAATATAGCAATGAAACTTAGCGAGCCTACGACCTAAAATGGACATAAGTTTATAAGAAACCAAATTTGATTGTAATTCTTTAACGATTTCGTCGGATAATAATGCATTCGTTTACAACAGTTTTTAATACAAAGTGTTGCCAACAATTGAAAGAATTTCCACGGCTTAGATCCTTACAAATAGCGAGAGTATTAAATGATCGGTTTCACCCGAACTTAGCGCATCCCTACTTACTTTCGTTTCGAAATTTTAAACTATAATCAAGGACTTCCTGATTACTTCGATTTCAATTAGGAATTTTCTAGTTGTAAAATAGTTCATGTATGTTAGTTGACTCGGTTATTGCTGCGTGCATACATACACATGTTATTACAAGAATGTACATATGTATGTACAATATATATGCATATGTGTACATACCTACGTATGTATGCACATTCACTTTTGTAGTTAATATAGTTATTGATTAACACTTATGAGCACATACTTATGTACGTACTTACATGCCAGCGGAGAAAGGGTCTGTTCGGTGTGATGCTTAGGGACTTGTGTAATAATTTTACCATATGCGTGTAATATCACTTAATATTTTTTACAGTTCATTAGTCTCTGCCAGTGTCATTGACGGTTTGTATTTAAAATTAATTACAATTTGAATAATTAAACCCGTCGCCATCGAGATGGTGGGATCTTTGATCACACAAACTTTTCAGTTTGAAGAAATATTCACGATTCCTTCAGCACTCGCGTAGTGTAATCCATACTTCAGTGACTGCTTCTTATTAATTGGCGCATATGCTTAATTCATTGTCTGACAGATGGTCAATAAATTGAAGGCACATTCAACAGCAAACGCTTCTTTTACTTACCATATGCATTATTATTATTGAGGCATGCTTAATAATAAAGTTTTATATGTGGAAGCAATACCATAATATACCATATGTAGATATGTATGTTTAAATATATAAAGCTTTAGAAAAAATATTGTTTCTTACTGAGCACCACGTTGACACTGAACCCTGATCATATGTACACACATGTATGTGTAAAACTTGGTATTGCTAAGAGTAAGATTTAAGTAGTTTCTAAATTTCTAAATTTTTTTCTACCATATATGTATGTATGTAGTAATATATCAATGAATAGTCGCAATATTTCGGACTTTGGTAGCATTTTAAGTAAAATCGAAGCGCATTTTCTCAATGTCTGGTTGCTAGCCATATGTCAATTAAACTCTGATTATAAAAAATAGTTATTTATCGAAAGAAAGGGTCTTGGTTAAGTCAACCAGAACTTATCTGACAGATATTAAACTAAAAGATCATTTGCCAAAACTTCAGATCGCCAAATATTTCCTCAAATACATTTCATACTCACAGTTACTTCCCTCGTTATTATTTAAATTAGGAAGTAATACAACAAAGCAATAAATTTCTCAAATTTATGTGAAGTTCTAGCTTTGCCGGATATCAGTAAAATAAATATGCAACAAACTTCAACTTTAAGTATCTTATACTACATAAGGAGACAAAGGCGAAGATACATAAATATGAACATACGCTTTACATAATACGTATGTACATACGTATGTATGTCATATGAAAGTTCCTGGAATTCATAATTCATAATTAAATGCATCAACGAATTCCTAAGCGCTAGAGAGGGTACGGATACGTAGATATATGTACGTATTTATGTGTGCATACTTCTATGGTATCTCGAATTAAAGTCTAGCGATTTTCGTATTATTATGCTAAGCTCAATCATGCGATATGAAGTTTTGCTGTTTGTCGCCCAAATGGATTATTTGGAATAGAGGATTCTGAAATTAAAATAAATAAATTATGAAAATAATACCGCTCAAATATGCATATGTATGTATGTGTATCTATCTATATATACTTACATACCCACATACTTGAGTCAAATTAGATACACAGGTATGGAACCGATAGTCGTGGGAATTCAAGGGTTTAATCCGACATTGATAAACTAATGTTGATTTGGCATTAAACAATTTTCAAGCACAACGAATTCATAAGAATTTTTTAAATAATCTCTAATGTGCATTTTGTTTCGGACAACTCACTTATAAACATTTTTTCCCATTACTTTTTAGGTCCTTCAAATTTTTGGTTGAATTCTTAATATTTCATGGAAGTATTAAATAAGATTAAAGCCAATTGCTGAATAAAAATACAAAAATTTAAATATTTACACATATGCATATATGATAAAATGGCAAAATTTGTAAATTGGGCAGTCATATCCGCGGTGCTTATTATTTTCTCCAGTGTCACTGTTTATGCAAAAGCCAGCATTATAGGGCACAAAGACGCTGCTTCTCATCAATCACCGGAATCGACGATACAGAGAAATCGATATCATCACCCTCATCAACAGCGGTATCATAAATCACTTTTTGTGCCTCAACAAGCAGACCGCCTGCAGCAAAGGATTCAGTTTCAATATCGACAAGTACAGCCCGAAATATTGTCCTCATTTGGCCCTAATGCTCAAGTGGAACAGGTTTACAATAAAACAAGGTCGACGAGACTGCGTCGCTTAAGTTCAAGGAACTATTATAGCAATAATATTTCGCCACGTGGCGCTCGCAATCATCGAGTTAGCTCAGATTGGAAGTATCATGTCTACAATGCGCATAGCAACACGTTCGAAACGCCAAAAAGTTTTTCTTCGCCCAGTGCTGTAGCTGACGGTGATGGAAAAGGCGACGACAATAGTGATGATGTGGAACTTATCGGTCCGAATGGAACTGAAATTACTAGTCCGAATTGGGTGAATACTCGACGAAGTTATGGTTTTGTACCTCTGCATACAACAGTCACACCACCAACAATTCTTCCTCCTCCATTGGTGCCGGCTCGACGAGGTTATGTTACGACAGCACCACCAAGCTCGGACCTGCCACATACTACCGATGAGCCAAACGAGACAAATACTATCGACTCAAAGGACATGGAAAAGTAAGTGAAGTAATAATTGATTATAATTGATTTGCATTTATTATGAAACCTTATAATCTGTTACATTTTTTGTGGCAAACCATATTATGGCTCAAAAATCACCTCCGTCATAAAGACAAGGAGAGGGGTAGCGATTGTCATAATAAGTATATTACTTCGGTGAGATATTGAAAGATGCTATACATTCTTAGGTCAGAGTTGCTGTATGTCAGGTGTACTACTAGCCCTAATTTTATAATTTATTTCATTTTTCAACTGAACCCCATGTAAAAGTTCTTTATAATTAAAGCAGTTACAGATATCATTTAGTTATAAGATTGCTAAGAAGAATACCCGTAAAAAGCCACTATTGAACAGAAAATAAAAATAATAAACTTACTGGACGCAAACCAAGAGCATCTCTGTGATGTTTTCTGACAAATCAAAGTTTAGCCTTATTTGACCTGATGGTTATCAAGCAAAACGTGTTGATCGGTTTGCAGAAAATCGATTTTAATATAAGAATGCTCAGTGAACCTAGAACGAAATGTTAAATCGGAAGGGGTGGTACCCAGCTTATAACAGTTTTGTTCACCTAAAGGATGAATGTATAATAGGGTGCTTCAAAAAAAATTGTTTAATTTTTTTTTTCAACTCTTACCGCCTCAAATGTTAGTGATTGACAAACAAAAGATCCTCCCTCAAGCCAGGCGCTGTGGCTTAAATCTAAGGGGTCGCTATTTTGTTTTAGGTTCCCATACATTTTACATAGGAATTTTCGCTTTTTCATTCAAACTAATTTTCGTTTCTAAAAAATAACCATCACATATTCATGAAGTTTGCTTTTCAGACTTCAAAAATTCCCGCGACTTTCCAATAGATGTCTCCAGGGTCAAGCACTGGTCGATTAAATTGTTTTATATCGATCTTGTCAACATTAACCCGACAAAATACAATATTTGTAAAGATCTGTTTGCATCCCAAACTTATTCTTAACTGAAAATGTCACTTTTTGAGCCGAATTCTTGACATTTGCGGGAAATTTTGCTTTCTTTTTTAATTCCCAGAAAAGTGTGGCGGCGGACCCGTCCACGCTTTACTAAGGCTGACACATACATAGATAATACTATTACTCTACTCTACCATCTATATGATTTCTATTAGGTATTAAAAACATATAGAACTTTTGTAAAGCAACTTGTGTTAGTTTACAAAAAAATAAGCATTGCTTTTTGAGGGAATAAGGGAAAACACTTTTGGACCGTTTTTATACAATAAAGCCTTAAATTTACAAAAAAACGGCGGAAGCAAAGTTGTAGACTATACATGTATAAATATACAAGGTCTGTCGCAAAAGAAACAGAACTTTTTAAGTATAACTGTTTCTGGTGGCGCCACCTATTGGTGGGTATATGAAATAAAAAGTTTGATCTCTTGTTGACATTTCGTACAAATTTTTAGACAGTTGGATAACTACAATCGATGTTATCGATCAAAAAGCGACAGCAGCATATTATCAAGAGCATTCCGAAAATGACCTTAAACAATCATTTGAAATGCTAATTGGACGGGCTAAACGCTGTATCGAAGCAAAATGAAACTGCTTTGAATAAAAAAATATAACTTTTGAAAAATATTAATTTTTTGTTGTTTTTTTAAGAGTCCTTTTTCTTTTGCGCCAGACCTTGTATAATCAAAATGACAAGGCGACTAGAAATCTAGGTGACTATCCTGTCCGTCCATCCGTGCAAGCTGTAACAATTAAGATATCTTGGTGAAATTCGGTATTGTAGATGGGCGTAATCCCACCACTGCCTCTCCCAAAAAACGTCGATAATAGTGTAACGAATAAAGTGCCATAACTCAAATTTTGCACCTACGGTTTGAAAATAAAATTTTACACGCGAGGTTATAGGAGAAGATTCTATTAAAGCTGCTATCAAAATTTGTTTGGTGGTGGCACCGCCTGCATTTAACTGAAACCCCATTTTTCGGGACCTGCTCGACCCAACGCCTTTAGTTGACCTTTTACAGAAAATATCGGTCAATATGTGCGATAAATAATTGAAATATCGGGAGAATCCTTTCCTGATAATAGTTTATCTGTGTGTTAAAAATAAATAGAATCCGGACAGTACATCTCTTAGGTCCCATATACTTAGTATAAAAATCTTCGAACTTCGTTTCGCTGAGTGTAATCTTAATTAAATTTGACAACCTTCTTTAGACACATTACGTAGTTATCCTTTCCATAGTTTCAAATCAAAACGTTATATGTATAAACTTCTGTAGTTTGCGAGATTGTATATTAAGCCTCTTAACAGGAGAATCCAACGCCTCTTGTCACTGTGACCATTCGAAGTCGAAGAGTCGAACTTGTTTTGAAAATTAACAGGTGACTGCATTATAATTAAGGCCTATCTGCAACAACAACCTACTCATGACGTTAAGAATTACTGAAACACATGCACCAAACTTAAACCAATTTTAGCAAAGTTATCACTCGCACGGCCACGTATGAATAACACAGCTTGTTGCATAGTGTTTCAATAGTACAGTTTCACTTAACTAGCTCCTCATTAGTGCTAAGTCGTTGGCCCTATGTTAATGTCAAAAATCTACGAAATAATTACCGCTTATATATAATATATTAGGTTGTCAAAAAAGTCTTGCGGTATTTTCGCTAGTTGGCGCTGAAAGCGCGTAGTTCTAGTTTATTCGTCGCATCGGGTCATGCTATACCTTTTTGGAAAGCTCATTTCACGCGCTAACACGTGTTGATTGTCATTGTTTGTTTTAAAAGAAACACAAACATAAACATGGGTCTAAAGAGACCGGCATAGTAGTCATCAAACTGTTATAAACCATTTGAAGAAGCTTAAAGTACTAAGAAGCTCGATGTGTGGGTACCACACGAATTGATTCAATAAAAATACCGCAAGACTTTTCTTAAATACTTAACACTTATATCGAAGCAATGAATACTTATTAAGAACGTTGTACAATCTAAATTAAAGCTGTTGAAACCTTTCTTAAAAATACTTGACCTTAAAGAGCAAATAACAACAAATAAATCCAAACTACAAATGGGTTGTGATGGCGTCAAAAGTTTCTTCAATTTATTTTGAATAAACATGTAAAACATCAGAATACACAATACTCGACATAGCTTTTGAAAAATATTCACAAGCAAATAATGCACTTATATTTAGGTGAAACTTGTTTCACATATGTACATATGTAGATATGTTGCTGGTATACCATATTTGTTAGTTACACTTTTGCAATATAATTCCTAGGTATACAGTTACATATGTATGTATGTACTATATAAATATACATATATAAATATTATCTCGTAATGGAGCAATATATAATAGTGGAATCAGAAATCGGTCTACTTGAAACCACCCTGAATTTACATTTTGGGGAAGCGTTTGAAAGGAATTTTGCAGTATTGCTCAAATTTTCAAGCTAGTTAATATTGATAATCCTAAATAATATTGCAAATTATTTATTAACTTTACGAAGTACAAGTATTATAATTATTACATATTAATAGATCAGTGGACAATGTAAATCCTTAAAATATATTTCTTAACAAAAAAGTGCTAAAGTATAATAGATATTACTTGGAAAAATTGATAATGTGTTTCAAGAGCGCCGATTTTTTTGAATAGCATAAATAAAGTACAAATATATTTTTTAAATATATTCAAACTTTAAAATTCGCAAAATAATGTACTATAGATAATCACTCTTGAATTTATTCTAATTTTGACAGTTAAGCTACAACTACTACATATAATAAGAGTTGATAATATTCGATAATTCACACTATTGTCCGCGGCAGATTTGCTTAATATTTTTTCTTATATCGAGTTAGTTAATAAAATATTGGGATATAAGTAAAATTTCTTTCTGCATGTCTTTTTAAGCACTTTTCAAAATTGACTCTCAGAGAAGTCGTGTGCTCGCTCCTCTTATTTTTGATTCAATATTGTCTAAAAGGAGATGCCATAAAAAATTTTAAACAATGTTAAAATTAATTAATTAATTAAAAATTTTAAATAGTTTTAACAAATGTTAACTTTTAGCACACAATCATATTGGAATTTATCCTATGCATATTAGGGTGATTCAAAACAATTTTTTTTTTTCGATTGGTACTCGGAAAATTAGGTTCCTAGACACCTTTGAGAAAGCCTCTCCAAAAACCTATGAGTTTCATCATTCATAATAATTTTTCTCATTAACTTATAAAATTCAAAAGAAATAAAAAAACTTCAGCCGTTAATATCTTTTAAACGGTTGGATTTACGAAAAAATCGTGGAGACCTTTTTTGTAGAGCATTCAATTTCCTACAAAATCTAATGAACAAGATATTTTTTCAAGTAGTTGGAAGCGAGATATAAATTTTTCTATCTGATAATAAGAGAAAATAGAAAACTGTATGTAGGAGGACCTTCCCGTTACAATTAAAAACTCATATTTGGAGAGGCTTTTTTTAGAGGTGTCTAGGAGCCTATTTTTCCGAGTACCAATCGAAAAAAAATATAAACAAATTTTTGAATCACCCTAATGCATATGTACATACATATATTGTGTTTACATGATATAGATAAACTCATAACTCATAAGTATGTTTATCCAAAATTTTAATGGCACAATTCATAAGGTGAAAAGGTCAATGGACTATTAAAATTCTTACATAAATATGCATGTTTATACATATGTATATACTTATAGAAGTACCTGTAGGGTGCTAAATTATTACATACAATTTTAATTTTTCAATTTTCTTTGCATAAAAAATTGTAATGTATCCAAACATAAAAAATTTTAAGAAGTTTGTATGTTTGCCACATAGATTAAAAAATGTGTATTAAATTTCGTGAACGGCTTCCAATATTGTGGTTTACAGCAAAAATAGCACTCGTAAAAATGAAGTGAGAGAATCAAATGCCTTCGTATGTGCGATGGCTGAGACAAAATTGATCACTTAATCGTCTTGCAGCCGTTGCACCCGAGATGCTTTTAATTTGTCAAAGCGGCTGCCGCGAGTGCAGCATGTTTAGCTTCATATACATCGTCAAAATACATGTGCGGATTAGGCGAAAAGGGAATTTCGCGAATTTGCAGTAGCATGCGTTCACATCTAAACGTTCATATGTACATACATACATATATGGTAGAGAGTAACGAATGTGTGCATGGTGATAACCTGAAAAATGCATTCAAAATTTCAATTACCGCTGAAGCCTAATGCTCTCTACCGAGGCACAATTTGCAGATTATTTTCTTTATTTACCTGAAAGGTTTAAAGAAAATGAAAACATTTTTTTTATATTCATATAAATACTAGAAGATCTTGTCGTGATTTGTTGTGGGTATGTTGCCATGAAATATTATTAAAAATAACTATTTAATACAGTGTAAATGTTATTAACAAATAAAGACAAAACAAATAAATTATGAATGCAATAGTTACGTCAAATATCTCAACGATTAATAACTTCTACAGAATTAATGCATTGAAAAAACCATTAAGTACGCAATGGCGATAGCCATTTATTTATAATTCCCCCTCATAAAGTGCATTCATTCTAACGGGTTCATGAGTACGATATTACGGAATTTTTGTAAATAATAAGTTCGACTAAGAAGTTAGCATTTAATAATAAGAATTGTGAATTGCAGCAATATTCGGCAGGGTGAATATACAAACCTCAGCTCTACACATACATACATATTTAATGATTTGTATGTACATATGTGACTATAAATCAAAACTCGAAATGTATGTATGTACATATAATTTTTAGCGATGCAAAAACTTTTCATTTTAGCAAGGCGCTATTTTTTAAAGATTGAATAACAGGTTTGCAACAATATAAAATACGCGGAATGTGCGTGTATGTCCTCTTATGGAGTTAAAATTAAACTTCACTTCAACTTCACCGTAGAGCCTTCATAATAGACCCTTTCATAACACATTCTCTGAATACTCCCAACTTTCATTACTCCTAAAATTTTAATTAGGATATTAAGATGCATGTACTTACATATATGTACATATTTATGTATGTTCATATGCATATCTTGTGAAGATACTTACATACATGTACTTATGTATATGTGAATGAGGAACTAAATTAACAATTTTAATAGAGTGATAAATAATATTTGTTACTGATTTCACGGAGAATCACAAAAGGTCGCAGGTTATGAAAAGTGGGAAAGGCTCAACACACTAATGTGGTACTGATATGAGCTACCCAAATTACACTACCAAATTTGTTATCATAGAAAGTACATTGAGATTATGTCCGTCCCGATTATAACATAAAATTGTCTTATACTAATGTAGATCAATTTCATTTGCAGACGACACATTTGTGTACAGCAACGCACCATCACCATGCCCGTAAAAACAACCGAAGTCTATGCAAGACCGATCTGGAAACACGTCAACACGCCTTGCAGCGCAGTTCAAGTGCAGACGCAACATCCAAATCAGATGTGTACCAGAGTTCAGCTGGTCCATGAGCAGGCTTTTCGCGATGTCATTCGCCATAAGGCATCGCAACAGGTTACATACGACTGCTGCAGCGGTTGGGAACGCGAATTTCCAAATTCAGATTCTTGCACAAAGCGTAAGCGGTTGCCTTGTAATATACATACATATGTATATATGTACATACATTTAGATACATATGGTATATGGTAGATTAGAATGTTCGTATTTAAACCAGACGTGTGTGTTTGAAGTTCGTAGTGTTCTAAAATATTAAAAGGCTAAAGATACGTGATATACATACATATATGTAGATAAAATAAGATTGCGTTAATATCGAATCAAAACCATTCCTAAGTTCTCACTTCTTGGATGTGCTCGAGTTTAGCTCTTTTTTACGTGAACTGTTCTATTTTGTGCATTATTTTCAAGCTTTAATCTGTAGTTTTCCTTTAACTTTACTTTTCTTTAACAGCCATTTGTAGCACTGGGTGCCAAAATGGTGGCTCTTGTACTGAACCTGATACGTGCACTTGCCCCGCAGGATTTACGGGGAAATATTGTGAACACGACGTAAATGAATGTAAGGAAGAGAAGCCATGCGACCAGACCTGTGTCAACACAATTGGCTCATACTTTTGTGAATGCCGCAAAGGTTTCGTTTTACAAATGGATCAGCAAAGTTGCAAGAAAATCGGTAAGTCGTATGCCTAAATGAAGAAATATTTATACAACAGATATCTTCTACAGGTTTGCAAGATGATGATGCTTTTGAAGCACGGGATTTAGAAAATGAAATCGAGTCAAGTGATAAGGATGTTAGTGCTCGTCTTCAGAAAATTGAGCGCTCCTTAGCAAATGAGAGGGTACATACAAATGAGTTGCAGAAATCACTTCAAGCTGCTCACAGTGTTGTTGATACTTTAAAGAGTCGCCTAAGTACTATAGTAAGTGTACTGCAACAGTATTAAAATTCTTTTAATTTTTGGCTGTTGTCCTGTTACATACATATGTTTATATGTATATGTAGTATATACGTCTAGATAACGTATTTTTTTAACAATTTCAAATCTAGGAAAAGCAGCAGCAGGACATAAGCCGGTTACAGTCAAATCTGTACCAAACAGAGACCCGGACTAACAGGCTTGAGAGCATGCTAAATTTACTAATGAAGTGCCGAAATGGACCTAACGCCAATTGTCCGTAGAAATCAAAGAACTAGACTGTATATGTAATTAAGTTAGCTCTAGCGTATTTTAATGATTTTCTATCAAAAATGAGAAAAAGTGTTTCTCATAAATAATTTACGTATTTTTGTCAATTATCAATTTTTGACTTCATATGCATTTGACTTCAACTTATGATTCTTTAGACAATAATACATAAGTGTGGTAGAATATTTGTAAATAAATATCTAAATGAAAGCTTGTATGATTGTAATATGTACATAAATAACTAAACTTGCCATTTACAAATGACCAAATTGACAAATACT
This sequence comes from Bactrocera correcta, assembly GCA_027475135.1. Classification (NCBI taxonomy): domain Eukaryota; kingdom Metazoa; phylum Arthropoda; class Insecta; order Diptera; family Tephritidae; genus Bactrocera; species Bactrocera correcta. Next base: position 153,747,535 of record CM050325.1, read on the forward strand.
CGTGTATCCAAAAAAAGATGGTTTAACGAACAATTGCATTTACTGACAATAAATAGTATACATGTATGTACACATTTTTTGCTTTTTTCCATTCTGGTTTGGGCATTGATTCTAAAGTTCATATGTACAACAATAGTCAACTAACGAAAGTAGAGCCCCATCTATTGAAATGATTTGTGATTCATTCGAATGAGTGAAAGAAATTTTACCGTAAGTGGATTTATGCTAGAAGATAAGGCTAAAGAGTTATAAAAAAAAATAATATACATTTTGGCTTTTGATTGGGTAAAATAGTTCCTAAAGAAGAAGAATTTGCCAATAAACTGAAACAAAACTACCACTAGAAGATGGGAACAAAATTGCCAAGTTTATGCCACGCCCCTAACCCAACCGATGGATCAAAATAACAAAACTATACCACAGAAATAGTTTGCAATAGCAGCAAAATAAGCTGATTTGCTTTAATCAATGAGAAATTCAACGTTGAAAGCTGGTGTTTATGCTCGTACTCTATTACTTACCACTTGGGATCGAGTCAGTCAAGAAACTCTTGCTCATAGCTGGAAAAATATTTTAAGTTTAATGATAAATGAATATAAATTAAGTATCCTGAAAACAAAATGGGATACTTTCATGTAAAAATCAGTTATTTATCTTTAGGACTTTAGTGCTCAGGTAAGAATCATACGACATACCTAGAAAGCACCAGCAAAGCATTACTTTTCTATTTTTTTTGTTTTGCAAACAAAAAAAAAATTTAATGAATATAGTGACGAAGACGCATGCGCTGGTATGTTTGCATCTGAGGTGAAAATATCTATACTCTTTAGAGAGGGTCACTCATTGTAGATTGCCCGATTGATTCTGGCATAGATATGTACATACATACATATATTGGCTGATGTATGTAGCCTTGCCTCTACCTCAAGTTCTGTAAATCAGCGATCTCCGGATAAATTACGGTAATTTCTAAAAGTCGCAAACTAACAATCCCTCCCCTTTCCAATGGGGAATTCCTTCATAGCCTGTAAAAAAAAAAAAAGAAGGTATGCCAGAATAAAAATGATGACTGTTCCTTGGCAAAGTGTTGAAAGATGTGAATTAACCAATATTTGGCTTGGTTTACTTTTTATGTAAACACATGCAAAAGCATGCAACGAAATGCTCTGACGAAACAAATGTCAGGAGAAAAATGATACAAAGGTTCTATGAGAATCAGCCATTAAACTTGTACTTAAAACGTTATTCAACAGTCTGGTATTCCTTATAACATTTTTCATACTAATTGATATCAACCCTGAATAGCGAATAATGAAATGAAAACAAAATTGCAATACAAAAGAAAATAATTTTGACTTTATTTGTCACATCACAAATATTACAATCCTAAATTCACTATTAAAGTTTAAAATCAATTCGAATTATTCTGAGAAGTATATCCGCGAACGCCATATTATGTTATAGCTTTTCTCAGAGTACAGATAGTTATAAACAATGGCTTCAAACGACAAAATACCTTTAAAACAGGCCGAAGTTTCTGTTCGACGTTTTAATGACCTCGCCATTCCACATCATTTGAGTCTCCTGAAAAATCATCGCAGCAATATCGAAAAAAGCCTAGCTTTGGGTGATTGGAATAAAATTAAGAAAGAGGAAATTAATGCAACACGTGTAATTAAACAAATTAAGAACCTGTTAATTGAGATGGATGCTCTACGAGAAAGGGTCCGTTCTGAAGATTTAGAACGTTTTGATGTAATGATGGAAGATGGTAAAAACAAAGCTTTCCAAGGCATGAGTGAATATTTAGGTAAGCTAAATATAACTAAAGTAGTATATTATTCTTAATCATACCACTGAAATTTCTTTAAAGAGCTGAAATTAAAAGCACCGTCATATAATAAATACTCGGGCTCATTGGAAAATTATGAAGAGGAAGAAACTCTCCCTCCGGCAGAAATAGGACTAACCACAGCACATCGTCAAGTAATTCCTCCGATAGAAACAAAGTATGAACAGCAAGAATATCAATTGCAGCAAAGACAAGCTTGCTTGGATGAACTAGAAGAGTTGCAAAACGAGATTCGAGATCTTAATGGAATGTATCTTAATATGCATCAATTGGTTCAAGAACAAGGAAATGATGTACGAATCATTGCTGATAACGCCGAAGAAGCCCTTGAAAATGTGCAAATTGGTGAGAGTAATTTGCGCAAAGCCCTTACATACAAAAAAGCAATGTATCCAGTGGTTGGCGCATTGATAGGCACTTGTGTAGGTGGCCCTATTGGTTTGGTAGCCGGTTTGAAAGCAGGTGGTCTGGCCGCTGTGGGCTGTGGAATACTTGGATTCACAGGTGGTTCCGTTTTGAAGAGCAACCCATCAATAAATCCCACAGTTATGCAAGGTAATATTGAAGAAGAAAGTTCACAAGAGCCTATAGAAATGGAAAGAACAGATGAATGACCCTCAGCGTCGGAAGAACAAACTAAATGCACAAAAGGGGGTTGCACTCAATTGGTATTACACGTGGACACCAATAGACAATTAGATTCTGTAGCAGAAGCTACAACAGGTGTGATATGTAAAGTACGTAGTTACTGTTCTATACAATGAAGACTTATTTATTTATATATGTATGTGCGAATTGTTTTTTTACATTATAAAACTTTAATAGTTTATTTAATATGGACCAAAATAAAGCCTATGTGTTAAAGTAACAAGGGTTTAAGCTTTCACAGGGGATTTAATATGTAATTTATTTCTAAAAACTTTGTTTCTTATATTCAAAATGTTCTATATATCCATAAATACATACTTCCTGTGAAACTAAAAATACATATATATATTATACCATACTCTATGAACTAGAAAAGAACAATTATTTTACAACGGAACATTCGCAGTTGTCCAAGTCTGCTTAAAACGTTTTTTCATCGCGTGCGCCTTCTTTCGTATCCGTTTAGCTGTTTTCTTTGGTTTATACCATGGCGGGTATGAACCGTGCTGATCTTTCATAGTTTTACTATTGTAAACATGGACTTTTCCAGTTTTCTCGTTAACTTCTGTAAAGTTTTTACCTGGCTCTCGTCGCTCCTCCATCTCATGCTCCAATTCCTGTTCTTCACGAGATTTCTTCTCCTGAAAATTATAAACAATTATTACTGGAATACATTTCTTGAAGTTCGGTTTAGTGTCTCGTATTACTAGTTTTAATTCTTTTCCGGTTTTTACTGTGGCTACATCCGACATATCTTTCATAACTTCATTTCCTTCAGCGTCTATAAGACCCAATGTTTTCTTTAATCGAATGAGTTCCTTTGCTTCATAACGCGCTTTCTTGATCTTATTCATTTCATCGCGACGTTTACGGGAACGGTTTGTACGACCCATATTTTCGTATTTTTAGCAATCGCAAATTTTCTAATTATTTTAAATGATTTTATTATTGTAAACCGAATATCCCAACATAAACACGTGTGATATTATTCGCAAAGATCGTATATATTTTTGACGTTCTCTCTTATATGTCAGATCAAACTTTGAATAAAAAAGAACGTCAATCCTATCAGAGATGCCAAGCTTTCATTATAAACACACTAAATTATTTCAATGACCTTGACACCAGCATATCTGTTGAAAAATTAATTAATTTCTAAAACAAAAATATGATTGAATTTTAAAAAAGTGTATCTATAATAAGTTCTATATAATCAAATATTAATAACGAAACATAATGGTATATGATCTGATTCGAGTTTCCTGCGCTACAGTCCACTTGTGGATCGATTCCTTTTCAATTGACGTTTGGTTTGGAATTTTATCCACAAAATATAATATTGAAAGAAAGTAAAAAAATAAATAAAGTGAATCCTTCAGCCTGGAAGTTATATGAAGAATATTTTGCAGGCAAAATATTTTGAACAGTGTTAATGAATTAATTCGGATATAGTCTTTTAAGACAATAAAATGGTACTGCGTTCAGGTATAATAATTCCTTTTCAATTTCGAGATAGTAAGAAACTTCTAATGATTGGAGTGCCTGAAGAGAACCGCAATTTGAACATCTGGGACTTGAGAAATGTTGGTATGAAAAATGATTTGTTGATCATGTAAAAGAGGGTACATAAAGAAACATTTACCATAATTCATTTATAAATAAAAGTGTTTCCAAAGAAATATTAATATACACATATAAATCTATTTTAGTGAGAGCTGCATTTGGAATTTATAACTTTGAGTTTCGAAATAAGAAGATTGGATTCAACATACCGGATGAGCTGCTTTTGCATTATTTGGCGCAACGCCATGATTTAACCAATTTCGTTATAGAAATTGGACAAGGTGAGTAAAGCATCTGTGAATCCCAAAATTATTGCAATATATTATGGTATGAGTATTAAGTCGATTGATATCGCTAATATATAAATTTGTTGGGTTTAACATTTACTATATTAAGATAACGACATCTAAAATTTTAGGAGCTAAAGGTTTACAAACCGATAGGTGTCCAAAACAAACATTTATATAACTATAGTTCATGATTGCTTTGGGGTAGCACAAAGACGGTTCCCAAAATATTTATCCTTGCTGGTTACGTAGAGGAGACTGTCGTTAGATTAATTTTAGAATCCAATTAAATTACGTTAAGAAAGAAAAAATATATATGTGTATGTATGTAAATACGATAAATTATAATTTTTTAGAAATGTTCAGTTTCAACAAATAATCATAAAACCTTCACGATCACCGTACTGCACTTGCCTCTAGTAAGTTCATAAACATGTTTACATTAAATCTAGTATCGTTAATATGCTCTTTTTCCAGCAAATCTAAATGACATACCAGATAATGGCATCGCTGACTCGTCTTCTGCAGAGAACTTTATTCCTACAGACATTTCCTTACAATTACATGAAAATATACACCTTGAAGAAGTTCGGAAACCAAAAAATCGAGACCTCTTTGATGGTAAAGATAATAAATATACAGAAGTACCTATTTCCGATGGTCGAAAATTTTTTACAAGTGCTTCCGGAACTCCTAATAAAGAGACTGCTTGCCAAGGTTTTTCGGACCAATCTGAAGGATCTAAATTGCTGGGTATTACAGACGAGCAAACAATTACAAAATGTGACCCTAGTGACTATGAAATCGAAAAAACACATATACAAAATCAGCAAAACGAAGAACTTCATTTGTTTGGCCCAGGGCACCTTTTAGAAAACAGAGGCATCACTGACACCCACTTTAAGAAAATTAATTACCAGCAACATCAGTTTTCTTCATGTTCAATGAACCGCTTTAGAAGTAGGTAATTTTATTTGTATTGTACTAAAGAATTAATTCGATTGTAATTCTTTAAACAGGGAGAGGAGAAAGAATGTCTAAAGACCAAAAGGAAATGTATGTTAAATATTTCGAAGAAAACCCATGCATGCAGTCTCAACGACGCAACGACTCTTTGTTAGAATCCCATTGGAATAAACTGACTACAATCTTAAACAATATCCCACAAGGAGCGGTAAAAAATGTTGAGGAATGGAAACAAACATTTGACGCTTGGCGGTACAGAGTTTTTATGTACTATCGCTACAATTACAAACTCTCTGGCTCCGTAACGCACAATGTAAAAAATTTCAAACCACTTACATCCACCGATCAGCGAGCGTATTCAATGTGGACTAGTTACAAAACCACTCCTCCGCAATAATAGCAAATAAGATTAGCTGGTCATACTCTGCAAATCGGAAATTGACTTATTGAATACCAAAACAACCTATACACCCATAATGTACAATGTCATAATTTATAAAAATAAAAATTCTAAAAAATATAAAAACTCGACTATATATTTTTGTGGTGATACATATACATCTAGATACTGTGAACTATGTTTTAAATATTGTACATATATACATACATTTTATTCTTCTATATACAATGCAGTTTATGATCCTTGCAAAGAAAACTTCACTACAATTGGTAATTGTTCAACATGCCGCTGTTCAGCGACACAAAAGTCGTCTTTGGAATTACACGATAACGCAGACACTCCCATTTACCATACAACAGTTGGTGGTCGTTCTAATGCCAGCGGAACAAGTTCACAAAACTCGCAGAATGCTGATGAAATCCCCACAATGAAAATTCGCATGCAGCATTCAAATATACCCGCTGGTGAAATAAGTCATATGGAAATAGAACCGAAAATTGACTATGACTCAACAATTAATACGACTGGTTCTAACACTGAGGTGGACGGCTCTTCACCTCCACCGTTGCCGGTCCACCCAAAATCCAGTGTCTATATTGATGAAGAACATCATCAACAGCAGCAACAAGAACTACACTTGGAGCGTTTACAACATGAATATGCATTGCAACACCACCAACAACAACAACATTTCGAGGCTTTGATGCAAGAAAATACTACAGGAAATAGCTTTAGACGTAAGTGTTAAGCAAAAAAATATATTATAAATAGTTTGGTTGTGCAATATAATGTTATGCTTTTAGAGCGAAAGGAACGTATGTCGAAAAAACAAAAAGAAATATACGTTAACTTTATGGAGCAAAATCCCATCATAAACGAACACCGCCGGAGTGATCCTATTTTGGATCAATATTGGGTGAAATTAGCAGATATTCTTAACACAGTGCCACAAGGGGCAGTAAAACATGTAGCAGAATGGAAACAGGTACAAGAAAATTTATTAATATATGGGCCTATGTCATTTTGTGATTAGTGTAATTTTTTGTTTTCGTTAGACTTTCGATAATTGGCGTTATCGTGTGTTTTTGTACGCTCGATACAATTCAAAAATCACAGGTACGGATGCCTTAAATCCAAAAAGCTTCAAGCCCTTCACACAAACAGATAAGCGCGCTTATCACTTTTGGATAAGAAACCCTGATACGGCACCACCTGATTTGGAAAAAATGCGAAATGTGTTCGTGAATCTAGAGGACACTCAACAAGAATAGTTAGGTAGCACTATAAATAAACTAGAATTGCTAGCATAATTGATAATCCTATTTTTCAATAAAACTTATAATTTTTGTCATAGAAATATAGCAAACATATGTATATGTACATATATAAGTTCATTGTGTAATAGCTTAACGACAATATCAATACATACATACATATATAAATGAAAACGTGTTGAGTACTGATTTTCTTAACAGAATATAATAATTTTAATCACGAGGACGATACGGCTGTATTGGATCCACAAAAATGAAAAACTGGGAAATTTCATATTGCTTAACTTTAATTGACTCAATTTAGGGCCGTTTTCTTTTTGTCCGGTTAGCAGTCCATCTGTCAATTAGTACTACACACTACTTTCTTAAGACTGTGTGTTTTGTTATAAACGTAGTATCTGTTGTAAGGAAACACTCGGTAATTAAAAGCGGTAAATCAATGAAAAACTTGTTATATTTATGTTAGTGTTTTCGTTGCTTTATTCATTTATAGTATTCACATTCTCACCTAGTTACAGTAACGAGTTTATGTAATAATCTTTTACTCTGCAACACAACTTTATAACATCTCAATAATAGTAATAGTAACTTTTATAACTAATCAGGTTGATTTATTTTTATTCCTTCCTTTTTATATGGTTTACCATGTATATATGTATTTGTTTACTTTTTATTTTATTTACAATCTTAACTGACATTTTATTGTTCAATATAAAATCTTAAATACCTTTACGTACCTTCCATATTTTAATGGCAATTTCTGGATTTGATTCGCGTATATTTTCTACATTTTAACATCTAAAAGCAATTATAATAAACTAAAATTTAATTAAAAATTGTGCACCTGAACTCCCACGAACAATTTAAGTTAAGTTAATTTAGCTTATTTCGTACCTACGGTTATCTTTTGAGGCACAGCCATTTAACCTCTAATTTTTATTTACTTATTTTCTAGGATTTCACATAAATTGTTCAATGAACTCAAGCCGTAGTTATTATAAAGTGCTATGAATGAATGAATTGATGATTGCAACTACCATTGCCGATTAATTTGCACGCCCATTACTTTCTTTCAGAAAAATAATTTTTGCTTAAAAATATCATCAGAAAAATACGGTAAAATCAGGGTTGCCCAAAAAAATCAACTTAATGAGATATATGACAATAATATTAACACTTAGCACTAAACTAACGGCAATAATAAATACATATGCCATTGTACTTTTATGCTACAGCCGAACTAGCAGAGTTTCTTGCTATATTTCATGAAATTTACATTAAAACAAAAGAAAAATTGGCATTTTCTGTTGAGATTATTTACATTGTTAAATAACCAACCTCTTGCTGTGTTGACTAACTGGTTAAATTGATTAATATCCAAAACCGCACTATTAAAAAATATAGCGTTTAAGAAAGTGCAAGTACCTCATTATGGCTTTGTTCTCGCACGCTCATTCACAGCATGCTTTATATTTTCTCTGTTCACTTCCTCAAGCCTACGCATTCAAAGTAAAAACTAATTTTTACAATAATTGCATACAAAAGCATTTACATACATAACAGACATGTTCCCGTCTGTTCCCACGAAAGTCGAGTCTAAATAAACGGAACGGTCCCGGATTTTTATCAGACAAAGGACTGTCACCTCGGCACCATTCTTCGAAATTACTTCAGGAATGATTTCTGGCGCTACAACAACAACATAACAGATACTGCTATGGTTATGTGTAAATTCAATCTAAACGTTAGTCTTCGAACTTCTTTCCTAAATTTATCTTTCAACAGCACGTCAATTTATTCTAAATTTTGAAAATTCGGAATTCAGACAAGATATGATATTACCCATGACCGATGACTTCAAAAGTAAAGATCATAGCTGAAATTAAAAATCAATTGTTTGATTGGTGTTTGGTGATGGATAGCTTCATATTGCCATAGTCACTGGTAACAGCGGCACTACCTTAGTTTATACAATCCTAACAACTTGGTTATAAACCACTTGAACTCATTAAACATGTCAAACTACTCAATTTAATTTAAAATATGCACATCATAATTTGTAGTTTTCTCAGTTTTTGTGCGAGTAATGCCGTTTGCTATAAATGTACTTAAATCTTCATTGCCGTTTGATTAAATCTTAACCTATGTAAATTAAAATACAAAGTTTAAACTATCAACTTGTACACTTTTAGTTTTTAGTATACATATATAAGTATCTATTTTGTTCTGGTAGTTGACGATATGAAGCTTATGATAATGGAGGAGCTTCTTTCACTAAGCACGATTGAGAATTGTTGCCTAAGCTAGAACCGTCCAAGCTGTCTAAATCAAGTGCCGTATTTATCATTGTCGTATTATTTAGCATACGTAGACGGTTTAGACCACTCATAGAGTTATCACACACTTTACCATTAGCAGATAGAAAACTGGAGTCTACGTTTTCTTGTGCAACAAATGATGCACTAACTGGGTCGTCCAAATCTAAATCGTCATTTAATAACGCTGACGATAACATTACACCGGCTGATGTAATATTTTTCTGCGCTAATTGCTTATATTGTTTATTCATTTGTAGCGTTAATTCGTGCTGTTTTTGTTCGTCCATTAAATTGGAATACACATGTAAACTGGGATTACTATCTACATGTTTAGCACAGGGAGCACCACTTTGTAAAACGTTGCTATACACATTTTCTATTTGGGAAATTGGTTTTAACAAGTTCGATTTCTGTTTTTCATTTGTTGATTCAGTTTGTTCTGGCAAATCTCCAGAATCTTTTATGTCTACACTGGCAGAGAGGTTAACTGCATTGTTTTCTTGCGGAAGATCGGGCGATTCTTTATCAAAACTTTCAATAGCCGAAACACTCGATGGTAATGTATTGATTTTTGCATTAGCGGGGCCACTATCCGAATAAAATAAGTTATTATAGCTGTCCGAACGATTCTGGCGTTCACGAGCTTGACTTGCAGCAGCGATTGCTGCCACAGCAACTACAACTTCCGATTTACCGACGATTTCGATTACATCGTCCGGATTGCAGTCGTTACTGTCAAATGTATTTATAATATTATTGCTATCTGAGGAACTCGTTTGTACACGATCTTTATGGTGACGGAATTGCCGTTGCATTTGTGCGGTTTGTGTTTGCGGTACGTCCATCTGGGAAAGGGGAATTTCGTTGTCTACCAAATGCGCAAGGCTATTGGAGTTTCCTGAAATATATTTTAAAAGCAAAAGGGATAATTTTTTAGTATTATAAAATTGTTAATTATGAAGTTGATTTTTAAAATAATATAAAACAAATCGTATATTTAATTAAGTAGCTCAAATGTTTTTAGTTTATGTAACAATGCAAAATTAAATGTAAAAGCTAAATAATATTAATCACAAGAAAAAGCAGTTCTTAAAGCTTAAAGCCAGTCAAATCCGATTAGTTCAACATATATGGTTACCAGAGATATTTACTATATTGCAATATAATACATACATAAACACATATTGGTCACGTGTAAGTCCAAAGAATAAATATTAACATCTAAATAAAACAATTATTGTTTTGGAATACCATTTACCTCAATTGTACGGTTAGAAAAACTAAGGCAAAGTGTGTTATTTTAAATTTTTTTAGGTAAAAAAATTATGTTCAAATATTTATAAACATTTTTGTTCTTTCATCAATAAACAAATTTTAAAATTTTTTCGACCCAAATGAAAATTATATCTAGCTATAAAATATTTTGTTGGCATACTTTTTTAGCGACAAAGAAGCCTTTTTTATATAAAAAATGTAAAATAAAATATATGTATGTGTATATCACACATACAGTCGAATATATGTATATGTACAATAAAGTAAAAAGTATTCCAAGTTTCTAACATTTACATCTAGTAAATTTTTATATTATTCGACTCTATAAGATATGACTGGCCTTGAACTAAAAATGGTTGCGAAATTAGAGGGAAAATAGTGAACCATGTCAATGTAAATATGTCCATAATCGTCAACAAGTCAATTTAAATCATTTGTGTATGTAAATATGTATGCTATGTACTATTACATTCTAAGGATGTTGCTATGTGTGTTGAACTATGAATTTCATTAAAAACTATTGCTTAGACTTTTTACACTGTTCATAAAGCATGCACATGTTTGAATTTAAAGCGAGTTTATCGCAAAACGGAAAGCGGAAATACCGTATTCGATTTAGACACTTTGTACTCTCTCACCGTCATCAAGTAATGGTTGAATCAATTCAGGAGCTTCAATTAAATTGGGGTTTCGTTGTAGGGTATTTCATTTTTATTTTATTCGAACGACCACAAAAACACAAAAAATAAATTTACGTATGTACAAGGGAAGAAAAGAAAAGAGAAAATATGAAATACATATTTCAATTTTATGTACCTTTCGTACAAATAAAAAATTATTTCACATATTTGTTGTATACAGACTCAAATGATACATGATAAACAAGAGCCAATATTCCAACAAATTTATGGTTATGGTATGGTGAGGGGAATGGGATGCGAAATACATACATATACATATATACATAATCACTTAGAGAAAGTACATAAATGTATTACCGAACATGGCTAGTTTTCCCATTTCGTATTGTGTGATTTATTTTTTATATAAATATTTTGGTTAATAACAAAATCACTTCGATAATTCCGAAGTGGCTGCACCCTTCACACAATGAAAATTAAATACATAATTCTGAAAATTTTATCGTTCAAACAAATTAATCATTATGTAAGGTTGCAGTAAATTCCATTTTATGAAGCAGTTCATTAATTAATATTTGTATTTCTACAAAATATGCATTTAAATTGGGTAACGGCAACTGCAAGAACGGAAATGAGTATTACTGTTCGTTTACAGTTGGATAATTAAAATTTTATTCACTATATACTTGTCGAATATTCCGACCTTAAAATTGTATAAATATATAAGCCATATATATTAACATTATCTAATTACCCGAGACTTCCGAAAAAGTTAAAATAATTTTCTTGTTTCTACTACATATTGTGCTGATTCGGTGTAATTATTTGCCGAATGTTCAAACGATTTAACAATAACAATACGCATACCGATATACATATGTATGTATACACGACTGCGTCTTGTGTGAAGGGCTGAAACAAAAGCTGAGCAAAACACTGCAATCGACAATTGCAGTGATCATGTTTAAAATAACGTGCAAAAAAATCTCAGTTAATTGCAAAAGAGAGTACACAATTCATCAAATTTCTAACGCAAGTTGGCAAACTATGATATAAAGCTAATTTTTGCTAAACTTGAAGAAGAAAATCAAAATCTCAATAAAACTTTATATGCAATCATGTTTATATACTACCATAAACAGTAAAAGAATAACAATATATGTAATTATTCGCAACTAACTGGTGTATATGGATTATTTCTTATTTATATTTCATCATTTCAAAATTTTTTTTTAAGTATGTTACATTTGAAAATATTGAACAACTCACCCAATCTAGTATTTTTCTTAGTTTTTATTGTTTTAAAGCGACGCGGCTTGTTTTGATTTGTCTCAACATTTATTTTGAGGAAATCAGTTAACATTTTTTTTCGAAATGGTTTGCATATTAATACAAAATGACGATATGAAAGTACGAAATGTAAAAATAAAGAGAAAGAGAGAGATAATAAATAGTTGAACGAATATAAAAATTGTAAACGTACAACAACAACTAAACATAATGAATAAAATAATGGTTAATAATACTGAAATTAGTAGTAACAGATGTGAGTGTGAACATGTTAAACAATTTTTCCACAGTTACAGGTTAACAGGGACCTAACTGAGCTGATTTGCATAAAGAACGTCCATACACAAATTTAAACGGAAATGTTCAATGAGTCACTTGAATCTAAACACAATTGATCCAATAGAGAATCTAAGCGCATCGTAGAATTTATGTCGATATTTATCCTGTCTCAGTAAAAAATTAATAGATCGGATACTTTCCGCTATTTTTTTACATATTTTAACCTGATTTTAGTAACACAAAAAGTCTTTGTCTGGTTTTATTAGGCTTTTATACTATTTTAAAACAAAATTTTGCGTGACCAACTTCTAATTTTTGTGATGATGTTATTTTATCCTTAGAAAAAGTTGTAGCCTCTAAATAGAGGTTTGTGGTATGAAATCCGGTCGATACAATATACAAAAAAAAAATTTAATAATTTGGGTATAAAGTCTTTTCAAATAGTGGCCGTACCTCAGAGTGGGGTTAGCATAATCTTATGTAATTTCTATTCCACTGGAATGTACTACGCTGTACAGCACAAAGAAGAAGCTTAGCCAAACTTCTAACAAAGATCTTTTAGGGAATTATTGTAAAAATTTTGAATAGTACATATAAAATATCGATTATAAAATCTGAAGGATGATCGTAACTAAGTAATAATAAATGTGTGTCTTTCGAAAACACCTTCACAAAAAATCTATAAATTCTTACGTTATTTCCAAAAGTATTAAGTTATAAACGAGTACTCTGTTATGTTAGCTTAATGTATTTAAATAAATTAATATTACACATTTTGTGAACATTTCAGCTGATCAACCACTTTTTTTTTAAATATATACGTAAAAGCCTCTAATTTTGCTTTTATTCAATAACGTGTAAATGTATTACTATATTTAATCGGTTAATCGTTTAAAATCTTGTTTAACTTTATATCTATATATATTTTGAAGTCACTTGGGTTAGTAGATTTAGCAAAAATGGCAGTACTTTTATTCATTTCGGGATTTCTCGGTACAATATTTGTTCATAATGTTCAAAGGGAATGTGATGTGTATGATAATCCAAATATTTCGACAGAAGTAGTAGCAGTGTAAAAAAAAATCACAAACAAAATTTCGGGAAAACAAAAGGACATTTTATTAGTATGCTAGCGTTACGACATAATATGCCAAAGGCTCAAAACTGTAAAGCGGGAACTCGTAAAAAATTGCCAATATAGATACACCCCACAGAACTTTAAAGCTTTATCCTCAACAAATTTTACAAATCTTTGTAATTGTTTCTTTTTTTTTTCTTTTTTTTTTAATTTGACAAATAAGGATGACTAAGCAATTTAAAAAGAAGACAGAACGTAGTCCAACATATTTAAAAATAATAATATAACAAGCGTATTTAAGACTGACACGTTAATTATCTTTTCAGTTAATGATAACTTTGTTTCTAACATCTTAATTCCAAATACGTCTGCATATGTATGTATTATTATATTGTCGCCTATAGTGGACTTGTTTTAGTCATATTAAATTTCATTTTATGCAAGACAGGAATTATGTACTTTTACAACCTCATTATTATAATGTTCGTATTGAAGAACTTGAAGTATGAGTTACCTATGCTTTGTATTTTCGTTGCTTTAAAAACTCTATTCTCATATAACAATAAATATGTCTTACATTTTAATACTGACATTTGTGTTAGCCCATTTTTTGAAGCGACATCAACAGTGCATATAACAGAAGCTAAAGTAAATCATGTATATTTCATACTATGATGAGTCACTTCCAGCAGCATCCTCTATTATGGAATTTAAATCTATATTGAACGAATATTCATATAAATTAGAATAACGGTCGCGCTCCTTCCACGGGGATCGATGATTCATATATAAGTTTCGTTTACTAACACGAAATATTTGACTATCCTTTATAGATTGGTCATCGTCACAGGGTTCGCCACCGCCGCCGAAGTCACACTCGCGAATAGTTAAACGATTTGTTGGTGATTTTAACTCAAAGAGGACTTCTTGATGTTTATAACGTGGCCTCATCGGGAGCGGTTGATAACCACTTATGTTAACTTTTTGCGAATCAACCGATTGAGTTGACTGACGACGCATACCGCGAATTTTATGAAATGGATAATTGCGCATTAAATTTGAATCAGTACTTCGTTGAGGCGAATAATACTTAAAATCGGTTGGCGCTGGAGGCTGTGGTGCAGCGGTATGTATGGTCGTCAGAGTTGTAGAACTGGCCGAGTGGGCCGCTGTCGCTTGGAGTTGCAAGGTAGATGGACGTTTTGCTGTGCTGCGTGTGCCAGCAGGTATGGGTGTCGCCAACGTTGATATGGGGGAACCGATGATACTACTTGTTCCCACTGTTACCGCTAAAGATTGCGCTTGTGATGCTACAGGGTACATGGAATGGATATTTTGGGAATGGTGATGCAAAAGTGGAAGCGGAGAGCTTCCTGCATCGAAAGAGGGCGAAATTGGCAAATGAAGCGATCGCTTCAAATTTAAATGGTACGATGATATGGTTGGTGAATGAATGATTTGTGGAGTCGCAAGTGCGCTATGGCTTTCGTGGAGAATTTGTCGCTCTGGTTTTGGCTTTAGTAGTCGATTTTTAAATTGATGAGTAGCAGGGGGTAGAAGTGTTTGCAAAGAACACTTTTTATATTGTAGCTGCTGTGACTTACCGTTTTGTAGATTATCATAACTCCGTGGTCGATATATTCCATTACTAGCACCTAATGTTGCCGAAGAGGCATTAGACTACAATCATGTTGTATAAGAAAAGAAGGTGTAACGATCAATGTATTTGGTGCAAATGTCCAATCCAGTTGCGTGAAATTGCAGGTTGTGATACATTAGTTGCATGTGCAAAAAAGAAATTATATAATATTACAATAATGATATCAAAAAGGCATATTCGGAAAATAATAATATAATATGATTTAATAGCTCACCTCTTCGTAAAGGCGGTTTTTAATATCATTGCCCCCAACGTTAATGCCCGCACTTACTCCTGCAATTACTGGTTGGGCCGTAACCATTCCACTTGAACCTACGTGAGAAGCACTCATCACGTCGCTTAAAGGATGGCGTGGACTGGAATGTTGTTGCATTTGCAAAATATAATCATCCGTTGCAATGCCCCGACTGTGAAACAAACAGAAAGTGAAAACAGAATCATAAAATATTTCATTTAAAGAAAAGTCTTCAACGAACCGGTCTATTAATGATGGTGTCATTGGTCCGCAAAGTATATGACAACAATTTAGACAGATGTTTCCTCGCGAATATGGATTTATCGAACGCTGACCCCCTTTGGAAGAAAACGATCCTTTCAACTACATCCAAAAAAAAATAAGGCATTAATATCTGAATGTTCTTCATGAAATTATACTGACATCTTCATTCGTAGTTTGATCACTTGTTGTCAGATAGGTATGAAATCCTGCCAAACCAATAACTGACCAAATCGAAAAGAAGCAAATGAACACAACAATCACAGTAAATGGCGCCTTTTTTATCACCTCAAATATTTCCTGTTCTGCTTTCATTACTGCATGAAACAAAAGTAAATTTCGGTCAATAGCTAATGTTTGTATTTTTGTATTTATAATATACTTACATAAAACTAAATGAGTCACCGAACATGAAAATATAAATACCGCTAAAAATGCTAACGAGACTAGAAATAAATAAAAGAAACGATAATTTCGTTTTCCCACGCAATTACCAACCTAAAAACATTCAATTGGATTAATTACTAACATATTAACAAGTATTTCATGATCACACTCCTCTGCTCTCTTTCTCTTTTTAAAGCCAATCTCATGCGTATTAAATAGTATTACATGATGGCATTTACACCTTTTTTCAGTACGACTCATGAAATTGCGTTTTCGGAAATTATGTTTATTCGTAATTTTAATTTTATGTATATATATTTAATGTTAAAGAATACAGTAGGAAACGACCGTTTAAAAATCACCAAGAAATTTACTGAAATCTTAATATAATTATAAACTAAAGCGAAATAGAGAGAAGAGGAGCGATATCTTAAGCAAAATTATCTGGATTTATTGCTTACCCAGGGACAGTGATGATCGAATCGATCAACACAATTATCGCATAAACTGCAATGCGATGCACGTGGGGGTCGAAATATTTTACACGTAAAGCAATACTTCAATTTCACTGTTTGTCCTTTAACAAGGACCTCTTTTGTGCGTGGCGGTGGCCGATATGTGGGACTATTGAGAGAATTTGGCACTTCTGTAATTATATAATAAAAAGAAATAAGAAAACTGAATATATGAAAATTTTTTCAAATTTGCTACCAATCTGCTTTTCTATATAGGCAGCCTCGTCGTGAGAAGCACGGGGTATAACACCAGGATCTGTAAAGGTTGTTCGTAGCAAGGAACTCATTGTAAAGAAGTAAAGCACTGCACCAACAATAGGAATGATAGGATTTATACGTGTAGCCAGAAACGGACAACTGAAATTTAACAAAATGGAGATTATATAACCAATTTTCAAATATTCATGGCACAATAGGTAAAGGTATAGACATATTGTGGTACTTTTTAGCCTTGATTACTCTTATCATTAATCATAATTAACTCTGTTTACGTTAATTTTGTTTTTATAATTTAAAACGAGCACCAGTTTTTATGAAATAAAAGGTTATAATTATATAAAATACTAGTACTCATCAAAACTTCATACTACAAAAACATTATGAGGCACTGAATTAAGAACAAATGAAAAATAAATGATCCGTTCGCAGCAACTCGGACTAATGTGTCGAAAGGATTGGCGCATTTTCTTCGAGATCTTAAATTGAAAGCGTACAAGCTATAGCTTGTGCAAGAACTGAAGCCAATCGACCTTTCCAAGCGACATCGGTTTGATGTGGTTTGTGGACCGTCAATGATGACCGTGATCGCGACGATTAAAGTTGAAGCTCTTGATCCCGGCAACATTTGATTTCAACAAGACGGCGCTACTTCCCACACGTCCCATCAATCAATGGATTTATTGAAAGAACACGTCGTTGAGCAGATAATTTTACTTTTTGGGGCGGTCGATTGACCACTAACTGACATCACGCCGTTTAACTTTTTCCTGTGGTAATATGTAAAGTTTAAGTATATGCGGACAACCCCGGTTTCATTCAGACCTTGAAACAAATCATCACGCCAGTCACCAATTGAAATGGTCGCACGAATTTTCGAAAATTGAACTGAAAGGATGAATCATCTGAGACCTAGCTACGACCAATATTTGAAAGTGATACTCTTCAAATAAATGCCAAAGGATGTCTTTTCGAATGCTAATAAACATTTCCCATTAAATTTGAAGTTTCTGTGTTTATTCTTTAAAAAAGTAGCGAACCTCGAAATGGATCAGCCTTTAGTATATGGGTAATATGTCATGCGATCTGATAAGTTTTAAATCAATCGCTATTATTGTTGATGAAAATGAAAACATTTAATTTCCAAATTAATTATTAAGGGCTTTGGTTTAAAATTGGTTCACCTATATTCTTCAGCGTAATTTATACTTATTAGTCACAGACTCAAAGGTTCTTATTAAATTTCAATAATACGTCTCAACGATTGAATGATATTTTGGCAAACCACTCGGCCATAGCCACTGGTGCCGTATATGGGCAGCTAAAAAGTTATATTCCCATTATTACAATTTTAAGACGTGAGATAGCATACCTTAAAGTTAAGTAAAGTTCTATTCCGAAATGTTCAATAGTACCTGTTCTATATACTGAAAGTGAATCAGATGGAATTTATATGGGCATTATGATTCCTATGAAGCCCTTAAGTACCCCAGTCTTTTTGTTTTTGGAGGATAGTTGAGTGACACTCATGCGTACGTAATAGTCATAATGCGTCACGTCAATGTTAGTGTGTTTGGGTCGTGGTTGTTCGTTACATTTAACAGCTCTCTTTTCCGCCGCTGATCGCTAGCATATTGGGATTTCATAACCCTGGCTGCCACCTCGCAAGCAGTTTTCCACTTCTCTACTGATTCGACCATTTGGTTTACCAAGTTATCAGGAGTTGGGTCTACACCGAACGCATTTTTTAAGTGTTGCCTCATGATTATATTTCGGGCAATAGAAGAATGTGTGTTCTATATTTTCAAAGGTATCGCCTCCGCAATAATCGCATGTGTCGTTATTTTCGTGTCCAAATCGTTTCAAATATGCTTTGAAGCCGCCATGACCTGTAAGGATTTGAGTTAGGTGGAAATCTACCTCGCCGTGCGGTTTGTTTAGCCATAGTTCAACGTTGGGGATTAGTCGGAATGTCCACCGCCCATTTTCGCTTTCCTGTCAGCGTTTTTGCCAGTGATTCACCGTCTCCGCCCTTGCAATTTCTTTCAGTGCATTATGCGGTAGCCTGTCATTTGTAAGGCATTGAATTTCTTTGGCCAAGAGGTCTAAAGGGTGTAAGCCCGAGATTATTAGGGCAGCATCTTCCGATACTGTGCGGAAGGCAGAGCATACTCTCAGCGCGCAAAAATGACATATATAGGAAAAAGGCCACGGCGATAAGATTTTATTTCGAGAGCCTTTCCCCATATCTGGACGCCGTACAACGCGACTGACTTTAATACACCAGCTAATAGTCGTCTTCTAATTTGCTTTGGTCCGCGGGTATTTAGCATTAACCGTGTCAAGGCTCTGCACACTTTTGTAGCCTTTTCGCATGTGTACTCTAAGTGTTCCTTAAAGGACATCCTTGCATCAAGGATGATTCCCAAGTACTTAATTGCCGGTTGTGTTGTGATGCTTACACCCTTTGTGCTGAACGTGGCAACTTCCCGAACTTTTCTGCCAGGTTCAGTCCGTTAGTTTCGAGCCAATCGCTTATTAATGTTATTGTCCTGTTGGTATTCGTAACTATTTCGTGTATGTGCTTTGCTATAACCACAACAGCGATATTGTCTGCGAACCCAATGATGTGTACGTTTTCCGGTACTTTAAGTCGCAGTACTCCGTCATATTCCAGAGGAGGGGCCCGAGTACAGAACCCTGTGGCACTCCCCCGGAGATTTTGTATTTTTTGTAGCCCTGGTTTGTGTTATAGCATAGGGTCCTATCGTTGACCCCGTCTATGAAACTTAATACGTCTGTATTTATTTAGTGAGTAATTGCACTTATATCAGATTTGATCGAATTTTACTCAGTCGAGGTCTCATTTTGTCACATAATCTTTATTCAAGTTATTCCAGAAATACGGACGGACAGACAGACATCCGGAATCATAACATCTCTTCATCGTGATAATTTTTTCTTTATATACACACCTCAGAATATCTATAATAATATTTCTATCATGATTAGTTTTAGGTGGAGCAAAGAACCGTTAGGAGAACCGAACTATTATACTCTGTGCCAACAAGTACAAAAAAATTAAGTTTATTTAACTCAGAAAATACCCTTGTATACATTTCTTACAGTACACCAAAACTAGACTCACTCAAAATGTTATTACAAGAACAAATTGTCTGACACCTGTGAATTTTATGAGTGTCCTTTGAAGGTTATGTTTAGCTGCAGAACTGTGGACATCATTTCTTTTTTAAAAACTTTTTAGAACCCAACCGTCAGCAATCGTATGTGTAGATGTATTTATAAGCTACAATTAAACCGCAATTCATGCCAAATATCGCAAGGAGAACAATGGAAAAGCTCATAGGGACGGTTTGGTGCAGTCGAACATGCTTGCTCTGCAAACGCAAATCATTACATTTCATTCGCCGGGGATGGTATGACTGCAATTGTATTGTAACATTCACTGGCAAAGGTTTTAGGAAATACATATATACAAATTCCCTTATTGTCCAACCTACTTCGTATGATATACTCAGGTGTACTTCCAAGGGCTGATTACGTCCGTTTTTATTTTATATGATTATTATATTACTTATGTTTGTTTGTCGATATGAATTTTGAAAAATAGTTTACATATAATAACAGGATACGAGTAAAAATAAATTTGTATTAAAATATACTAAAAAAGTAAGGAAAAGCTAAGTTCAGATATAACCGAACATTCCATACCCTTGCAAATTGCAAAGATTAAAGCCAGGAAAGTACCTCCAAGTGCAAAAGGTTTGTAATTTATATGGGGTCTAGGGCGAGTTTTCATCCAATTTTCTTCATTCTAAGCACAAATATGCACCGTTATAAGAAAAACAGGTATCTCAATTTTATTAAGATAACTCAAATATTGTCCGATATATGCGGTAATAAATTCACCAGGGAGTTCAAACATTTTTGTACAAGTATTAGGTATATGAGGGAACTATATATTAACCCGATTCGACACAAGTGTAGCAAATATACATACCACTAACAGGAAAGCATTCTCTCTGAATTTCAATTATGTATATTTCTTACACGAATACCAATATTTTCGGTAAGAAGTCAACTATAAGCACTGAGTCGACATATTCAGTACATAGGGGCTTGAACAGTTTTGGTTCGATTTACGCAATTTTTAGTCATAAGGAGGTACACCTCAAATTCACTATTTGTGCTAAGTTTTGTTTTGATATATTATTGCATTACTGATTTGTATACTGGAAAGCGAAAGTTTCAAATGGAATTTAAAATTATCTTATAAGAGAATTCCCGATTTCACCCATTTTCACAATGTAACATAAAATTGTGAGAGGAACGTCACTCACCAAATTTGGATGATATCGGTCCGGTGAAAGATCCAAATGGAATTTAAAATGGTGTTATAAGGGAAGTAGGCGTGGTTTTAGCACATTTTCATAATGTAATAAAAAATTGTCAGAGGAATGTCACCTAAATGTGGGCGGTGCGACGTTATCCAATTTTGACCACGGGTCCATTAAAGCCCTCTTATACCATATCGGGACGGACGGACAGACAGACAGTCACCCAGAATTCAACACGTCTTGTCACCCTGATCAATTATATTTACATATGTGTATATAAACCTACCATATACATATCTATCTCGATTAGTTTTAGGTGATACATACAACCGTTAGGTGAACAAAACTATTACACTTTGTAGCCGCATGTTGCGAGAACATGAAAATAAAATGTAAATATCAATACACTCATGCATACAAACAGAACATATAATTATTTGTGGACAATATGGTTACACGACGTGTTGGGCCTTAAACATCTACAAAATACATAAGTATCTAAAGTTATTACTTACTCAAATGCAAAAAACAGTGCACTGGTTCCCGTTATTAGTATGCAAGTTAAATAAAAAACCCCCGTGTGTGGTGCGGACATCAATAATCCATCGCAGTAAAATTTGTTGCGCCCAGCAAATAACTCCCATTTACGAGTTATCCTCGTGTTCGGCGCCATATTACCACAGCAGCAGCACAGTAAGTTCATTGATGTTCGTAAATTTTGTTTCTTGCAAGCAATTTCGGCAATCTCGGCAGCAGATGTTCGTTTGTAATTTTACCGAAATTTAACCTGACTAAGTGACAAAGTAATTTTTCTCATTTGCCTTCGATGTTTATGTAATATTTCAATGAACTCTGCATTTATTTCCGTTTTAATACACAAGAAATATCACATTTATTGTCAGTATTTTAAAATGTAATATGAATCTATATCATTAACACCTCAATGTATGTGTGTATATTTTTAATTTAATTTGTTTTTTAATTATCTCACTGTTATTTTTGCTTCCATTTTGCTCTAGCCATAATTTTCGTTTCCTTATTTCGCCATTGCCAATATGGACGGCAGAACATTATAAGAAATTGGCTCTTCGTTGAATTGTCTCTATGCTGAAGTTAAATAACATCTCTTTCCATCAGCTCTTATAGTTCTGAATCGCTTTCTTCTATTCATTTTAATTGACCTTTTAATTTCCTATTAAATACAAAATTTTATATACATATATGTACATTAACAAATTAACTTAGCGGTTTAGAATTGCTTATTCATAAAATACAATATATGTATGTATTTGTGGTTTGACCAATATAAATGATATGTTAGTCATTTTATATATAATAAAATAAAATAATGTTTCTTTTTTTTTGTTTAGATAAGATAAGTCGCTGCAAATTAATATTCCATATTTCATTGGTGCATGAACTTCCATTAAATAAACATTCACGTGAGGTGAATTTTTTCTGTAATTCTATATTAACTATTTACGAGGTCGCCAAAACAATAATTGTTAATAAGCAATGACCATCTTATGCAAATAAACAAATACACCAATATTGTATGTATTAGACTGACATATGCCTAATCTTATCATTGATTGTAAGAAAAAACGAAAATGACTTGATTTTATCTGCATTAAACGAAGTCGAATTTCGCAACTCAACATGAATGTTTCGATTTCGCTAATGTATTAAAAACCAAGAGCTATTGCATTGGTACTAATGTACTTTGAGTCCTACATGTGCCAATGTCAATGCATATGAACTAGTATTTACATGTGTATACTATATTTGTATGTATATAAGTGTATCTATCTATGACCGCATTTACCACTTATTGGCCGAATTATGGAAAAGTTTTTTATATTCACGGCGTGCATAGAATTCCTGTTGACATATCATCGCATGCACGTGACAGCACAAGATATGAAACGCAAAAGACTGCACGTGACAAGGCACACAATTGTCCTTGTTTCAGATGCTGAGAGTGAATATGTATTAAAAGTACACAGTTACAAACAAATGTGTATACTACGTATTCACGATTTGCAATAATATTAAGACATACATACGCAAATGTGTTCAAATTATAAGAACAACAAAAGCGACGACGGTAATTCATAAAATTTTTTGCAAAAGTATGGTATTTTATATAAAATATAGGGCGTTTTTTGTTGCGCTGAGCCCGAAAAAATCTTTTCGAAAAATAAGAACAAAACCATTTCGGCTATCTCATCTTATCTTAGTGTGAATTTGATCAAGTGGGGAGTTTAAATTATGGTTAATCATTTAAAACTGCATAAGGCAGCATTTGGTATCTAGTCCAGAAATAAAAAAAACAACGTTTTTTGCTTAAAGTTTCAAAGTTTAACTATTCAAGAATATGTCTACAAGAGGATTTTTCTAAATACAAATTTTTTTCGGAGATATATGTAGGTACAAGTATTATATTCGATATATGTATATGTAGCTATACGTAAAACTTAAATCTCGTTTTCCTCGAAACTGTCTTTTTAAAACGATATCCATGATTTCTCAGGTTGATTGGGCCGATTTACTTTAAATTTTTAGAGAGTCTATATCCAAAAACTGATTTTTCCCGACAGTTGCCATTTCGTGCAAACTTTTTTCGAACTTTTCGGTAGAATCAGACATAAAGACATTATTCATTATTATTTTTTTGTTTGGTTTCAGATTGCTAGGAGGGTTAAAATTGTGGCAATCGTCACGGGCAACTTGATCAGCTGCTGATTTTTTAAATTATTACTTTTTTATTTTTTTTTCTGCATTCTTGTAATGTCAATTATTAACTTATAAAAGAAGTAGGAAATGCGAAGTTCATATTCTTGCAACTTCCAAAGATCAATAGCTCACTCTCCTGACTTCAACATCATTTAGAGCTTTGTGAATACAAATAAAAACTAAATGGAATAATTGTTTGAACTAGATTAAAGATACAAAACAATCATGGCCGAAAACTCGCAAATTATTTTGGAATAACTTAGTATCTTTGTTTCCTAAAAGACATTTAGGAGAAGAGATTGTATTTCTCTGTTCAAGAAAAACACGCTAGGGGCTGTAGTTTTCAGAAATTCTTTTATAATTCGTTCACTCAATTCAGAAAATCTATTTTAATAAAAATTGTAAAACTAAAATCAACGAGGTTTTCGATTTTAAAATCAATTAAAAATATCTGAATTTCAGTAAGAAAAATAAATTATGATGTAGTAGAAACAAAATAGTCCTTTATAAATACAGCACTTTCTTCTAACAAATATGAACCACGTTAAAGAACAAAATTTAATTTGTAATAATACTTGATCACATTTTTTTTATTAATCATATATAACGAATGCATTTATGAGATTTAGAAGATATTCGGTTTTTTACATACCTAAATGCATGAATTGGAGGATGGATGGAGGATGGAGTTATGTAAGAAGTTCACGCAATGAGGAAAGTTCTCTGATCGCCATTCACTTGGGAGTGGCCAGAAACGATTCTTTTACATATGACTCAAGCAGCTCACGACTTCCGGTCTTTGACCAAGTATCCTCTGGGTAGCCTAAGAACATCCGTTTGAAGGCGAGCTAAAGTGAGAAGGCGAAACATCCCCTGCATAGGGTTGTGCGCTGGGTTTGGGACCCGCCACGTAAAAAAACACCCCCAATGAAAAGGAAAAAACAGCCTCGGATGAGAGACCCCCCTTTTGATGACGACCATGGCAAACGAAATAAGGACTATGATTTGAGGGCATGCACCTGGAATGTCCGGTCCCTTAATTGGGAAGGTGCCGCTGCCCAGCTGGTAGATGTCCTCGTAAAGATAAAGGCTGACATCACCGCCGTCCAAGAAATGCGATGGACGGGACAAGGACAGAGACGAGTAGGTCCTTGTGACATTTACTGATTTGCGCCCACGCTCCGACGGAAGAGAAGGACGATGTGACCAAAGATGCTTTTTATGAGTGCTTGGAGCGCACCCTTTTGAGAGATGCCCCCACCACGATGTCAAAATCGTGCTTTTGGGGACTTCAACGCCAGGGTGGGCAAAGAAGGTATCTTTGGCACTACGATCGGTAAATTCAGCCTCCACGAGGAAACATCCCCAAATGGGTTTTAGGCTGATCGACTTCGCCGGGGCCCGAAATTTTGGTTATCTGTAGTACTAGATTCCAGCATAAGAAGATACATCAAGCTACCTGGCTGTCTCCGGATCGAAAAACCACCAACCAGATCGATCATGTTGTGATAGACGGAAGACACGTCTCCAGTGTTTTAGATGTGCGTGCGCTCCGAGGTCCTAACATCGACTCGGACCACTATACTGTTGCAGCCAAAATTCGCACCCGCCTCTGTGCAGCAAAAAACGCACGCCAACAAACACAAGGAAGGTTCGACGTCGAGAAGCAGCAATCACAACAGACAGCCGAAAGATTTTCCACTCGACTTGCACTCCTGCTCTCTGAGAGCACTCGTCAACAACTCGGTATAAGGGAACTGTGGGACGGCATTTCAAACTCCTTACGTACAGCTGCAACCGAAACCATTGGTTTTCGGAAAGTGCAAAAGAACAGCTGGTACGACGAGGAGTGCCGTGTCAGAACGGAGAGAAAACAGGCTGCCTACCTCGCAACGTTACGATCGACCACAACACGTGCGAGATGGGATAGATACCGAGAGTTGAAGAGGGAAGCGAGACGCATTTGCAGACAGAAAAAGAAAGAGGCCGAAATGCGTGAGTACGAACAGCTTGATAAGCTGGCCGACAGGGGTAACGCTCGAAAATTCTACGAAAAAATGCGGCGGCTTACAGAAGGTTTCAAGACCGGAGCATACTCCTGTAGAACCCCCAAAGGTGATCTAGCCACCAATGCCCAGAGCATACTTAGATTATGGAGGGAACACTTCTCCAGCCTGCTGAATGGCAGTGAACACATAACACCAGGAGAAGGCGAACCCGATCCCCCAATCGATGACGATGGAGCAGACGTTCCATTACCCGGCCATGAAGAAGTTCGAATAGCAGTTGCCCGCCTGAAGAACAACAAAGCGGCAGGGGCCGACGGATTGCCGGCCGAGCTATTCAAACACGGCGGCGAAGAACTGATAAGGAGCATGCATCAGATTCTTTGCAAAATATGGTCGGATAAAAGCATGCCCAACGATTGGAATTTAAGTGTGCTATGCTCAATCCATATAAAAGGAGACCCCACAATCAGCGCCAACTACCGTGGGGTAAGCCTCCTCAACATCGCGTACAAGGTTCTATCGAGCGTATTGTCTGAAAGATTAAAGCCTACCGTCAACAAACTGATTGGACCTTATCAGTGTGGCTTCGGACCTAGTAACCGACCAGATATTCACCATGCGCCAAATCTTGGAAAAGACCCGTGAAAGGAGAATCGACACTCACCACCTATTCGTCGATTTCAAAGCTGCTTTCGACACACGAAAAGGAGCTGCTTTATGCCGATGTTGAATTTGGTATCCCGCCGCGTTAGCTGCACTCCGTCAGGATATGCCATGCAAAGAGTCTGAAAGGATCCCACGGCGAAACTAATCTGCTGCTGGAAACAATTACGTTCGAGCACTCGCAGACTTGACTCTCACGTCACTGTTGACAGTCATAACTTTGAAGTTGTAGATAATTTCGTCTATCTTGGAACCAGCGTAAACACCACCAACAATGTCAGCCTGGAAATCCAACGCAGGATTACTCTTGCCCACAGGTGCTACTTCGGACTGAGTAAGCAATTGAAAAGTAAAGTCCTCTCTCGACGAACAAAAACCAAACTCTATAAGTCGCTCATAATTCCCGTCCTGCTATATGGTGCAGAGGCTTGGACGATGACAACAACCGATGAGTCGACGTTGCGAGTTTTCGAGAGAAAAGTTCTGCGAAAGATTTATGGTCCTTTGCGCGTTGGCCACGGCGAATATCGCATTCGATGGAACGATGAGCTGTACGAGATATACGACGACATTGACATAGTTCAGCGAATTAAAAGACAGCGGCTACGCTGGCTAGGTCATGTTGTCCGGATGGATGAAAACACTCCAGCTCTGAAAGTATTCGACGCAGAACACGCCGCGGGAAGCAGAGGAAGAGGAAGACCTCCACTCCGGTGGAAGGACAAAGTGGAGAAGGACCTGGCCTCGCTTGGAATATCCAATTGGCGCCAGGTAGCGAAGAGAAGAAACGACTGGCGCGCTGTTGTTGACTCGGCTATAATCGCGTAAGCGGTGTCTACGCCAGTAAAGAAGAAGAAGAAATGCATGAATTGAATTTCGATCATCCTCTGTCCGTGCAAACGATAACCTGAGCCAAAATTCAAAAGTCGGACGATTGCCAAACTAACAAACAGCGTAAAACTATAATGTGCCACTAATAAGACACAAATTATGCTAAAAACTAAAAATTGGTATAAAGTATCACAATTCGGAGAGGCATCTGTGCAATGGTGAAATCGAGTAAAAATTTGTACAAATAGTATAATTATTTATTATAATCTTATAACCTTATAGACCTATCGGTGATTTTCAGTTAAGGGGTTATATACCTTCTTTGTCGAAGAAAAAAAGGAAACAAATTTTTTTATATTTTGATAATACACTTTATTAACAATGTTTGTGCGAAATTTCGTGGAAAAATATCAAATAGTTTTTAAGGGGTGGCTATTTCCCTTAGAGGCCTTTTTTTGGAAGAGCCTTGCGGTGACAATTCCCCAGGTCGGACAAGTCAACTGAAACCATAAAAGTAAACATATTTCATTAGTTTAGTGTAATTCCTTATGCTTGAACGATCGTTTATATGATTTTTTTTTTGTGCACACGGAAACGTTTTATGCAAAAAAATTAACTTTTTGGTCACTAGAAATTTCGCTAAAAAATTTATTTCGGCGAAAAAAAAAGTTTGTGCGTAAAAAGACGATCGTCAAGCACAGAAAAATTTCATTATGAACATTAAAAAAAAATTAAAGAAAATCGGTTCAGCAGTTTTCCGTCAATCCATGTCACCGCAAAGTCATTTTTCAAAAAGCACCATTTCGAGATATTCGCGTTTAAAGTTTAAAGTTCAGGTCAGGTTAGAAGTATTCAGTTCAGGGTAGAAGTGCAGTAACTTTTTTTCTACTGCTCTCTATGAAAATTTGAGAAAATGTTCTTAAGAAGTTGTTCTTTAAGATAAAGCAATAAAAAAATTTTCAATTTTTTGAAATTAAGAAAGGTATATAACCCCTTAAATAAGAAAGTGATGACAATGAAATCTTCTGGCTTAGTCTTTTACAAAATGATATATTGAAATTTGGAAATGTATACTGAAAAAATTGAGTATTGAAAATTTTGAGTTGTAACTCTTTTGTAGTTATTCAAATGTTTAAAACCTGAAGATAATTATGTCAGTTAAGCAATTATCTTTATAAAAATGTAAACGTAACATAATATCAGTCCAGCAAGAAAGATTTATTTCATGTAGAGCAGTTTCAAATATCGAATGTTATGTCTAGGAAAGGCATTCTCCACATTCCACGCATTTCTAAGATTAACTGCTATACAAAGTGTATAAGGCGTAACCAGCGATATCGATTTCATATATGATTCTCATAGAGGTTCATCGGACGACTGAACGACCAAATGTTACGACCAAATCTCCAGATCCGACGAATTTCGTAAGACAACTGCTTCAAAGTGTATGTGCGTCTTCCACGAAGCTTCTGTTTTATATATGCCCACACATTTTCAATAGAGTTTGCATCGGACGACTGCAACGACCAATCCAATGTTATGATGCCAAATTGAATTTCCCACTGAGTACAGAGCTTGCTGCGGTGTTTAGGATCGTTGTCCTCCTGCAGAATCCAATCTTCATTTTTTGTGATAGCTTCGTAAGCCATTAAGTTTGCTTATCTTTGCCGCAGTGTTAAAGCAGGATTCCGCGAAAACAGATTCACTATTCTTTTTTCATCTTTTTTGTTCTCTTTTCCTATCGAACGACGTTCTGGTAAATGATGATGATTTAACCACTTTATATCGCTGTATTCACTTCTGTACAAATGCCTTCGACTTTCTCATATATTAGGTTGTCAAAAAAGTCTTGCGGTATTTTCGCTAGTTGGCGCTGAAAGCGCGTAGTTCTAGATTTATTCGTCGCATCGGGTCATGCTACACCTTTTTGGAAAGCTCATTTCACGCGCTAACACGTGTTTGATTGATCGTCGTTTCTTTTAAGTCGTTTGTGAGTTAAAGCGTCGCAAACATGGAGCAAAATAAAGAGAAACTACGGCATATTTTACAGTACTACTACGATAAAGGCAAAAATGCATCTCAAGCCGCCAATAAAATTTTTGCAGTTTATGGACCCGATACAGTTTCCATTTCCTCCGCACAACGATGGTTTCAACGTTTTCGTTCTGGTGTAAAGGTGGTCGAAGATGCGCCACGCTCCGAAAGGCCTGTCGTCGAAAATTGCGATAAAATCGCTGAATTGGTCGAAAGAGACCGGCATAGTAGTCATCAAACCGTTATAAACCATTTGAAGAAGCTTAGAGTCACTAAGAAGCTCGATGTATGGGTGCCACGCGAATTGACTCAATAAAAATACCGCAAGACGATATTTGAGACAAGCGAATGCACAGATCGTCGGATTTCAACCCGTCATCCTGAATATGTAAATATATATAACGGGGTTTTTAATTGGGACGCTACAAAAGTAGACCGATAGTGGCTGGAAATAACTCCATATTTTTTCATGCTCTCTTGATATTTCTCTCCAGTATGGTTTGCCATTTTATCATGGTTATATACAACCTCAAATTTAAGAATTTTTCGAAAAGATTTTGGCCTACATTCTTACCATATTAATTTGACGCAAAAACTGAAACCCTTTGACCACCAGAATCGTCGTATGTTCGAGAATTGGGCTAAGCAATAACTTGAAAATGATCTGAATTTTCATTGAAAAGTCATCTTCAGCGATGAGGCTCATTTCTGACTGAATGAAATGAATTGATCAGGTAGCAAAAATTACGGTTTGGTGCGGTTTAGGGGCCGTACTTCTTGCGTGATGATGCAGACGGCACGTTACTGTGAACAGAAATCGCTACCGCTCAATGATAACCGAGTACGAATTGGATGATATGGACTTATGGGGCGTGCAATTTGATGGCGTTAGACTATTTGGCGTGGGGAGCTATGTCAAGTCTATAGTCTATGTCAACAAGCCAGCGACGATTGATGAACTTCGTTCGAAAATCGAACGTGAAATTGCAGCAGTATCGGCCGATTTATGCTTGAAAGCCATCGAAAACTGGGTGCCCGTGGTGGCCATGCAAAAGAAATCAAATTCCATACATAATGGCTTCGAATGGACTTTCACAGGAATAAAGAATTTCATTGATATCTCAAACCGTTTTTTTTTTTTTTAACAAAAAAACATTTGTAGCGCTCTTATTGAAAAATCCGTTCTAACCCTACATCTAACTCCCTTGTTTTTAGGTGATACAAACAACCTTTACGTGAACAAAGCCATTACACTTTATAGCAACATGTTGCCAGTATATAACTCACGCCACTCCATATAATAATCAATTAAATAGAAAAAAGGAGTGTGGAAAAGATAAAAGAAGTCGAATGCTCTAAGTCTACATTTAACCTACTTTTAGTCTGCAACCGAGTTCACCTTATCTGGGTGTAGGGTCACAAAGGAAAAGCCGAAAACGAACTGGCAGACAAATTTTCCAGCGCTTCAGCAGCTTCTAGAATGGTAAGACCGAAACCCTATATTGTGGTGGATTGCCACACCATGAAAGGGCTATTCCATCTAGGATGGAAGAGTGAGGAAGGAAATGATAGTGGCAGCAATCTACAAGCAAGCGCTAGTCAAAGCTGCTAATGAAAGATTACAAGCTCACCATGTTTAAACAAATTTTAAACCACCTCAGAGAGAAATTCCGGATATTGGTGTAATTTTATACTGGTCAATAATCCTAAATCTCTGGAGAACCTGTTTCTAGATTGCGCAGAAATCTCCACAGGCACAATCAAGATTCTTGGATCTACATATATACAGGTATTCTAATAGAGACCACATTCAGCAATGGAATTAATCAGAGATCTGGAAGATGTAAGAAAGAGGTCGCAGATCGCATTCAAAGTAGGCTTTTTTAGAGTCAATACAATTTTTCATACACTATATATGAGCCTCAGCCGGGAGTCAGTGCCATCAAACAATGACTTTTAATAGCTTCAATAGAGTCCGCGGCGCATGACCCGACACGGTTTTTTTAGTTTTGAAAATAAAAGTCAAAGCGAGCCAATTATTTCGAATATGGTAAGTGGGCAAAGACTAGCTAGAATATAACCGTGCAATATTGTGGTGAATCCATAGATATTCTGCACACAAACCCGTGGTTTATGAAACGCTTTACAAAAGACTTTGATATGATTTTTTCGGTTTTGAAATGATGGAGCGTCGTTCACTGAATTGTTCGACAGTTTCGATGTCATATCCATAAATCTCTGTCTCGTTATCAGTAATGATGATCACTATGATGCAAACACGGCAATTTTCGAGCACTGTCTTTTTTTACTTTTTCTATGTTACCGTCATTAACAGAGGTGGAAGGACGACCGAGCCCACGACAGTCGGGTCTACGTAACTGGAACGGACCCGGATTTTTATCCGGCAGAGGACTGTCAACTCGGCAGAATTCTGCCGCTACAACAACTACGACGAAGATAAGTGAAATTTTCAAAGACTTTGCTGTTTTCACTGAATGATTGCGGCCTCTCAAGTATTTGTGTAAAGCGCTTCTGCAAAATTTTAATCAATTTCTGTTCGTTCAGTTTGTATGGCAGATATATGCTAGTAGTTTATATACTAATACGATCTATACAATTTCTTCGGATATTACAGCATTGCCCAATAGGGCATACCACACTTGTACACTTGAATCTTGTGCAAATTTCAGGTCGATATCCTTAAAAATGTGGGATTAGTTCGCGCACATAGAGGACGTAATTTATAAAATACAATTTTTTTCTTAAAAAACACTCAATAACTATATATTAGATATTTAAAGTGCACAAATGAGGAGGAAGGAAAGGCTAAGTTCGAGTGCATCCGAAAATTTCATACTATTACAATGTGTACAAATTACGCAGACACCCCCTCTTCGATTCAGTCTTTGGAGCAAAACATTACACTAGCTACCAGTTGAAATACTCGAATAGGACAGATAATCTTCAAAAAATAAAAGCCAAATAATGTTCTTTCGAATGATAATAAACATTCGCCATTAACTTTGAAGTTTTTACATATTATATTTTCTTTAAAAAATTTAATTGAATATTTTAATAAATTTGTTTTATTTACCCTAATCAACATAAAAAAGTGGGTTTCCGGCAATTACGGTCTGTGTAATTACCATTATTCTTCTTCTTCTTAATTGACGTTGGCGCCGTTAAAGCGATTATAGCCGAGTCAACAACAGCGCGCTAGTCGTTTCTTCTTTTCGATACGTGGCGCCAATTGGATATCTCGAGCGAAGCTAGGGTTTCTCCACTTGGTCCTTCCAACGGAGTGGAGGTCTTCCTCTGCTTCCCCCGGCAGGTACAGCATCGAATACTTTCAGAGCTGGAGTGTTTTCGTCCATGCGGGTAACATGACCTAGCCAGCGTAGCCGCTGTCTTTTAATTCGCTGAACTATGTCAATGTCGTCATACATCTTGTACAGCTCATCGTTCCATCGAATGCGATATTCGCCGTGGCCAATGCGAAAAGAACCGTAAATCTTTCGCAGAACCTTTCCCTCGAAAACTCTTAAGGTCGACTCATCAGGTGTTGTCATCGTCCAAGCCTCTGCACCATATAGCAGGACGGGAATTATGAGCGACTTATAGAGTTTGGTTTTTGTTCGTCGAGAAAGGACTTTACTTTTCAATTCAGTCCAAAGTAGCACCTGTTGGCAAGAGTAATGCTGCGTTGGATTTTCTGGCTGACATTGTTGGTGGTGTTAATACTGGTTCCTAAATAGACGAAATTATGTACAACTTCAAAGTTATGACTGTCAACAGTGACGTGGGAGCCAAGTCGTGAGTGCGACGACTGTTCGTTTGATGACAGGAGATATTTCGCCTTGCCCCGCTCACTGCCATTTGCTTTGCTTCCTTTTCCAGCATGGATAAATCAGAAGTAACGGTGCGGGTGTTGAGGCCGATGATATTGACATCATCGGCATACGCCAACAGCTGTACACTCATATAAAAGATTGTACCTGCTCGATTAAGTTCTGTAGCTCGAACTATTTTCTCCAGCAGCAAATTGAAGAAGTCAAACATTATTCGCATTATCATATTTCAAATGTTTTGTACGATACTGTATGGTCAATATAGGGGGCTTGAGTTAATTCGGCATTCTTGCAATTTAAAATTTTCCGTAGGAACTAAAGGCAAGTGGATTTTGAAAAGTTTGTACAAGTTCAGATGTGGCATTGGAATTTTCAGTAAGAACGTAGAACATAATCATGGATATTTTCCAAACCGAGCAACTAAAACTCACTGCAAGGGAAACAAAAATTTTATTGGGTGTCTTAACTCTTATTGAATGAAAAGCTCAATCAATGATATTATTATTTAGGCTGAATTAAACGGACGTCCCTTCCTTTAATGTTGATTCATCGAATTAAATTTTTCCAGCTAATTCAAGTATAAATGCAGAGGAATTTACTCACATCCATACGTAACTGATTGAAATTACTTTTAAGAATCCTTTGCCCGCACAAATAATCATAATTTCTCCGACTAAACCTACATTCAAAACATGTTTTTATTGTTCTAGATTTGTCTACATCTAGCACAATTTAAGGCACAATTGAAAGTACCATACATATTTAATTGCACATTGTAAGTCACCGTTGTTGAATAAAAACAAATAAGGCAATCGGATGTGCAACAATTATTTAGGCGCCTTTACAAAACGGAAAGCTAGCATACAAATAGCCAACAATATAAACAATAGTTAAATAGCCCGGCTATTGTCAAAGCAGTTGCCGTAGTTTTTAATCCTTGTATTCATACACTTTCACACACCAACACATACATGCTTATGTCCATATATAGCGTGTTCATATAATTCTACAGTTTTGATCTAAGTGGTGATAGTGTGTTTTTTTGTACGCGCAAATAAGAATTATAGTTCCTCAAAAGAGTCATTAAATGTCAGTTCGAATTTGGAGTATTCTACATTAATTACACTACAGTGATTGAGTTTGTTGTAAATCTTAAACTTTTTAGATTTCAATACATATTTATAAAACATTCTTGACAGTCATAATTTAATTTAGGTGAAAGAAAGAAATCAATACTAATTGGCAATAATATATTGTATTATGTGTATTATAAATAATTATTTTAGTTTTTGAACAATATATATATATATGTATATTTTCAAATTTAAAGAAAGTTTTCTGCCGCTACAACAATAACAAGGGAATTGCTATTAAGGTATGCACTGCAATATATGGTCTATTGAGTTCTCTCCCCCTTCCAAAAGGGGCACATATGCCGAACATATGTATGTATATACAAGTCAAGCATTGCTCAGAGATGGGATTTCGATTAAAAGTGAACAGATTGATTTGATTCTTCTTTCGTTCTTCTTCTTCTTTACTGGCGTAGACACCGCTTACGCGATTATAGCCGAGTCAACAACAGCGCGCCAGTCGTTTCTTCTCTTCGCTACGTGGCGCCAATTGGATATTCCAAGCGAGGCCAGGTCCTTCTCTACTTGGTCCTTCCAACGGAGTGGAGGTCTTCCTCTTCCTCTGCTTCCCGCGGCGGGTACTGCGTCGAATACTTTCAGAGCTGGAGTGTTTTCATCCATCCGGACAACATGACCTAGCCAGCGTAGCCGCTGTCTTTTAATTCGCTGAACTATGTCAATGTCGTCGTATATCTCGTACAGCTCATCGTTCCATCGAATGCGATATTCGCCGTGGCTAACGCGCAAAGGACCATAAATCTTTCGCAGAACCTTTCTCTCGAAAACTCGCAACGTCAACTCATCGGTTGTTGTCATCGTCCAAGCCTCTGCACCATATAGGAGGACGGGAATTATGAGAGACTTATAGAGTTTGGTTTTTGTTTGTCGAGAGAGGACTTTGCTTCTCAATTGCCTACTTAGTCCGAAGTAGCACCTGTTGGCAAGAGTTATCCTGCGTTGGATTTCTAGGCTGACATTGTTGGTGGTGTTTACGCTGGTTCCAAGATAGACGAAATTATCTACAACTTCAAAGTTATGACTGTCAACAGTGACGTGAGTGCCAAGTCGCGAGTGCGACGACTGTTTGTTTGATGACAGGAGATATTTCGTCTTGCCCTCGTTCACTGCCAGACCCATTTCTTTTGCTTCCTTGTGCAGTCTGGAGAAAGCAGAACTAACGGCGCGGGTGTTGAGGCCGATGATATCAATATCATCGGCATACGCCAGCAGTTGTACACTCTTATAAAAGATAGTACCCTCTCTGTTAAGTTCTGCAGCTCGAACTATTTTCTCCAGAAGCAGGTTGAAAAAGTCGCACGATAGGGAATCGCCTTGTCTGAAACCTCGTTTGGTATCGAACGGCTCGGAGAGGTCCTTCCCGATTCTGACGGAGCTTTTTGTGTTGCTCAACGTCAGTTTACATAGCCGTATTAGTTTTGCGGGGATACCAAATTCAGACATCGCGGCATAAAGGCAGCTCCTTTTCGTGCTGTCGAAAGCAGCTTTGAAATCGACGAAGAGGTGGTGTGTGTCGATTCTCCTTTCACGGGTCTTTTCCAAGATTTGGCGCATCGTGAATATCTGGTCGGTTGTTGATTTACCAGGTCTAAAGCCACACTGATAAGGTCCAATCAGTTTGTTGACGGTGGGCTTTAATCTTTCACACAGTACGCTCGACAGAACCTTATATGCGATATTGAGGAGGCTAATCCCACGGTAGTTGGCGCAGATTGTGGGGTCTCCTTTTTTGTGGATTGGGCATAGCACACTTAAATTCCAATCGTTGGGCATACTTTCGTCCGACCATATTTTGCAAAGAAGCTGATGCATGCACCTTATCAGCTCTTCGCCGCCGTGTTTGAATAGCTCGGCCGGCAATCCATCAGCCCCTGCCGCTTTGTTGTTTTTCAGGCGGGCAATTGCTATTCGAACTTCTTCATGGTCGGGCAATGGAACGTCTGCTCCATCGTCATCGATTGGGGTATCGGGTTCGCTTTCTCCTGGTGTTGTGCGTTCACTGCCATTCAGCAGGCTGGAGAAGTGTTCCCTCCATAATTTAAGTATGCTCTGGGCATCGGTAACTAGATCACCTTTGGGGGTTCTACAAGAGTATGCTCCGGTCTTGAAACCTTCTGTAAGCCGCCGCATCTTTTCGTAGAATTTTCGAGCATTACCCCTGTCGGCCAGCTTATCAAGCTCTTCGTACTCACGCATTTCGGCCTCTTTCTTTTTCTGTCTACAAATGCGTCTCGCTTCCCTCTTCAACTCTCGGTATCTATCCCATCCCGCACGTGTTGTGGTCGATCGTAACGTTGCGAGGTAGGCAGCCTGTTTTCTCTCCGCTGCGACACGGCACTCCTCGTCGTACCAGCTGTTCTTCTGCACTTTCCGAAAACCAATGGTTTCGGTTGCAGCTGTACGTAAGGAGTTTGAAATGCCGTCCCACAGTTCCCTTATACCGAGTTGTTGACGAGTGCTCTCAGAGAGCAGGAGTGCAAGCCGAGTAGAAAAACGTTCGGCTGTCTGTTGTGATTGCAGCTTCTCGACGTCGAACCATCCTTGTGTTTGTTGGCGTGCGTTTTTTGCTGCACAGAGGCGGGTGCGTATTTTGGCTGCAACAATATAGTGGTCCGAGTCGATGTTAGGACCTCGGAGCGCACGCACATCTAAAACACTGGAGACGTGTCTTCCGTCTATCACAACATGATCGATCTGGTTGGTGGTTTTTCGATCTGGAGACAGCCAGGTAGCTTGATGTATCTTCTTATGCTGGAATCTAGTGCTACAGATAACCATATTTCGGGCCCCGGCGAAGTCGATCAGCCTCAGCCCATTTGGGGATGTTTCCGCGTGGAGGCTGAATTTACCGACCGTAGTGCCAAAGATACCTTCTTTGCCCACCCTGGCATTGAAGTCGCCAAGCACGATTTTGACATCGTGGCGGGGGCATCTCTCATAAGTGCGCTCCAAGCACTCATAAAAGGCATCTTTGGTCACATCGTCCTTCTCTTCCGTCGGGGCGTGGGCGCAAATCAGCGATATGTTGAAGAACCTCGCTTTGATGCGGATTGTGGCTAGACGTTCATTCTCCGGAGTGAATGATAGTACTCGGCGACGGAGTCTCTCTCCCACCACGAATCCACCACCAAACTTGCGCTCCTTTATATGGCCACTGTAGTAAATGTCACAAGGACCTACTCGTCTCTGTCCTTGTCCCGTCCATCGCATTTCTTGGACGGCGGTGATGTCAGCCTTTACCTTTACGAGGACATCTACCAGCTGGGCAGCGGCACCTTCCCAATTAAGGGACCGGACATTCCAGGTGCATGCCCTCAAATCATAGTCCTTATTTCGTTTGCCATGGTCGTCATCAAAAGGGGGGTCACTCATCCGAGGCTTGTTGTTGTCTTTCATTGGGGGTGTTTTTTTACGTGGCGGGTCCCAAACCCAGCGCACAACCCTATGCAGGGGTGTTTCGCCTTCTCACTTTAGCTCGCCTTCAAACGGATGTTCTTAGGCTACCCAGAGGATACTTGGTCAAAGACCGGAAGTCGTGAGCTGCTTGAGTCATATGTAAAAGAATCGTTTCTGGCCACTCCCAAGTGAATGGCGATCAGAGAACTTTCCTCACTTGCGTGAACTTCTACACATGACCCCATCCTCCTCTTCTTTCGTTAAGTAATGTAAAAATAAATCATATAGAAAATCATGGTGGGAAGAGCTAAAGCTGAATTCTGAGATATATAGCCAAATAGACATATTACAAAAAAAAAACTTGAAAGTATTAATATGTAATATATGTACATATATGTAGTAAAAATTTTTAATTTTTAATGTTTGTTCTTACAATTACTTACATGTATTAAGGGAAATCCAATTGAAAAATACTTCCATTAAATGTACATAGGTATGTAAAAATGTACGTAGAAAGGAACACAGTCGATTACTATTAAAAAAGATAGCATCACTTTTAAGACCGATTATTGCACATTGATAAAAACTGAATTCTTATGAGTAAAATGTTGCATTTTTAATAACATTATTATGTGCCGCGCACTAACTTAAATACATACTCTCGATTCCAAATGATATTTTTTTTGCCACAAATATATGTATGTATATCGAGATATCCATATATATTTATATATATGTAGGTATTTTCACTTCCAAACAAAATTTCTGCACCAAAAGTTACGAACTCACTATTAATATCAATACTGTATCTGTTGACAATTAGTGACCATTGTTGTTTTATCCGTAAGATACTTTTTATAAGGTGCCGTAAATAAAATATTTTTAATCGAGTTAACAAAATTTACATTACTGCTTGTGACACATTTGACTAAGCGCAGTTTGGTTGAAATGCATATAAGTATATATGTACATAGCAATGTATATACCTGCATATGTACATATATATACTCTAGATTCAAGTACCAAGCACATTGTTGCTATATTTCCTTATGAAAATTTACCTTTTCAAAGTAAACTATGAAACCAACTCACACAACTACACATGGACAAATCAAAACCTTTACATAAAAGGGCATGTTCACAAATTTATCAAGGCTAAAACTAATTAGAGTTGGAATTTCAGCAGATTCACAATTATCCGATTTTACTCCAATCATGTGAGTGCGACACCACCTGTTCGTTTTATCAAATGAAGAACGTCTCTGCTTCACTTATTTGTTTTCAAACAAAAAATATGCATATAGTCAAAAACTAATTATATCTATATGACATAAAGACACAGCAAAAACTTTTGATGCTCATATCCATACATACACTTAAGAACATTCATAAAGATGTTTCGCCTTGCTCAATAAGATGCATCGAAATCATTTAATATGTACACAAACAAAAAAATAAATTCATTTTTAAACTTCGTATAACACTTCTTTCGCCATAAAAGAAACCAATTTCATTTTTATAATTTGGCTAATATTAATGCGGAACAAAAATACCATGCTGTCCCACGACTACAGGCCAAGAAATTTGGGTGTTTCCATTTGCGAAGACATAATTTAACAAGTCATCTTATAAATTATCCAAAATCTTCAGCAATCGAAACAGTCTCGAAAATGAGGGAACCATTTTCATATATGTAAATCTAATTAATAAGAGTTAAAGGCGTATAGTTTTGTTCGAATTGTTTTCTTAAAATACCAAAACACTTTTCACCATTACCGACAAATGCGAAATGAACAAAACTGGTTAAATATTTGCAAAACGATCCACATTCTACCACATACACAAAATTTCTGCCCCAAGAGTCTTGCCACTTGATTTTATTATATATATGCTTTTTTATGCTTTTTTACAATCGTACTTCTTTGAAAATATTTATATTTAAAAGTTACCATAAAAAAGTGGAATATTTGTGTTGTTGTGGTATCAGGTGGAAAAATTCTGATATATCTTCCTAAAATCAGGAGGCACATAGTCATTGTTTTACCAGTTGGCAAAAACCCGACGAATCACTATAAACGTGGCGATTTTCTACGATTTTTCTAAACGCCATATGAAGTATTTCAAAAGTCTCTGCATTTTAT
This sequence comes from Bactrocera correcta, assembly GCA_027475135.1. NCBI lineage: Eukaryota > Metazoa > Arthropoda > Insecta > Diptera > Tephritidae > Bactrocera > Bactrocera correcta. The sequence goes on from CM050325.1 coordinate 153,787,847, forward strand.
CAACTAAGAGATTTTATATATATTAAATATTAGTAAATATTCGTTGTGTCGTTATTGCAATTTTAATTGACATTCTGATGAAAAGTTGGCACTCCTACCTTAGGTAAATTATCGATATTTCATTAGATAAAAAGCGCATGCGTATGATATCACAAACGAGAACCAGCTGTTGTTGACATTCTAGTGAAACCTATTAGTAGAAATCTAATAAATACCAAACTAAGAAAATACTAGCAAATATGTTATTTTAATGGCATATTGAGAAATAATGAATTTTTTTGAACATTTGTATAGTAAAATGGAAAACAACCGAGATGAAAGTGATCAAGTAGTTCAAGTAAGATATTGGGTATCATATGTTATTAAGTATTTAACAAAATATTGCTTTGTAGTTAAAAGAAGGTATACATAAAAAGTTTGCGGACTTGCGAGCGGCACTTCAAATGAGGGAAAAGTTGTTACTTAGGCAATTAGAAGTGGTGGCTTCAACAAAGCAGCATTTAACTGAATGTGGGGCTGAAAACAATATTCTATTTAAATCGAGAACAAATGAAGATTACGACATAAAGATATTATTTGAAGATGAAACTGAACTACTACGTTCGATTCGATCCTTCGGCCGGTTTCAACTGGGTTCCATGGTGTTAGCTCTTAAACAAGAGGATTATATAACTCCCAACTGTGACCATGAAATAATGTACAAAAAAATTCAATCTGAAGAAAATCAAAGCAATTTCTTACCTCAACACAAACAATTTTCCCAAGTATCTGATTCTGTTTCGGTTGATTTTTCTAAAGATAAAACTTTGATTGAACATAATGTGAAATATATAAATGATTCCATAGTAAATATAACACTTGAAGAAGCTAAAGAACTTATAAGAAGAACTCAAGTGATAAATCAAGCTCCAATACATCAACTAAATCTGGAAGAGTTAGATGATGACGTGGAATCTCCTATTGTTGAAGCCGTATCTAATTTGAGCCGCGATTCTTATAATAAGAGGAGCGAAACAGTTAACAACATGTCAAATATATCGGACACATCTTCTGTGAAATTAACAAAAGCTGTTCGAAACAAACCAAGAGTTACCATTAACAATTGCAACGGAATTATTAACCTTCGTAATATTTCCAGCGTAACAATAAATTGTAGTAATGAGAATTGTGACCATCTTGATGACGTGAAAGTTTATAAGAACATGACAGATATATCAGAACTTTCTACACCCGTTTCATTGGATTCGTCCTCTAATCAATCAAGTAATTCAAGTTCTAGATCCCAATCGAAAAAAACAAAAAAACACACATTTAAAACAGAGGATCACATTGAAGCAAAGAAACAGTCTAATCAACATTTATATAACGCATCAATGGTCCCCATAAATAATAACTCAACCATATCTTTCGAAGATAATGATTGTGGTAATAATGGAGCAACCGCAAAAGGTGCTGAAATAACTTGCGACTTTTACAGTCGCTTGTTTAATGAAATCAAACGTAATATGGATCAAAACAGACCACCGGTTAATATGGGAATACTTAGAAAAACACTACCATCACATCCACAAAAGAAATTAACCGAGCAAAACAATCTAAATCCAGTTTTATTGGAAGAAACTTTACAAACAGAACCACAATTAGTTTTAAAAAATTTTGAAAATCTTAACATTTTTCTAAAAAATGACAAAAGCAATGAACCAATCAGTTCAGTTCATATAGAGCATTGGTTATCAGAGATTATTAAAGACACAGATTTAGAGCCAATGCAAAACAATGAAATATTAGAACATAGCAAATTAAAATAATAATCATGATTTAAAAACAATTATTCCAATTTGTTAGCATTAAGTTCAGTATTATGAAAATTCCTCATTATTCTAATGCCCATTTAATAATGTCATATTCATGTTTGTATATCTTATATACAAAAAATTCTTCATAACTTAAAGTCGTGTATTAATAATGAAACCCTCACATACATTTTTGCACAAATAAATAAAATGAACTCATTTTATAATGAATTTGAATAGATTTTATTGTTTTTATTTTATAAACGTTTTCATTATGAATATGAAATGAATTCTGTCAATCAAATTGAGTTAAACGAATTAAAAGATTAGTATATGAAGTTTTGTGTACAATAAATGGAGACATATTGGATGTAAAATAAGTACAATTGAATATTTTATAAAAAAAGTTGAAACTAAAGGGCATAACCATCTCAAATTAACTAGAATGCGTTGAAGAAACGCTTGAACTTAAATATAATATGTGACCTGATATATATGTATTATTTGCCTTTTGGACTTAATGTTCTATTCATCACTGCAAAAACAAAACAAAACACATCGATTATTTTTTTAGTAATTAAGATTTTTTATTTTTAACTTTCGGCGATCAGAATAATAAAATCATAGATAGAACATAGGTAGATAGGGGTCAATGAATGTACATCCACATTTATGTGTAAAATTAACTCTATGCTATTTGAGTTCTGATAATATATCCAACAATGTAGGAGTGAAGTACGTTATAATGCAATCAGCTCCTGCTCGACGAAATCCTTTCATCGTCTCCATTAGAGCATCTTTTAAATCAAAAGCACCATTCTCGGCAGCGAAATGTAGCATAGAATATTCACCACTAACCTGATATACATACAACGGATGACTTGGATAAGTGTCTTTTGTCTGTCGCAATATATCCAGATATGGCATGCCCGGTTTAACCATCAACATATCTGCTCCTTCCATAACATCCCTATGAACAGCCCTAATAGCCAGCCCCTTGGATCCACTAGGAAGTTGATAACAACGACGATCACCGAACGCTGGCGCAGACTTCGCTGCATCCCGAAAAGGACCATAGAAGTTCGAAGCAAATTTCGCAGAATATGACAGTAAAGACACTCTATTTTCCAAGTTTGCTGCTATCAAAGCTTCTTTTATTGCACGAATACGATTGTCCATCATATCTGAAGGAGCTACAATATGTGCTCCCGCAAGCCCATAGGAAACAGCAACCTCTGCCAAACGGTTAATGCTCGGTGCGTTCAAAAGTCCATTTTCATCAAGAATACCACAGTGTCCGTGTTTCGTGTACGGACATAGACAAACGTCACATGCTATCAGAAGGTTTGGAAACCACTTTCTCAACAGAGGCAATGCTCGTATTACTGGATTTACATCAGAGTCAGCATTACTAGCTTGATCATCTTTCAACGAAGAATCTACAACACCGAAAAGAAGGACTGAAGAGAGTCCTTTAGATATCAGCGGTTCTATAAACTTCCGTAATTGATTAACCCCCATTCGTGATTGACCTGGCATACTTTTAATAGGTTCGATTGCATCGTCATCGCTTATCAAAAATATCGGGTACATCAAATTGTGTGGAGTTATTTCACACCCTGATTCTTGCAGCATTCGCAGGGTTGGATGATGAATTCCACTGTGCAATTTTCTTTCCATAATGTATTATTTTAGTGTCTGCTATCAATATAGAAATAACTTCATTTTATCATTTTTAGCCATTACTAAATGCTTTATAGATTACCTAAGTACTTTGTTTGTTTGTATTGCGTGCACAGTGTATCGTGCTACAACGAGTTTGTCTCTGAATGGGCGAATGCGTGACTTGCGACATATGTAAATGACTTGCGAACCAAAAACCCATAATATAGCCGGTATCACTCAAAATCGCCTAACATTTGCTTGAACAATTTCATGAATAGCTATGTATCTAGAGTCTAGAAAATTATAAAATCGATAAGTCGATAGCTAGAGAGATGTTGAATCGATATGTACAATTGAACGGTTTCCAAGCAAACAAGTTTTCTCACTCGGAAATTTCAATCCTTGGAGTGGAACAAAAGTACCGTAAGTGATTTGTAACCTTTGTTAATTTCATATCTTACTCTATTCCACACTTTAAATAATTTTTAGGTTTTCCATATTTCTTTTTTTCTAATTACCACTTTCAAACACAGAATATAAAAAAATGCAATTAAAGAACTTCTACAAATAAATGTGACAGTTATGAGCAGCTGCGGTTTTAGCGTTAGAGTAGTTGACATAGAACTTTTGCTTAGCTTTGCGTCAGACATGTGTTTTGACAGAAAAGTTCGATGTACATATGCTTTTGTATGAAAAGCTTTCGACACAAAGCCAAACAAAATGTTAGTCAACATTGAAGCAAAGCGTTTATCGTGCCGTACCCTTTGTAATTGTAAAATTTGTAGTTTGATATCTCTGGTTTTATTTTTAAAAACATATACGATAATAAACAAATATTTTCGAACTGGTTACTAGCAGGCCATTTATTTATTACATTATTAACAAAGTACATCATCACTTAAAATTCACATACACAAGAGCAGTGCCCAAAAATAGAGGCACTTGTCCTGATTCAGTTCAGACCTTTATGTGTATCTTGAGATCAACTTAAGGGGCACAATTAGTATGAAATTTTGAATAAATAGATTTTTTTATTTTTCATATTTTCGCACGTTTTTTGCGAAACAGCAATTTTCGAATTTGCTGCAGTGATAATTCAAAGACAAATGATCCGATCATCATACAATTTTTTTCGGCGTGCACTGTAAATGTAAAACGTCCAAATTTTGGGGTAAAATTCACCATTTTTTAAACGCCGCCTTTCGATTTTTTTTGTTAATCATAGGTTAATGTACGGAAAGTATCTTATAGTTTAACGAGAATTTTTTAGTTTAAAGTTTAATGCCGGTAGAATGCTCGAATCACTGCAGCAATGAAGGACTTTTTTAGCGCCGTCACCATGTATGTATTTAAAGATACTTATCAACTGCAGATAAATTGAGTATTTATGATTTATCTTTATGATATGCAAAGAGACTCCTGCGAACTTAATTTAAAAAGTTTTCAAAACTACTTTTTCTTTAAAAATGTTTCGTTTTTTATGGTTATTAATTATTTTAAATACTGCATACATACTTGTAGACTTTTTCTCGGAATGGTATTTATACATGACTTCCTTTCAATCACTTGAAGATTTCTTACTGAGCTTAAGGGGGAAAATTGTGGAACATAAGTATATCCATCGCCTACTTAAATCTTAATTTATATTTTAATTATACATGCCATATTAAATAAAACAGCGAATTCATTCCATACGATTATTAGTTTTTTTCTGCATACGACTTCTACTTTTATTTGTATTTGAACTAAAATATACATACATAAAGTACTCAACAGTTTTAATTATCAATACAATTAGTATTTTGTGTATACTGAGATAAGTAACAAGATTTATGGTATCACCCTAGCTTTGTGTTTGAATTACAATTAGGCTTAAATTATAATAGTAATTTAATTACTCAACGATTTTCATAAATCACTCTGGTGATTTAACCTTAAACAGAATCTTAATTAAATTAGTAATCCACATTTGGTATTATTTGTAACTATTGTATTACGAAACACTTTTTTATTAAACTAAGAAACTCGTAAATGGTACATTGCGTTTCATAGCCATGACCCCCTCTTGATCAGAATTGATGGAAATAAACTTTCAATTTTCCATGAAGTATTGTGGGGCTCCAAAATTGTCTCGTTGAGGAAATTAACCATATAATTTCGTAAGATAATTTGATAAGATAGCCGTTGCATTTGTTTACATATTATATTATGAGAATTGTGGGACATTTCAGTCGGTCAAGCCAAGGATACCTGATAAAATAGCCACTCTTCCATAAAAGAAGGCACAAATGCCTTAGAAGTAGTAAAGTTTACTTTTGGTCTAAGCAATCGCAATTGATCTTCAAATAACTCCAAGGATTCCGTACAAGCTGTACCATTGCCATGTGTTAAATATTTTCCATCTGGCTTTAATATTTTGAAAGAGTGTTCGAGGATGGTTCGTATAAAGTCCCAAATTTCGCCAACAGGTGCACCAGATATTGGAATATCAGTAAGATCACCAAAAACGTAATCAAATTTTCGATTTTCGGTTATGAATTTCTTCATATACTCCACACAATCACCAACAACAATTTCATAATTATCACCTTTGCGCTTTTCAAGTACATCACCACAAATTGTATTTAAATATTTGTTACATGCTTGCATTACCAATTCATCAATTTCAAGCATCACGACGAACTTGGGTTTCTCCTTCAGTAATTCATAAAGTAATGCACCATCTCCACCGCCTAGTATACAAATCTCTTTCCCTTCATAATTTTCGATACCACGACCCATAAGAGTTTCGGTGTAAATTAAGTCAGATTCGGCAATATCTAAATAATGTCATAATTAAATAAGTTTGAATTTTAAACATAGTTATTCCATTTATAAGAAATTTGCATTTAAAATTACATTTACTCACTTTGCAATTCATCCAAAATCAACATATTTCCCAAAGTCTTTGAATGCAATATTTGGATTTTTTGAAAGGGCGAACGCTCCTCAAACACCAAAGCATCAATGTCATATTCGATGATTCGTTCGTCTAAAATTCAGAACAATATGTTATTGGGCTAAATAATTGCCAAATTTTAATATTTATGGCATTTACATTTACATTATAGACCGAGAGTAAGGAAAACAATTTCAAAAAATTATAATACAAACATATCAAATAACAATAATAATATTAAAAAAAAAAAAACAAATTATAATGCTTTTACCAGAGCTGAACATTAAGTATTACGATTAATTCTGACTATTTGCTATTGCAATTACTCTAACTGAAAGTCTTCAGTATTACAATTATTCCCTGAGAGCCAAATAGCTCATAAGAAATGCGATTAAAATGACAGTAGTCGGATTACGTTTTTTTAATTACAACTACTTTACTCCATTGTTGGTAATCAATAAAATGTTGTTTTCAATTAAAATATGAATATTGTAATGTGAAGTACTGAGGTAAATTCTTTGGCAACGAAAATTGCGATAGTTCGTAATTAGTTATAGAGTTTGAATACGCAACAAATCAAGTGTTAATTTTTATACTTTCACGACCTAAGCGCTAAACGGTGTAATACAATAGTATTGTTCACCTAAAAGTAATTCAGAATAAGTAGGGTTATGTATGCATAAATGATCAGGATGACGAGACGAGCTGAGTTCAGAACCGATAACTTTAGTAAAAAACAAGATAAAATCTTAACCTAGGCTGCACCGAAGCTTCAACTGGGTCTTGATATCGGCGGTTTCGGCAAATGAGCACCTTCTTGAGGAGAAAAGGACGTGTGCCAAATTTGAAATTGAAAAACTAGAGGACTAGTTCGTGTGTATGCAGCCAGACGGACATGGCTAAATCAACGCTGCACATTTATACTACTAAGGCCAAAAAATAATAAGACTGTTCATAATTTTAAAATTCTTAATTTATTATTCAAAATCTGTGTCGTCCACCTCAAAGTAATTCCCTTTGGCCCCAATACACTTGTGTCAACGTTTTTTCCAATCCTCGAAACAGTTGTTAAAGTCAATTTCCGGAATAGCCGTTCAATTACTTCAATTGATATAAAACGGTTTCCTCGGAGAAGTCGTTTGAGTTTGCTGAGTAGCCAGAAGGCTAGAAGTCACACGGAGCTAAATCTGGCGAATACGGGGTTTGCGGCACGACATTGGCTGAAAATTTGGCGAAAAACTCACGAAGGCTCAATGCAGTATGCGGCTGTGCATTATAATAGTGCAAAAACCATGAGTTGTCGGATCATAATTTCGGCCCGTTTTTACGAACAGCTTAGCTCAAACGAGGCATAAGAGTCAAAAAGTATTCCTTATTAACAGTTTGGCCGGTCGGAAGTAATTCGGAGTGCACCACACTCCGTAATGGAAGAAAACTGTCAATATAACCACGATTTTTTACTACCTTTGCCTCGATATTCGGCTGATTGCTCGTCTGCTTCCAGGTCGTAAGCATAGATCCAAGACTCACCGTTAGTAATAATACGTTTTATGGCATCTTGGTACTCTGAAAGCATTGTTTTACGGACGATAACACGACGCTGTTTTTCAAAAAAATTTAATGATTTTGGAATCAATCGTGCTTTCATTTTTCTTAGGTCGAAATGATCTTTCATAATGGTTTTCACTCATCCATTCGATATTCCAACGAAGTTAATAAAATATCTGACTGTTAATTGTTGATTCTTAAGAATCAATTCCATTATTTTATTGAGGTGTTGATCATCAGTTTAAGTTGATGGCCGTCCTAGACGTGGTTTGTGGTCAACGCGTTCTCGATCATCTTTGAATATTAATACCAATCAAAAACACTTGCTCGCAACAAAAAATTATCATCGAAGGCCTTTTCCAACATTTTGAACATTTCGACACTGGAAATTTGATCCCTTACAAAATTTCATGGAACTTCTTTGTTGAATAATTTCACTCATCGTAAAAATCGCCGAATTCATTTTATTTACAAACGTAATTTTTTAAAAAATTAATGATCACATCAACTCACAAGGTTAATCGGTACCCTTGGTACCCATACTGAATCACCGCGCTCTTCTCGAATAATGATTGGAGTTTAAAAGAAAAGGATGGGTAACTTGTTTGATTAATCTTCTAGGGAATTTAAATGTCTGTGTTGTGCGATTTATAGAAAGTATAGACAACATGGCGCACATAGATTACTGCTAGTAAGTGTTGTATCTAACTGAGGTGAAATTTGACGGAAATTTCTTCCATACACTGAAGACCGGATTGTTGGACTCCTGCCAGTACGAATCGGAAGGATGTCGAGTAATTCTGACCCGACCCCAGAAAAACAAATAAAGGTAGATAATAACCTTAACCTCACACATCTATAAAGCTCTGTACAACACATGGTGAGAGTATAAAAATGCAATAAATGTATATCCCAACAACACCCGGCTCAAGTTATTGAAAAAATATTAATTTTATAGTGCAGCAATTCAAGCTAGTTGCGCAAGTACTTAACATATTTAAATTAGTTAGTATAAGTACTCGTATGTATGTACAAACAATTTTTTGTTGGCAATTGATAGTTGAAAATTAATGAGGACTATTTTTTTGATTAAAAGCTACAGTATTTTTTGTGAGGTCAGGCCAGTATTTAAAATTTCCATAACTATTTTATTATTTTAATTTTAATAATGTATGTAAAATACTTAATAGATCTTTTCGCTCTGCTCTAAAATATTTTTGAAATGAGCACAGCTACTTCTATTTTGATATAATTAAAGTAATTCAAATTGAATTAAATTACAACATTTATCATCAATAGGTTTGAGTAAAAGAAGAGGATATTTTCTCACTAGCTGAATACTTTGTACTTCTGCGACAACAACAATCAAAGTTTTTTCATTAGGGTGCCTGCATAATGGGAAATTGTGCTCGGCTAGGCTTTAAACGTCCAATCTGCGGGCATCCTAATGAAAAAACTTCAATGAATGTGATTGATGAAAGCCGTTGACAACTTTTAACCGCTTTCAACAACACAGCCATTGATAGTGCTTTGTCGCTCTCTTCGTCTTGCCGATGCTGCGCCGGCTAATTTTAGGGCTCCCAAAAACACTTACATAATTGATTAAGTTTACATATAAACACGTGAATTACTTTGCGTGCTTAATTAATCGGAAATACTTACTTACATATAAATAAAGTTATAAATTACAAAATTTTAATGAAAACATTACCTGATGATGGAAAATACCTAGCGACATCTCCACGTTTCAAAGTGGGCAATACTTGGCCAGAATGAACTTTCAATTTCTTGGCTAGGATATTTTCAAGGCGTTTGGATGACTGTTAAATTTTGCGTTCGGATAGTATCGAAGAGGAAGAAGTTGTGGTGGTGGTGGTGGTGATGATGGTAATTGTGGTTGATGGTGGGTGGCGTTTTTATGAGTTGATGTCGAGAGAGATTCATATATGAAAATAAAAGAAAATAGTTTTGCTTTAAATAAAATTATAAATTATTATTCAATTATAACTAATGGTCGATGAATATAATGATAGATACGTATAAGGTTCAATAAATCATACATATGTATGTATGTATATATGTATGCATCTGCATACTACCCCGATAACAGTCAGTTCGATCGATTAACCACTTTTTAACAATTATCCTTAAATCTAATGTTTTATTTGGATACAAATTTATTGTTTCTTAAAACTTGGATTTCTAATTTACTGTATATATCGATATACTATGTATCTTAAAAGTCTCTTTCAATATTGACTTAAAATTTAAAACTACTCTGCCTAACTCTATCTCCAATCGATATTAGCTATTTCTTCCTTTTGGGCATAAACAATTTACATCTGATCGCTAAGAACATATTAGTATTATCTCTAGAAGTTTTTTAATGAAAAAAACAATACTTATACCATCCTTATTAATTCAAAACTTTTAGAAGTTTTCTTTTTAGTTGAGGAGATAAGGGTCAAAATCTACTATTTTTTTCGGCCGATGAAAGTGGTCGAAAATACGAAAATGTCATACATTAAAAATATGCAAAACAACTATCATTTATTCGCTGTTTGATTTGAGCTCGTCTGCACATAAATTTAAAAACTCTGCTTGTTGAAATGTCAGAGCAAGATTTTCATTTGGTAAAACTGTCGTTTTGAGGCATTATTTCCAAAGGGCAATGAAAACAATTATATACAATAGTCTCATCTAACCCTAAGAAAAAAATTTGAAGTGAATATACAAAGTAGAATGACTACATGATTTGTGTACGGAAATTTTTATTTGATAATTAATAATGACGTATTATTTCTCTCTTAATGAAATTTTCTTTTGATGATAAAAATCAGATCTAAGGTAGATTAATACATTTGTGCTTTTATGTTTAATCTTAAGCTGACCTGAACTAGTCATGTATATGTCAATGTATCCACCACGTTTTATCGGCGGTAAATACTTGGAACGATCGGAATGCAATTTTTGACGTAAAACTAGTTCCATTGTGCGCATTGTCTGCAATTGTAAAGTTTACACAATACAATATATAAATACATTATATGTACATATAAGATAATTATAAAATTATGACAAAAATACCTGTAAAACAATTATAAAAAAAAAAATAATAATAATTCTATTTAACGGTATGTTAGGTGAGTAGCTTTCATTACATTTTTCAATAAGTGAAAACAAAAAATGAAAATATGTTGCATATGTTTACAAGGGTTGAAATTTATATATTTGCAACTATTTTATAACAGACACAAAAATATATTTATACTCTTGCAACCTGTAGCTACAGAGTATAATAGTTTTGTTCACCTAACGGTTGTACCTATCACCCAAAACTAAGCGAGTTAGACATAGGGTTTTATATGTATATATAAATAATCACGATGACGAGAAAAGTAGAAAGTAATTTGAGTAATAATTGACAAATCTTAAACCTACCATAACCAAGCACCAAATTAACATATAAAACTCTATTTTAGCACTGGGAATTGCAGTAGCAAGGGGGCAGACAACCCCCTCACTCCGCATATAACGGTACGGTTAAAAACTACTAAAAGCGCAACAAATCAATATTAAATTTTATCTCCGAGATGGTATGAGAAGGCTTTATGGGAGCCGGGGTAAAAATTGGACGATAGGCGTGGCACCATCCACTTTTAGATGAAATTGCATATCTCGGGAGCCGACCGACCAATTTCGAGTAAATTTAATACGTGACATTCTTCTATATTCTACAGCTACGCCAACTTATCATATAACACAATTTTAAATTCCATCTGATTCTTTCCTTTCGAGTGTACAAATCGGGAAGCTATTAATATAACTTGACGAAACTTTGCACGAACAATGCCTTTAGAATATGCCACCTTTTCGCTAAAAATTATACAAATCTATTAAAAAAATATATCAAGTCAAGGTGATACTTAATGTAAAGTTTTGCGAGCATTTGTAGGAATTTCCCGGTCTTTGAACTTTGCAAGTTGCAAGAGTATAAAAAGTTCGATTACACCCGTACTTAGGCCTACCTTACTTGTTTTCTTGTGTTTCTAAAACATAAGACTTAAAATCAATTATAATAATTTATGGAAAACCAAAATAAATGATTACAGCACCTGTTCTAACACGAAAAAAAATCTCCCCTAAGAAATAATCATAACACAATTGCACAGGCGTCAGTTGACATGTTAGCGTAGCGTAGCACCCAAGTGCTGAACGTTTGATTCAGCTCATGGTATAGTTTGTTCGATTTTCTGGAGAGTAACGCTTGCTCATATTAAATAAGTAAGCGTGCCACGCTTATTATGCAATCTTTCAATTAAAACTTACTATACTTATATTCGTCATATGGAAAATAACATGTTCGCCGTAATTTTTTTTGACTACGGTTTAGTAGCTTTTTACAGTCGAAAATTTCTTGGGCGTTCGTTATATAAATCATAGTTTCAACGTGTCGCTTGTCTAACATATTTCTGGTTTTTGCTTTTACCATGCTTTCTTACACCTTTCCGGTTCTCCCCTTTTTTTTTAAAAAACTACTTATTTCAAAATAAAGTGGAACTCCTAGTTATATATTATTCACTGTTTAGTTTCTTTAAAATAATGTTAAGACTATTATATCTTAAATTAAAATGTAAACAAGCTGGGATATTCATACTATATATGTACATTATTGGCAAAAAGAAAGCAATGTGCAAAAAAATATTTGCTTACTAGGCATCGAGTCCCGGGATTGCATCCTAAACTCTCTGGCTTTAAGTAGATTTTTCTGTACCCGAATACTTGTTCTAAAATATAAATTAGTAAAGAGAGATGCTCAACAGATGACACTTAAACTCTTAAAATAGTTAATTTGTACGTATATTTCAAATGCTTTAATATACATACATATGTACACTGATCATTTTAAATTTTAATACGAATATACAGAGTGCGACAAAACTAAAACACGGAATATACACACTTTGTCGGTATTTAACTGAATAAAATCAAAAAAAGGTATTAAATGATCAGGATGTCGAGAAAAGTTGAAACTTGAACTAAGCACTAAATTAAGATATAAAGCTGTAATTTGGTACAGAGGAAACGGAATAGCAAGGAGCATCTGTGGGTAAATTTTTTTGAAAATAACAAGATTAATGTACATATCTTCTAACCCACTTAAGTTACAGCAACCAAATTTGCTGAGTACAAATCCTTTAAGAACTTCTACCAATGTGAAAATGGATAAAATCCCGCTCACTCCCCATATAACGGTACTGTCAAAAACAAATTTTGCCACCGAGATGGTATCAGAGAGCTTAATTTTTGAAAATTGTGAGTTTTTTTACGTACTGAATTTGTCTTTTTTTTACTTATTCTAGTTATACATACATATGTATATGTACATTTGTATGTAATTATAATCTTCGGTTTTTTGAATGTTTATGGGCATATAGGACAGAAATTAAAATTATCTTATGAAGCAATTAATCTGCGTTCGGGATTCGATGCCGTTCTGTGCAATGTATTATTATTCAATCATGGTTATGAATATATGAGCATGTACATGTGGTTAGAATAGGCATGAATGTACATAAGTATAAGTATAATGTATGCATATGAATATCATTTGAATTTATAATAAATTTGCAGAGTTGCCGTTTAGTTAAACACCTTTAATAATGATGCCTTTCCTAAATGTATGAATAAATGCTAATATTTAAGAAACATCATTTTAATAATTCTTTAATATGAGCACAATCACTATGAAATTGTTCACAACTGACATGTGCATCGCACATGTACATATAAACTACTTGTATATATTAAGGGATCGTTTTCTCAAGGCCTCGTTAACAAACATTTGTCAGTAAAGTTCTGGTTAACCTTACCGAAAAAAATTGTCTTTGCTAAGTTAATCAGAACTTAACTAACGAGTTAATTGTAACAATAAATTGAGAAAATGGCCCTACATGTGTTAATAATTTAAAAGTTTTTTAAAACATGTGCACATTGTTACAAAACGGCAACTCTGAGAATTCTTATTTTTTAGTTTAATCCACTATTAAAGGTTAATATATGAATTTTTATTTACATCGAAAGTCATCAGTGGTTCTTTTCCATCTTCTAAGTAATACTCAATATTTAAAGTTACAAGCCCTTGTTGAAAAATGCGTAAGGTAATCATTGTCTCCTTGTTTTCTGTGAACACACAGAAAAATCCATCCTCCATGGTCATTTGATATGCAAGTTCGACTTGTGGAAATATGTTTTCTACTTCACCGCGGACTACTTTAGCAATTTCTTGTCGTTGTTTCGTATCAGTGGTCCTTTCTGAATCCACAGAAAAATCGAAAAGAATAGTTTGGGCAGTCATCTTTATGGAAATATTAGTAGTTCTTTTACTATTTTTTTAATAAATTCACTCTAAAATTAGACTACACTTATTGGCAAAAAATTTAAGAGAATATGCGGTATCTGTCAAAACGAACAGTATTATTGATTTTGTTTTGATTAACTAAAACTTTCCGACACACAGCGACACCTTGCGAGTTTCCAAAGAGTTTTAAGGCTAAGTCACACACAACATTGGCTTCGCTTTGCTTCAGCCTTTTGCTTTGACAATGAATTAGGATTCCTCAAAAGCAAATTAATAATATTATAACTGTTTCCAAAATTTAGTTTTCCAACGTAAAAATATCAATAAAGAAATTTAACTTACCTTTGAACCAAAAGTGGTAACTCACTGTTTTTATTGAATTATACTAAATAATAAGAATATTCTCTTAAAATTTCTTTAATTGTAAGTAATTGGTATATTTTAGTGAATAAACTACGTTGAAATTTGTTACAATAACTTATTTAAGGCACATTAGCGTTACGAATCGAAGCTTTAAAAGCAAACGCAGAAAATCAAATAGATATACTCTAAGTTTCGTTAAAAAATGTGATGTACCATTTCTTTAATAATAATTCGAAAACAAAAAAATATTTTGAGCATTCGCATATATTCGATATAGTTTTATATAAACTTTACAACATTACAAAGTTAAAAAAAAATTGAAATATACATATGTACAATTGTTTGTTTCTTTCATATGTACGTAGATTTTTTTTTTAAGATTAGGCGTATTGTTGGCGACGTTTTTTGTTAATTCATGTTGATTACATTGTTGCAAATATTCATTATAATTTCGTTATTAAAAAAAAAGAGTTTTCATCCTATAAAATCTTATAAATACCACTTGGGATATTTCACATTTTAGAATAAAGTGAATTTTAGTTTACCGCCGATAACGTCCGAGATAAGCTTTGCAATTTGGACAGGTGTGGTGTACATCCATACAATCATCTATACAACATGGTATAAGGCAACAACCAAGCCAGCAACTGAATTTAAATAAAACACTAACTATTTAATTCTGAGTAATGTAAAGCATTTTTACATACCCCAATAGAGCTATTATAAATCCTGACAAGTAGGCGATCATGCCAGGTTCCGTTCGAGTAGTAGTTTCGATTTCGACATGACAAGAAGGACATATCATATGTGTAGCAGTTCGACCGATAGGCACAACCGTGGTTACAATTGCATTGTTGGATGATGGAACAGTAGGTGCTGCGATTGGGGTAAATGGTCCAACCGGTTTAACCCCACCAACAGCTTCCTGATAAGATGGTGGCGCTGATGGCGGAGGAACGTATGTGTATTGAGGGGGTGTTGTTCCATTTGCTTTGCTCATTTTTTTGAGATTTAGTAGTTAGCTTCTAATATAAAAAAAAAAACAAATACAGAATACGTCTGATTTTTATATGTATATTTATATATATATATATATATATGATGATGAAAATCATTTTTGAAACAAAAAGTGCTTTATGATTAAGCGCCAGAAAAACAGGATTCCTGAATAAATTTAGTAGTATAGATTAATTTGTAAGTACTATTTTAGTATTAAATGGGCTTTGATTTGTACATTGTATTATCATTAAATTAATTGCACCCCAATTATATAACGCTAGGTGGAAAACAGTTACCGTTATAATGCTCCGGATTCTATTTAAATAGTCCTCTTTAGAGAGTGGAAATCGAGCAGTACAACTCCGTTGACATCATTTTTTTGATTGGCAATATTGCTCATGAAGAAGAATATTGCTTATGGTAAGTTTATCGAGGTAACAATTATTATCTGTGAAAACGATTTACTGTTTAATTTTTGGACATTAAATTTTGGCTTGTATGTTTATGTAAATATTTACGTTTGAGTATTAAAACGATTAAGTAGGATCGTAAATGACATCTAAACGTATGTATATCACTCAAACGTGTCATCTTTCATAGAATTGATAATTGAAATTAAATTATTATTTTTCTGTAATACGTCATATTATGTATGTACATATGTATGTACTATATTTTATGTGTGTATCGGAACCACACATATTAAAAAGCTCATCAACACACCTATGAAGAAGATGTATTCAAATTTACACTGGCGAATGTTGGTGGTTTTTATGAGATATTCCTTTTCTGGAGTAAAATGTGCATAAAGAAACGTACTATACTAAATATGATGGCGTTCTAACGAGACGTCTTATTATTAATGACGTCATTGTTAAATACAATACATTTCAGCACACAATGTGTACATTCCTATGTGTGTACATTCCAATATTAGTAGTAGCATAAAATCGTTAACGATGTTTATATGTATATATTATAATCTTTTACACATTGTTTAATTCCATATACTGAACTCAATGAATATATTATTTAAAAAATATGACCAAAAGGGCTCACCACAATGTAATATTTTTTAACAACCAATAATTACGATAGATACGAAAGTTTTACAAAAGACAACTGAACATGAAAGTTGGATCCACAAATGTGGATCTCAGGTATTTATATTTTGGCATTAACCCATTAAAGTATGTACCAAATGCATGATAAATACTTTACGTGCTGAACTGTCTCTATCACTTGCTATCATTTTTATGATATGCAATAAATCATACTGTACTTGTGTTACTTTGGACCATACTTCCTCTTACTAAAAAATTTTAACTTTTTTTAAATTTCTTGTTTCAGTTTTGCAAAATTTATTCTTGAATCATAAAAACAACATTTTTTATGTAGAGGTATGGTTTTTGGGCTGAAAACAATTGCAACGCTGGTTTTTTGTATTTTCTTTGTGATCACCTTTATCTTATATTTGCCTAATATCACGTTCTTCTAAAAATAGATGCCAAATATCATATGAGAGAAGTGAAATCTCCGAGAGAAATTTTAATAAATTGTTAAAAATTATAGTGTTTCTTCATTCAATGTGTAATGGAAAGAGTTCTAGTTTCTGGTTATTGCGATCATATTGCGATTAGTTTATTACCTTCTCACATTGAATTCGTTTAATATATGTAATGAGTGTGCTCCACCTTGTTTGTTTCTAACGCAATTACATTATTCATTCGCCTTGTTGGATCGGAATATCTGAAATGGTTTTTTAATTAACGAAAAGGAGAACTTCTGTATATACATATATCCATAAGTGAACAAAAGCTCTTATTTATTTGAAACCCTAAAAGCTATTCACGGAAAACAGTGTTTTAAAAAAGTTCGTGTATTTAGAAATATAGAAATCATACATTTATAAAAACGATAAAGTGAACACTCTCTTGGTATTTTACTTGTGTATAAACCGTATATATTGTACCATTTTAATAAGTAGTATTGTCGACTGAACATCTGCTACACCAAAAGATAAGCAGCTCGCTTGAATCGCAAATATTTAAACACGGAGGCGAAATATGTGCATGTATTAGCACAGATTTTTAGTAAGCAACTTACGTCATCGCTATTCGTTTTCGTTTTAAGCGTTCTTGAAAATATTTGTTATATATATTATTTATTTTAGATTCTGCTTCAAAAGAGCGAGCACAATTTGCTGAATCGTATCAAATCCATTTAAATACAAGGGTGCAAAATTCATAAGCAGAATGATTCACGTTGGCGAGAATTCTTGGAATCTTCGGATTTTTATCACAGACTTGCGAATTGAAAAAACTTTACGAGTACGGGGCGATCAGCATATTGGTGGTATTATGCTGCAATTAGTTGAGCCCGAAAATCCAAAGGATTGGTCAGACCATGCCCTCTGGTGGCCTGCAAAAAATGTATGGTTGACGAGAACTCGATCAACATTAGATCAAGTAGGTGTACAAGCGGATTGCGTACTCCATTTTACTCCAATGCACAAAACTCTCCGAGTGCAATTACCGGATCTACGATACTTGGATTGTAGAGTGGATTTTTCTACTAAGACATTTGCGTCAATTGTAAATTTGTGTAAAGCGCTTGATATTCGATATCCTGAAGAATTATCCTTCTGTAAGCCTATTGAACCCGATCACCTTAAAAAAAATTTTTCGAAATTACCTCAAAAGGCAATACCTGTAGCAGACTCTGATGGAACAACGTTTATCCAACCAGCTGCAGACACAAATTCTTTTATTCCCATCAATTCAACATACAATGGAAGCAATGGAAGTTTGGATAAACAACAAAATGAAAATTTTTTGTGTGCTCCCGTATCCCCGTATGCTTCAACACCTCGTCGAGGCCCAAGTGGAACTGCTCCAAGTACTCCAATCAGCTCTCCAACAGGAACTTGGAAGCAAAGTAACAACGGTTACACAACTATTGATTCATCTTCTAGTCTTGGTGACATTCAAGAGAATTTAGCATGCTCACCCAGATCTCCAAGCCCAGATGTACGCGCAAGACTTTTACGCCCACGGACTTTAATAGAAAAAGCGCGAATGAATGTTGGATGGCTAGATTCTTCTCTTTCGATAATGGAACAGGGTATTCGCGAATATGAGACCTTATGTTTACGATTTAAGTATTATACATTTTTCGACATCAACCCGAAATACGATCAAGTGCGAATAAATCAATTATATGAACAAGCCAAATGGTCGATTTTAAATGAAGAAATTGAATGTACTGAAGAGGAGTCACTAATGTTTGCAGCTCTACAGTTTCAAATAAATTTCCAAGCGGATTCACATTCGTCCAAATTAGATGTCGTAGATTCAGGCAATGGAGAGAATGGAACATACGATGACATTGATTCAGCACTTAATGAACTGCAAATTACATTAGAAGGGCCGAATGCTTCTACAGAAGTTAACAACATTACAAAAATTCCAGAATTATCAGACTATTTGAAATTCCTGAAACCTCGTAAATTTACACTAAAAGGTTATAAAAGATATTTTTTCGCATATCGAGATCTTCATCTTCATCTGTATAAAACGGCTGATGACTCTCGCCGCAGTGCTCCAGAGTTGACTATAAACTTGCGTGGATGTGAAGTAACTCCCGATGTAAATTTGGCCCAAGGAAAATTTTCCATTAAATTAGAAGTGTCGCCAGAAGGTCATACCGGTCCAAATAGCGAAGTGTGGATACGCTGTGACACAGAAGAACAGTATGCAAGATGGATGGCCGCTTGTCGGTTAGCATCAAAAGGTCGTTCTCTTGCTGATAGTTCATATGAAAGTGAAGTGGCAAGCATTCGATCATTTCTAAGTATGCAGAAACCAGTACAAGGAATTGCTGTTAATGTAGATCCACGAAGCATTGATGCAAATGACTATTTATCTCCGAGAATGTTGCGCAAAGCATCTGGGAAAGCAGGTCAACGGATTTTAGAAGCTCATGCAAATGTACGAAAGCTGTCGTTGATAGAAGCAAAGCTCAAATACATAGAGGCCTGGCAATCCTTGCCTGATTTTGGAGTTACATTGTTTGTTATAAAATTTGATGGACACAAAAAGGAAGAACTTCTTGGGGTTGCACATAATAGAATCATGCGGATGGACCTCAACACTGGTGACCATATTAAAACATGGCGCTACAACACGATGAAAGCCTGGAATGTCAACTGGGGTATTAAATGTATGATGATCCAATTTCATGATGAAACCGTTGTATTCTCATGTCAGTCAGCCGATTGCAAAGTTGTCCACGAATTTATTGGTGGATATATATTTATGTCAATGCGGTCAAAAGAAAATAACCAAACCTTAAATGAAGAACTTTTCCATAAACTAACCGGTGGATGGGCATAAAATAAACATGCAGTCTTTGTCCAGTATTTCGTATGCTTGATACTCATACATAACAAAAATTTCATAGTCCATTAAAAGGGACTCTAAATATTTATTCATTATATTACGGTTGTTTTTTAATGCCATGCAAAACATATTTTAATGGAATAATTTATAAAATATAATTTAATGTTTAACCAGTAAGTGGTCAATAAATTGCAAATTTTTAAAAACATTTATATATACATACATACATATGTATGGTCAATAATTTTAATATCTACATACGTAGGTATGTATGTACAACACATGTATAACCATGATATCATTTCATTCGTTATACTGGATTGAACTGCATTTAATCAAGAAAAGCCTGTCTGAAACGTTCAAAATTATTAGAAAGTAAGACATTAAGCCAAACTAAATACACTAGATATTTTTGATGTTCTTTCTGATGTACCTTAAATTTATTTCTGATATAAAGGTATTATCCATTTTTATAACTATATTATTAACGATTTACCAGTTCTAACAAATTATACTATTCTGCAAAATGTGTAAACAAAAGTATGTATTTATATATTTTTCTAATTATCTACAAAAAAGTATATAAACTGTTAAATGTACTAAATATCTTTAAGTTTTATTCTAATTAACAATTTTATTATTAACACTACGGTGCCTTATTCTCTAGTAGCCTAACGCCAGATATTGCAACTTATTTGTTAATAGAAGGCTACTGCTAACTAATCTCCCATACAAATAATATTAAAATTTACTATATATAAAGGTTTCTTTTATATATTTAATTATGTTGTACCCAAATAACGGAACTGAAATATTACTATGCCGAATTATGCAGTCGTTTTGAAGTATTTAGCTAGAAAATAGTAAATGTAACTAATTGGTTATAAACATGACCATCTGGCTAAACTTTTATACATTAACTCCAAATTCAGACAAAAATATACAATAAATGTTATTAAAGAAAATTGATGGTCAAATAACAAAAAAAAAAAAAAAAAAAATCAACTAAACCATTGAACGTTACCAGCCTAAATGAATTCAGTTCATAAATCTAATTAATAGTACAGCTATCTATTTGAAAACAAAATAATGTAGCGGGGTATATAGTTAAAATACAAAGCAATAGCTTAATAATAAACATGAATATGCTTTGGCCTTTATCGTAAAAATAGCGACAATAAAAATACTTTTACAGTTTTTACTGCTGGAAGTTTAGAGAAAAATGTTTGAATCTGAATAAATATTAAACATTACAAAACAATACCAAGTAAAAATAAGTTATGTACTATTTATGTTTATTGAATACCAATTTGTGCATTAACAAATAAATAATTATAAAATCATATATTCTGTTAATGTTTTCCTGAAAGCAATCAGACATTAGGGGAAAAAGTAAAATTAGTTCTCGATTGGATATACATATGTACATAAAAAGTATATATGACTGTATGTGGGTGTAATTTCATAGATTGATGTATGATTTTCAATCCAACTGCATTTTGGCGGAAAGTTTGAAATCCAACAAAAACTGTTCAAGCTCTTAGGTACCAAAAATTTTAACCCCAATATCTTTTTACCTAGCCACCATAGCCATTCTGGTTTTTCACCAGACCCAAGGCGAACTCTTAGGGTTTGTCCCCGCACCGAGGGAGGAACATCGTCATGCTATGCATGATTGGCAAATCTTCCGCACTCTTCGCGCAGAGGACAGGGCCCTTTCAGCCTCACAGCTTTGGAGCGTACTCCTTCAGCCAGTCGGCGGACGCCTCGTCAATACAATCCACTTGCAGCATTCCTCCTTTAAACCCTACTCTGTTGTTGTTGTTGTAGCGGCAGAATTCTGCCGAGTTGACAGTCCCTGGCCGGATGAAAATCCGGGTCCGTTCCGGTTACGTAGACCCGACTGTCGTGGGAACGGACTCTACTCTCAGGAAGGACGCCGGACCTGGAGCACGTGAGCTCCTCCGGCTTCAACGACTCCGCCGGGTAGTTTAGAGGCAATACAGCCATGCGAATGCCTTTGACAGCGTCAGCATATCTGCGCCGCCCCTCCTTCACCCGGTGCGGAGCCGGTCCAGATTGTTGGTCTCCGGCTGCCTTTGGATTTGTGCCCCTCAACCTTTTGGAGCTGGGGGGCTCCTGTGGCGTAATTTGGCCGCTCTTCCGTTTTGCGGCTGGTCCATACGTATCAGCGGGCAGTGCCCTGCTGTCGCCATGCCTTGCGGTCAGGGTGGTGCTGACTGGGCCACGGTTGCCGATTCCGCTACCCTGCGCGCGAGCCGACGCGTCTTTATGCTCCTTCGCCGGGAATGCTCTGCTCCCTTTGCACTTATTCCTGGCTAGGGCCTTCGCCACATCCGGGGTCTTCCCATCACGGAGGTACCGCAGGTACCACTTCATGGTGGAACCGCTCATCTTTTCCTACGTGGATCCTCGCACCCGCCAGGTTGGCCAGCTTCTGGGAGGGGGCGTTGCCCACCTCTTCTACGCCTCCTCCTTCTTCTCCTACGAGCGCCGTCAGGCTCTGCCCGATGTGACTCACCCGAGTCCGACCCGCTGTCAGCGGGGGTCTTGGCGGCGCTCGTTGCCGCTACAGCGGCATAAGGCGTTTTCGCCAGGTGAGCGCCGCTGCAAGAGTGCACATCTTCATCGTTCTCCTTGGCGTGCTCCTCCAACAGCACCCGCTCCTCTGGCGAGAGAGCAACAAGGAAGTTAAACTTCCGCCTAACTCCTTGACCTCCCTTGCCTGCCGCCGCGCCGATGTCCTTCCCGTTGTCCGAGTCCGTTTCTACCATTCGCAAAGGGGTGATTGTATATGAGGTACCTTTATGAAACCCAGGACACGTTTTTTTGTGGCATGTGTCCCATTAATAGCAGGTGGTATTGACAAAAATAGATAAAATGTGGTAGATACTACCCCAAACTAGTAACTTTCGTTTTTCTAACATAAGGTTTATCGACCATGTCGGTAAGTGTATTGTGTTGGTTAATACTCCTCCTTGGGGGCATCATTTGTGGATCTTATTGGCTAGTTTCACTATCTACTACCGATTCCGCTAACCTGTTTTTAAACATTAAGTTTATCCTCTTCCAGACTGGGACGGGGATGCGTTTCTTACGTACGGCTCTGTCGACCGCCTCTTGGAGGTGTTGTCAAAATCAGAAAAAAAAAACTACATACATATGTACATATTTGTAAGGTCAACTCTTGTTGCAAATACGCGTGGAACCGATTTCGCTGTTTTATATTCATCACCAACATGCACTCGGATTTTAATTTGACGAAAAAATAATGGGTTCCATTTGAATACATAAGTATCTGGCTAAGGTAGGTAATATACATACATACTTTCAACGGCAACAAAGATAAGGTTTGCTTCGATTTATGTTCATATCACATATAAGTCTACTAAAAAAACTGTCTGTGTGATTCTAAGATCGAATATGGATCCTAACCATTATTAAGACATTTTAGAAGCCAAAATCACAGTTATAATACCAATTCCCGTTTGTGAAGGGTATAAATTAAATGAGTTTAAGGGGTAGCTGTTGTCAGCTGTGCGTAAATTTCAATAATCAGCTGATATTTTTTGGTGACTTGATTTCAGCGGTACCAAAATGGTTTATGGATTTTCGTTTTTTTATTAAAAAGTTTAACACTATTTATAGGTCATTTCTACAGTAGCAAATATTTAAAGGCAACACTTGAATAACTTAGGAAATAAATACTAATTGGTTAAAATTATCAATTTCTTGAACATATGTCTGGAGTACACATAAAGAAATGACAATTGCCCTAACTTTAGATATTTAATGATTCAATGTAAAGTGGGTACGAAAGAATTAAAAATAAATCGGATTTCGCATTTCTGAATAAGTTTAAAATAATGGAATTTTGACAGTTATGTATTAAATCGAATATTTTTATTCGGATACTACGTACAAAATAAATATACATAATGGTTGGTGGTTGTTACACAAGGTTTTAAGAGTAACTTGCTAATATTGTAAAATAATGAACAATTATAATTACAGATACATCACACCATGGTGCCTCAATCATATAAACGTTGGAAGAAATGCTTGTACGAAAATGCTGAATATGACGATAATTACACAGATCCCAGCTTCCTAAAAGACTTGAAAACGAATTTGAATGTTCGCTTTTTCACTTTCGAGGAAGCTCTTAAAGGCATCACTAGGCTAAATAATCAAATTTCATGTACAACCGCTTTTTTGGTTATTTTCTATTTGCTTTACAGCGAGAGTGTTACCCCACTCAATGTTTTATTAGTCACTGGACTAATCACATCAGTTGGATACATCTTTTACCGTGGACAAAAACTTTTTACACTTCAATATCTTCTGGAGGACTCAAAAACTCTATTGACGGTATTGGTTTTTGGATATCTTTTTGCGCCTTTACTACACCGTCTAACGAATGCTATAAGCACTGATACAATATTTTCAATGACATTCTTTGTCCTGCTACTCAATCTAATATTTTTTGATTATGGATTATCAGCTGCAATGGTTTCAAAGGCTCTATCATTGAATGCTGCTATATTTGCATCAATTTGTTTGGCGTCTCGACTTTCTACTGCTTTCCATGCGTTTGTTTTGCTTGTAGAAGCGTCTGTCTTTTTTGTACTTTATCCGATTTTCACATCTTTATACTGGCGATGGTACCTTTTGTTGCCTACTTATATGGTTTGTTGTTTTATGCTGTACAATATTTCCATTAATATTCTTATTATTTATGCCACTTTAACGGGATTTATTAATATTATATGTCCATACATATTTGTGACACAACAACAATATAAGCAAAACATTCATGGACCATGGGATGAAGCGATAGTAGAGGAAAACTCGGAGAATGTCATTAGTGATAAATAATCAGGGGTATTATTTAATTATGTGTGCATATGATTTAATAAAAAATTATTGTCTTTAGTCCCATTGTAACGCTGTTTTTTATTAACTAAAACGAAAAACATTGAAAGAATTGTCATTGCAGATTATATTTAAATAGTAGGAAGAATTCTGTGAATCGCCACGTTGTCTAATTCAATAGTTACATGAATCCAATGGTTTTGGCGTGTTCGCCGAGCCCTATCAATTTTTATATTGGTAAAAGTGTCAATTGAAGTTGCCAAATATTGAAGCTGGTTGATGTGATCTTGTTAAAGAGATAGTACGTTGGTTGATACAAATTACAAATTTGAATGTTAAGATGAAGCCGATGTCCAATATGGCGGAAGTGCACATTTTTATTTAACCGCACAATGTCCAATACAAAAATTGCAAAATATATAACACAACCTAAATGAAACATCACGATAATCAAGAATAATTCATTCACATACATATGCAATGGCTGAGAAATATGAAAATTTATTGCAAATACTACTCATGTTCGTATATCAATGTTTAAAGTAAAAATGTCACAAAAAGTGAAAGATATTTTATTTCTTATATCTAAAATTTACATATTACATATGTATGCATGTAAAATTATGAAAATAAAAAAGATCTACATTTCTTCAATTTGAACAAACAATTGTCAAAAAGAAGAAATGCATCTAAATTGTTCTTTTAATTTTAAAATTACCATCTAATATAACGAATACTTAGTCGCTAAAGTAGTGAAAAAAATTATAATTTTACTACTAAATTTAGATGAATACCCTACTAACATTCACTAACTTTTACTATTATATTTTTATCTATCGAACCAGTATCCTGGTAACTTGATGCTTTTGTTGATAATTATGTTATTAATGATTTATAACATCATATTTCTTGATTCAATGCAATTCTGAATTCTTAATCTTTGGTTGGGTTCTTATCTTTTCAGATTTTCAACCATTAATTATACCTGTAGCGAAGTTGTAATAAAAATGGATAATACAAATTTTTTTTTGTGCGTTTGGGATTTTTTTTCATTTCGTTACTTTTGTCACATATATGAGAGGTAAAGGTGTCACACTACATCTCCATTAGTCGTACGACCAGACTCCGAATTGCCATTATGCACCGATGCACCAGCTAAACATTCCAAAAGTGAGGAGCCTATAACAAATCAAGTCGAGTCGAATTGAAAATTAAGCCGGGAAATATGTTAATGTGAAACAATTTATGTATAAAAAATAATAGCACAGTAAATAAACGAATTGTGTACCTGCTTCAACATCATTCGGATTTTTGGACGAGTTCCTTTGGCGACATGCATAAGGGGAATTTGTCGGCGAGGGCACCTGATTCTACCAAGAAATTAAGAATTACAATATAAAGTTAAACTTTGGATAAGTATTATTAACTTGTGTTTTCGGTACTTACTAATTTGCTATTATTTTGACAACAAGTTGCTTTAACACATCCTTCGGCTGTACTTGGACAATCTAGTGCGCAATCAGAGCCACTCATATTTAGACTAGATGTACCATCAGACATGTTACAACCTTCGATTTCAACAAATTCAGGTTGAATTGTGGTAGAGTGTATGCCTTCATTGTGGAAAAATTCTTTAACTTTTTCAGCAATTTTCATGTATTCCGAAAGATTCCGACATCTATTAATATTTCCAACATTAGCAACATTAAAACCATAACATGTGTACCCATATACATTTGTTACCTTATATGCGCTGAAGCAATTATGCGATCTCCAGCCAATTGCCAAACATGAAATTCGTGAACAGCCAAGACTCCGTCAACCTTTTCTAAGAGACGCTTTTGAATGGCATCGACCTACATTAACCAACAATAAATAAATATATTTTCAATCATCAATTTATAAGACAGCCGTTTCTATGATATTGGAATTTACCCGGATTTTATTCGGTCAAGAGTTGTAATTTCAACGATCTAACCCTGCTTGGATCTGCAAGTAACATTTTAACACTGTCACCACCACCCTATTCACAAACTGGGCAGACTGAATTTAAATACTTCACGAACCACCCTACAATTTTAGGAGTCACATTCGACAATCTCCTCCATACACAACCGCGATTTTCACAAAAGTACAGTCACCAATGAGTCCCCGCACGAAACTAATTACCCCATGAAACCAACTTACTTAACCCTTCTCCTTTAGTCCGAACCTGTCGAAACAGCTCGTTTCTTGGGTTTCCCGTTAAGTGACAACTAACATTATTACCCCAAGCAGGGTCTAGATACTCGCTACAACTACAACAAAGTAAAAATCAAGGATTGGATCCAATCGATTACCTGAATATGAGTTGGAACAGTTTGCAGCAATATTAACGCAGATTCACGTAGAAGGGGCCAAACAGAATGTAAAATTAAGCAAACTAACACAATTGAAAGAGCGGGGTCCATATAATAACGATATTTCCAGTCTGTTAACCATACTACCTAAACATACAAATGATTCGAATTCATAATACGTTTCTATATGCAAATTGTGTACATACCAAAGCACTTATCACAACAATAATGCTACCCAAAGCATCACTTAATACATGTAAAAATGCTCCTCTCATATTCATGTGGCCTGCATCATGACTATGTCCATGGTTCAATTTCTTAACCGGTTTTTTCTTAAAGTAAAATATATATTTTTATATTTTATTCTGTTTTATTATATATTCAGAAATATACCTCTTTTTCATAAGCAAATTCAGCTTCGCCCTCGCCCTCGCCATCATCGATATTAGCCAGTTCGGTAAGTCTGCTGTGATTTCTAGTAAGGCCTCCCCCGTGTGAATGGCCATGGTGACCGCCGTGTTCTAGTATTGAACATGTGGATATAAATATGTATTTCTTTGCAACAATTAAACACACTATCTTTTTTACGCCTATTATCTGATTATATAGTGTTTCTTATTTATAACATTTTAGCAAAAATAAAAAGCAAATTAGTTTTATTTTTAGTTATGTGAATTCATAACTTGTTGAGACAGATGACGTTACAAAAAGCAGATTGAGGGTAGTTTTGAATTTTTACACACCGCAATTCTACTCACCATAAAGCAAACATAATCCTATCACATTTACCAACAATCCTAGGCAGCCTACTATAACTAATAGTTTCGGTTCGTGAATTTCCTCTTCTTCTATAAATCTAAGAGATCATAGACATATTGACTGGATATATGGTGTATTTAACGTTGATATTTTACCTTTTACAAGCTTCTATGGTAATGCTAAAGCACAAAGCAACTAAAAACACTGCATTCACCAGAGCACCCAACACTTCTGCTCGCGCCCAACCAAATGTATTTTTGGACCACTTTTTCGGGGACATCTGAATGAATATGGATAAGTCAAGAATTTTGAATTTTAATATGTATATACATGGGTAAGTAAATATATAAAAGTTACGTACTTTTACCGATAGAAATGATATGACAAGGGCAGCTATGTCACCCAACATATGAAAACTATCTGCTACCAAGGCCATTGAATTTGTCACATAGCCCACCACGATTTCCACGAAGAAGAAAAACGCAGTCAGCCACATCATTGAAAGTAAACGACATTTTTTCCCTGTATATTTAGACATTTTTTGATGCTACAAAATATAATAAGATAGAATTTATTCAAAACGTTTACAATGACATGTACAATACAACATAAATAATAAATATCTCGTGAAAAATAAAGGCCCAAAAATGGTATATACATACCTGATTAAGGCAGGGTGCGTATAAACATATACACATATGTATATTCCTT
The DNA here is from genome assembly GCA_027475135.1 of Bactrocera correcta. Lineage (NCBI taxonomy): Eukaryota > Metazoa > Arthropoda > Insecta > Diptera > Tephritidae > Bactrocera > Bactrocera correcta. Next base: position 153,816,619 of record CM050325.1, read on the forward strand.
TATCTTTATAATTTTAGAAAAGCCTAAAAATTAGGCTGTGCACGTACGTTTTACTTAAAAATTCATTAAACATTATTGTTCATGTGAATACTTGTTCTCATATGTATGTCGCCGAACCAGACGTATATAGAGATATTCTAAGCAAACTAGCTTCTAGTAACCCAATAACTATTATCATAAGTATTTACAAACATAACCTAGTTCCCTTCCAAAATATGTGCATGTGTATGTATGTGTATATAAATATGTATATATTAACATGCAAAGGAATGGAAATATATTCATAAATATACATATGCTTGAATGGTATAATATAAATATTATATTTTTTATTTATGGCTATGGGTAACACTATTTAATTTTTCAGGTATTAAACTTTCAGTTTCAGTAGGTGGCCAACTCAAATATTTATCAAGAGCCGTCAACATGTTTAATGACATCTTTATTGTTCCAGTGCAATTATTGCTATTTTTTATTCAACCATTAACTTTATCACGTGTTTAGAGTTGAGGTGAGTAGCTTTAATAGTTTCAGCAATTTTTCATTTTATTAACACCAAATACAAATGTGATATAAAATGCTAGAGAGTAAAAATTTTCCGTACTTAAACGTTTACTTTGCTATATCAGAAATTATAAGTTAAGGTAAAAACTACTTATACATTTTTTATGTCCCATGCACACAAATGCTCTTCAAAATAATCAAAATTGCATTACTCTCGAAATTTTAGATTTGTTTTTATATTATTAATTAATATGGGTCATACGGGGATTTATTTACATTTGATAGTATGCATATATTTACAAATGTTTGTGTGCTTGTATATTAGAAATGCTTGTAAATAAAGATATGTATGCACAATATGCACATCACGTATTTTGCCACAAAGTTACAAATAGAATATCAGTTAGAGATTAAAATTTATTTTTTAACGTTGACATCGACTTACAGTAGAGATAAAAAATTTAACATGTCAGTATTCCCTTATCAATGTTATCTGTTTTCGTCAAATGACAAAAAGATGATATCTCTTTACAAATTATTGAATATATTTTTGAAAAAACCATAAATAATTAACAAACTTGTCTGTTTGAAACTCGGATAGGCGACGTGTTTTAGATACACAAATACATATCAAAGGAAATTATAAAGAAACAGTATTAAAATACAAGGCTGACTAATTTATAAGTTATATCTAAATATTAATTATTAGATTGCCAGATTGGCCCTGGCAACTAGGGAGTATTAATCATCTCATCATTTAAGACATCGTCTGTCAAAGGGATCTTTTTTACAGTTGATTGATTTCTATATATGAATTTATACATACTTACATTCGATTTCAAATATTGGTTTACAGACGTATGTACAATACAATTACATTGGTATCACTTAAAGCCTTACACAATTGTATCTTTACTGGTAACTTATATTATGAAATTAATAAGATATTTTAAATCACGTTTTCGTTTTTTTCAACTAAAACTAGCATTCATAGATTTCTCAAGCATGATCACACAACTATCAGAAGCAGGTAGAATAAAAAAAAGTATTTTCATATTTATAAATACTGCGTATGAAATATTTATTGAAGCCTAAAATCTTCTGAATAAAATTAATAAAATTATGTAGATTTTAAATAAAGAGTATTTCCATGTTGATATAACTTTATGTGACTTTTTAAGTAAGTTAACAATTAAATTTCTTAATATGATACAAAAATGACGCGATTCCGATTTTTTGACGTAGCATTCTGATGATAAGATGGAAGAGGTTTTCCAGATTAATATATATACTATATATATGAATATACCCGTCTCAGATTTATAGATTTTTTTCCATATCTCAAAAAGGTTTTGAGTTATATCCATTTAGCTGCGATCGTAATGAAATATCTTTTTGACACTTCTGTGTATAGTTCTACATACATTAATCTATCGTATTTTCTTTGATCTGTATCTTCCTATCAAAAATCGAATGTTGGCAGAGCAAAAACGACCAAAATTTCGAGTAAAATTCAGATTTTCTTCTACTTTAGCCAACATTTTATTAATCTTGCAACATAGTAATAGTTTTGTTTAGCTAACGGTTGTACGTATCATATAAAATTAAACGTGATAGATATAGGGTTATATACATACCTATATGTATATAAAAGATCACGATGACGAGACGAGATAAAATCCGAGTGATTCATTACATAACCCTTAAGCTCATAAAGCTACAACATCCAAATTCGTATAGTGGAAATAATATATGAACTCCTAACAAAAGTGGGGAAATGGATAAAATCGGAAGATAACCCCGGGGACTCCCCATATTGCGGTACTGCTAGGAACTATTAAAAGAACGATAAATCATTAACTAAATTCGCCAGAAACATGGTTCGACCGATTTCAACCAAATTTGGGAAATGGCATTCCTCTGATATTTTAATGAATATTCTACAGTTACTTCCCAAATAACTCAATTTTAAATATCACCTGATAGTTTCCTTTCGAGTGTACAAGAAGCAATTGATATAACTTTTCTTGATAGTAGTATATCTGTGTGCTACAAAATGGTTGACTTTACTACCGCATATTTATATCGTCCAATATGTAAGTTATTTTAATAAAATTGAGATAACGTGTTTGTCTTATAACGGTAATAGTTGTGCTTAAAGTAAAACAATCTAATAAAAATCGCACTTGATCATATATATTTAACACGCCAAATGAACCTGAAAATACTTTCCTCCCTTTAATACTTGCAAATAACAAGAGTATATAATTTTCGTTTATACCCGAACTTAGCTCATCCTTACTTGTTTAATTTTAGGTTTCATCCAAAGAGAAGGCCAGAATCAATACAGAAGTGTAGGCCCAATTTTTCAATTTGATTGGGTATCCTTTAAGCATGTATGAATATACTCTGAAAATTTCAAAGCATTCGATACAGTTTGCTTTGTTTCAAATTCCCAAAATTGGGCTTTTTTTGGGTGTCACACAAGATGTGACTTTCTTATTATGCTAGCAACAGAAATCATTCCTAAGGTTATTTCGAGGAATTGTGCCGAGTTGACAGTCCCTGGACAGATAAATATCCGGGTCCTTTTCAATTACTTAGATCCGACTGGCGTGGGCGCGAAGAAGATCTGGCCCTTAAATATCATCGTTTTCATGTTAACCACAAAGTCTCAGGCCTACATAGTATGTCACAGTACTCTGCCAAAGATTGCCTAATTTTCTTGATAATGTAATATTCTGTTACAATAATATTACATCACATTAATAATAATATGTGAAATTTTCAAAACGACTACCGTTGGAGTGTACACATTTTTCATACAGAATTTTTTATGACTGCGCGTTATACATATTACTCCAATGTTGAAATGCAGTAACTTATCATCTATTAAAAATGAGCAGCGAAAGGAGCAAGTCAACGAAATATTAGGTGGTTAATTTGATAAAACGAAATTATACTATACCAATTGAAGTTATTGAAAACGAGGTATAGGTGGACGAAATAGCATACATTTAATTAATTACGTTAAATTATGCACAAAAGTTGCAGCTTCAGACTAAACTAAATTAAACAATTTTAAAAAATAAACTTTACTAACATTATAACACAAATTCCACCTTTTGTCGTTCCAGTTATAGATTGGCAATTCGTCACTTTCGTTTTTTGTTGGTAATAATTTCACTTAGTATTCATTACTTGTCGCTTTCAAACACAAATAAATGCATGATATTAAGAAATATTTGACCGTCACTATGCAAAAAAGCTAAGTACTTTAGGACAAATAAATACCTGTCAGTAATAATGGGATGTCAAGTAACTCATAAATGTCAAAATCATCCGATTCAACATTTCTAGTTAGTGTTGCCGGAGCAACCAACTTTATGAGCTGTGTTCCCATATGCACTTAGTTCAATTAATTTAAAATTTAGGAGAGAAATAGTTTGGTAATAATATATAATAATAATAACCTGATGAGAAATATAAGTAAGTTTTCAAATATTTCAATTGTAATCCGTTGTTTGTTAAACTGTTTTATATCGGATAGTTCGTCGTAGTAGCGTAGCTAGTTGCCCAAATCTTCAAATTAATGATTTTTTTCTAATTAAATTAATACAGTTATTAGCATGCAAATTATATACTTTTAATTTAATTAATCTTTCGAAGATATTTAATAAAAAGCAAACATTCAAACGACGCAAATTTAACCGATGGTTAGTAAATACCAATTGATGTACATATATTGTCTGTGTAAATGCGGTGTTATGCAGATTAAATTTTTTCATATGTTTTGGCGAATTCTGCTGCCAGTCACTGTCACATATTCCAATTATTTCATGTATAGGATTGATATCGGGTATCGAAAAGTAAGTACAGGGTGTTATCACCACATTTCGCTTATATGTATAGTTGTTGAATTTTTAATTCTTATTTAGGATAAGGAAAGATAATCAAAAATGGATAATTTGGAAAAATCGCATTTTATGGAAATTCCTTACATTGCTCTGTCAATGCAACTTGGAGCAATAGAAGAGCAGTTCAAAATATCAACTACAAAGGAAACGCTGACACCAGAAATAAATATTTCTATCATAAATCATGCTATCAAAATAGAAATTGAAAAAGGATCAACAATTGATATCAGCGATTACTTTCAAAGAATGATTAAACTATACAAGCAAAATGAGATTCCTTTAAAGCACATTGTCAGGATAATTTACCAGGTAGTTAAAGAAGTATCGAAGCAGAAGTGCCCACGTGATTCAAAATTAAAATTATCGTCTGAATGGGCACATTTACTTGTGGAATTATTGTTTTCCACCACTTGGAGTAAATCCCTAACTTCAGATGTAATATTTTGCCTTAAAATATATTCAAGATCGTTTAATGAAGTTGAAATTGTAAATCGGCTTTGGAATATGCTTCTTAAGAATTTAAAAAATAGTAAGGATATATCAATCGTAACGACATATGTGCTAATTCAGTTCTTTGATGATTTCTCTGCAATAATAAACGGTTTCAAAGAAGGACATGATATTGAGCAGCTGATTTTAAAGTTATTGCAATGTGATGGTCGCGAGGAATATAAGGCTGCTTTATATTTGATAAAAACTAAAAACAACACTTGTACTGACTCGACGGAACATCGTTTTTGGATGTCATATATTACCATATTGGAAAATTTAGAAGAAAACCAATCACACCTAATCTTACCATCTCTTGAGCATATAAAACAAAACGACTTTCAAAAAGCAAACATGAAAATATGGCTGGAAATTATTTACCTTAAAATTTTATCGAATCAAAATATTCTGGTTACCCGTTGGGCACTTGTATATATTCTCCAAAACTATTCTTGCTCAGACATCAGCCCCAATATATTGGGTCAATTTGTAAGAGCCAGCAATAATACGAAGTTATATAATTATGAAGGCTACTTTCTTCCTACGGATTCTGTTAAAAAATTTTTGAATGGAGATGTCGTTCGGTTTGTGGAAATTATGATAGAAATTAATCTAAAAAGTGTTCCGCTGCACTTTTGGCTTTCTCATATTTTTCAATGCAAATCAATATCGAATTTGATTTCTAACAAACTATTATTAAAAATTGCTACAAGAGTCCGGGTTTTACAAAATCCTTTTATCCGGTTAAAATGCATTAAGCTGTGTGAAAACACATTTTCTGAAACTATTGATTGTATGACAATAACGGAATATACCGTTCTTATTGAAACTTTGTATAATGTTACGGATCCTTTTAACAATTTTCCAACATTTTGTACAAAACTTAAAAACTCCATAGATAATGGTGATTCGCTTTCTTTATCGCAACGATTTTATGAAATTGTTACAAATAATCTGAACGGAGAACTCTCTTTCGACCATCCAGCATTAAAATATAAAAATACCGTCCAAAAAAACGAGGAAATTAAATTAAACAAAACATCTTTATTAAATGGGATCGTTGAATGTTTAAAGAATAAAACAGAAGCAGATCGAAATAATCTTAATTGGATACTTTTCATGTTGGTGTTCGAGACGGAAAATTCCGAAATTGCACAAAATATTTGTCAATCATTTTGGAATCTGCAACTAGAGAAATACATTGGCAGTTCTTATGAAGAATTAAGTGACGAAGTAATTTCAAAACTACCTTGCGGGGAAAACACAGAAGCGTTTGTTCGCAAAAAGTGGCCTGACTTTTTCACCAAACAGTATATAACAGATACTCTGAACTTACATAACTACATTGAGAATATGGAGGAAATCTTAACTACGGGATCCCATACAACATTGCTTAAGCTTTCTCAATTGCTAGTTTCTAACCCAGAGACTATGGATGAATATATAATAGACACGTTTTTAAGACAACTTAAAAAACTGTCTCGCATGCCATCGATTTGCTATGTTGTGTAGGTAAATAATAATAAAATCATTTGAAATATGTATATATAAAAATGCACTATGTTACGATTATTTTACAGAACTGAAAATATATTAAAGTACTTCAAAAATATATATGTGCCTCACCAATTAAAAGAAAATGCGGACCGAATTATACGCACAGATTTTGAAAATATTGGTATATGCGCTGCAGTGTTAAATTCTGGTGTTGTTCTAAACACAGAAACCTATATTGAAGGCATTTTAATGGGTGATATAAACTTCGGAGACGCGAGGTAAAAATATTATACAGAAATTGAAACTTTGTAAAACGAATTCGATTTTTTCTTGTAGGATTGAAGAAATATATTGTCTAGAAATATATGAAAGAAAATACCTTCGCTTCCATCAATTGCGCTTAAGATATATTTTATCATTGCCAATCGAATATAAAGCTATAATACTCAACGAACTTCTTAATAAACTCGAAATTTTAAGTTCGAAAAAGCCAAGATATTTTGAGAATTCTATTGAGCATCGAATGAAAATGAGAATATTAAATGCAGTAATTTCCTTAATAATACAATCAAAAGGGGAATGTGGTTGTAGTGAAGACATACTAAACCTGCTATTAAATCACAATAATCAACTGAACATAACCTATATACTCGAGCTTCTTGTTGCGAAGTGTATAGCTAATGATGACATTATTATAAAAAAATTAAATGATGTAAGATAATATAAAATTCTAACAAGAAAGTGTGCATATGAAACACTGCAGTCGCCTATGTATTTTGTTCACTAAAAGCTAAACTTTGTAACAATTTTGCAGTTTTCATTCACGCAGTTTCTAATTGATAATCTATTAAATTAACTTATGCTCCTCTAAAGTACCTTAATGACTCAACAAAACACACATTATTGTTAATTACAAATTTAGTAATTAACTAAGTTTTCCATGAAGTCCGTATTTGGCTTTACGCATACGCCCGGTATTTATAGTAGAACATGAGTCCTTTTGAGTTGCTTATTGAGTGCGCAAAACTGTATATTGACTGAAATGCACAATATTAGTTACTAACATTATTGTATACTTTAAGGTAAACAAATACACACCTAGCCAGCAGGTGTCTATTATTAGCATGGTTTATTGTTACGCTGTCTTAAATCGGACCAAGCTTTCCAAAGACTATCAAAATATTGTTATAAACAAACTTCTACCTCTCACCATGGGACCCCATTTCCAGACACGTTCATACGCTCAGCTGGTTATTTATAAAATTTTGGAAAACCACAAATGGTACGTATATCTTAGATCCATTGTATCGCAGAAAAAAAATACATCATAAGAATATCAATATTTCAGTGATGCCGATACTTTATATCCAAATCAATATAATTTACAAGAAGCAATTGGTTCGGCTATTGGATCACAACTGAATGAATTTCTAAATGATGTACGGTTGTTGCTCCCATATATATATTTAGCTGATACTAAACATTTTTTCGATAATTTAATGTTTATTACAATTGCACCAGCCGACGAATATATGTCGAATTTGGATTTTCAAAAATATGAAACATCAAGGCATATATTTTCGAAGAAAAAGCGCAGTTTTATGAAAGAATTACACACACCTGAGCAAGTAGTTTTTGCTAGCAACAATGTAATTAATACACAACGTAAAATGAACCCGGAAACCGCTCTATGCACTAAAAGTAGCATTGCTGAGGAAGAAGCTTCTGTAAATTCTTATGTAAGTATGTGCTTATATGACTATGGTAATGTCAAATAAACCGTTATATCTTCTTAGATGTTTGTAGTGGCAAGTCTTATAGACAAAATTCCTAATATTGGAGGCATTGCGCGATCATGTGAAGTACTTGGTGTACGAAACTTGGTTTTAAGCTCAAAAAGAATTGTTGAAAAAGATGATTTCAAAAGTGTGAGGTAAGTATTCTATGTTATGTGTATTTTTTTGTTATCACTATTTAATTATAGTATGACTGCTGAAAAAAATTTGAATATTTTTGAAGTCCAACAAGCTAATTTGGAAGAGTTTTTAAAAGACAAACGCGAAGACGGTTTTGATATTATAGGAGCCGAACAAACTGTTTCCAGTCAGAATATAATTGGGTTTGCATTTCCTCGGAAATGTGTGTTGGTTTTAGGGTGAGTACAATATATTTATCAGATGTACGGATTTATTACAATACAATATTTTCAGGCACGAGAAGGAAGGTATACCAAGCAATATTCTGGCGTTTTTAGATTATGCTATTGAAATACCTCAATTTGGATTACTACGTTCCCTAAATGTTCATGTAACGGGGGCATTGTTTATGTGGGAATATTGTAAGCAGCACATCGTTGGAAGTTCGAGCACATAAAATTGTGACCATTTATATATATATTTATGTATATATGCACGTGTACTTAGGTATTGTCTTAATATCCAATAAAGTTTGAAGTTTTTCATCAACCATTTGTACGATTATCACTCAGTATATTTTTTTATCTAATTAAAGCAAAACAGCCATGCCTTCTATTCCTGGACCAATGGATAATGTAATGTATTTGTTGTTGTGCAAATTATGCTCATGTAGTAAGAGGGAAGTGAAAATAACGAAGGATTCATGCCATAGATCAAATATTTCAATTTGATCCATTAAAATTTCGTACAATACCATTTCTAAAATGTTTTGTTTGATTTTGATATGAAAGTGATAATATTATTCAATTCCAAGGTCGAAAACGGAAGTACGTAAAATATACTGTTCTAAATAAACAAGTAAAAGATGTTGAAGTTTTCTCTTAAAATAAATATTTATATACATTTTCATAAACAATTCCACAGTCTAACAGAAAAAAAACGCTAAGGCGTTTACATGTCTATTTTTTAACTTTCCACAGAATTTGTTTTGTCACTAGTAGTAACTGGATATTGCAATGGGTCCTGGCTCACAACGGGGAAGAGGTGGGACACATTTGTCAAATCGCCAACATCCGTTATACGAGGCTTTAACGAGTCACTAACGTTTGACTTGCTGAGTTGGTAATAAGCGGTGTTGCTGTGAGTTATATTAACAATAGTTCCTGTTAAGGGCAACGTTTCCAAAAGTTCTGTAGGACTGCTAAATGCCCCAATATTGACGGGAGCGATACCCGTAAGTACTTGTCCGGATATATTCGTTTGAATCGGTAGAGGTACATTACCAAGGTTAATATGGCTCTGATTGGAATGGGTGTCATAGAATGTTAAGTCCACTCGTTCTTGACTAAAAAATATTTATTTGTATTATTTATCGTATGTATATATAGTTGATGAAATTATGTATGTATTATATTGCATGTACTACCTTTCGAAACTGGTTTCGTTGTCATCGACTTCCGTTAATATTCCAATTTCATAAACAACAGCTTTCACAATATACCTATTCATAGAGCAAGAACAGTGAAAATATTAAAAAAAATTCTAGAAATTGTACAACATTGGGGACTTACAGGTTTTTCGGCGTATCGTTGACACTTGCCATCATTTCCTGTAACGTTGAGTTATCTACGTCGCTTGTGGAGTCCAGCAGGGGCAATGCTATCGCGCCAGTGGAGAGAAAAGCCACCAAGATGGAAGCAAAAACGGTGTATTTTACTGGCATCTTTACTTGATTTGCTGTAACCCGCTTATGCCTGATAGCTGGATCCCTTTAAAGATCGATTTGATCTCAACCACACAATTCCCCAGTAAACTTACGACTTAGACAGTTTGAACTTCGTTTCATAATTTACCTGGTTTTTATATCGAACTCATTTAACTGGAATTGATGTTTCGGAGCTTTTGCAATTTCGTTAATTAACATCGACTGTTAATTAACGATTCTAAGGTGTTAATTAGTAATATGATAAAGGAAGTGAGGCATGTGCTCTGAGGTGGCTCTAATTAATTTAGCGTGTTTTGTAGTGGTCAATTCCAAAGCGAAAGGGGCACATGCTCGTGAGTCGACTACTGAGAACCCTTGAAACGCTATTTACGTATTATGTGTGTAGATGTTGTTGTACATATTTATATACGAGTAAATAAACAAAATTTGGAAGATTGTTACAATATTTATTGTAAAAAGTAAAAAATCTAAGATTGTATTCTACATACTTATATTATATGTATTTCAAGCTCTGTGCGTACTATAACGTCAATCGAGCAAAAATGAAGTTTATTACTGCTCTGCAATGCTAATTCGTGTAAAAACAGCAATCTTTTGTGACGAAACATTTGAATCTCTTTATTCTAACGTCATATCGAAGAATGTTCTGTAAAATTTAAACGAAGAAATACTAAAAAAAGTATGGCAATGACAACTCTTATTCGAACGTACTTATATCGGATAAAAGTGGCTTAGGGTACCCCTTCTAATAGGTCCTGAACTCTCCGAAATCAAAAGGTCAAGGCTCATTTTGGAGCACTTTGAAAGAAAAAACACAATTTTTATAAAATAATGTACTAATTGTACCGTAAAATTAAAAATTACTTCGTAAATTATATACAGAAATAGGGTTAAACATTTAAAGAGGATCGGAGTAGTGATTTTAAAGTTATTAGATGCACTTGTAACACTTGGTTTCTGATATAAACAATTTAAAGTTTCGAAATCAATGTAAAACGTTCATAAAACAAGTATCAAAATACTTATTATTGCCAATTTTGCCCAAATCGACTTTAGACATAAAATTCTTGAGATATTATGCTGTCATTTGAAATAAAACATTTAAAAATTCAGATTTTTAGTGCATTATGTAGTATTGATTCTGAGTTTTAATAGATAGAAACAGGAAGAATTTAGATTTAAAAAATTAACAAATAAAGAAGGTCTGTAACCGAATATTGCAAATTCTTGCAACGATCAAAACCGGGAAAACCTTCAGGTACATAAGGTTTGTTAGTCATGAATGGCCTATGGCAATTTTTCACCATATTTTATAGATTACATTATATTAGATTAAATTAGAAAACACGCTTTCTAACATATTTGTCTTTATATGGAGTATAAAGTCAACCGAAAGTTAGAAAATCTTACTATTAGGTATATGAGGCCTAGGCGAATTATTGGTCCAATTCAACCAAACTTTTACATACCGACAAACTCTCACCGAATTGCAATAATAAATCTTACAGACTGACTCATATGTCCGGTAAAAAGTGCCTGTTCCTAGCACTGGGGTCTCTATATTCGGTGTATATGGACTTAAATAGTTTTGGTGTGATCTTTACAATTTCTAGATTTGGGATGGCAAACCTCAAAGGCACTATTTGTGCAAAGTTGTATCTGACAATTTTCAGTGGTGATTGATTTTTATTCTGAAAGGTGTAAGAATGATATCATTGGCCTCAACATCCGCGCCGTTAGTTCTGCTTTCTCCAAGCTAGATAAGAAAGCAAAGCAACTGGTCTGGCAGTGAACGAGGGCAAGACGAAATTACTTATGTCATCAAGCAACAGTCGTCGCACAAGCTCCTAAGCGCCATGGTCACTGTTGACGGTCATAACGTCGAAGTTGTGGATAATTTCGTCTATTTGATAGGAATTTGGTTAATGTATCTTTGATAGTTTATGTTCATGTGTTTTAAACTTATTAGAGGGCGGTGCCACGACCATTTTTTTTTTTTTAGTTTTACCCCAAAAATAACAGCTTTATATATTAATTAATTACTTAGTTATGGCATTTTATAGGGTTTTCATTAAAAGCGTTTTCTGGGCATGACAAAGGTTCGAGTACGACCATCTATGAACTCATCCTCACTTTTTTGCCAATAATATCTGAATTTTTACTCAAGTTATCGCTTGCATTGGCGGACGAACAGACACCCATCTGGATTCAATCTCGTCTTTTCATCCTGATTATATAACCCTATATCTAACTCGATTATTTTGATGAAATGCAAACAACCTTCTAATAATCCTGAGGTTGGTTGATTCATCCATCAATCAATCATGAGCTGTGGTGTTACTTAATTTTCTATTTTAATTTCTCTTTCATATACTATATATATTTTTTTTTATTAATTATATCTAATTGTATTTAAAGTTTTGGTCTAGAATTCACGGCTCAAACCGATACGTTGAAATTTTTATTCACACACATCATAAAATTTGAAAAGATGTGGTTTTCTACGCGAAGACCTTAATTTGGCTGCCATAAACTACGGATAGGCGCATTTAGCTTTCCATATATCGGATGACGTCTGCATATGTATTAACGAAACTTAAATAAATTTGATACTTTTAAGCTATATCTTCATTGCATATTAGGTATGTACAGAAGTATATACTTTACTAAAGGGTAATTAAAAGCATCACTCGAATCAAATCAAGCGAAATAAATTATCAAAGCAATTTGCACCTTACACGCTTGATCCGCAAAAGCTTTTGTGCTATGTATTGTATATCATCGAAACTTTAAAAAGCCTAACTCGTAGCCAATGTGCTTCTAAAAGAATTCGTGCCTGAGTGAAGCAGTCGCATCTGATCGTAAAATCACACTTCAAACGAATACGCTCGTATCTGCTGTGATGTGGGGTGCAACATATTTAGTAGTAAGTGATTAACAGTAAATTTCGGTTTGCAATAAAAGTTATGAATTTGAATTTTCAGTTGGTTAGCACATTGTGTGTAACAACTTTGGCACGCCCATCGCAATTGGACGATATTTTTGATGGATATTTAAAAAATGTAAATCTTTATAATCCCGAAACGCACTCACAAATAGTAAAGCGTCGAATCTATGAAGATAACCAAGATGCAAGTTTGAAGAAGGTCTCCTTACAATCACTCATTGGGGACTTAGAGCAGAATTTTTTACAATCAGCTTCTAGCGCTGGCAGTCTCGCACATCAAACAACAGAATCAACGGATAGCCATTTAAGTCCTATGGAAGATCATGCAGTACCCAAAAGAAAAACGGATAATGAATCAGGCCAAGTTATTTCTTCCGACAGCGATCACAATGAAACCGTGGTTGAACCAAAAAGTGTTGATTCAATAAATGCATCCAACGAAAACATTTCGAATAAAGAATCAGGATCTACTCGGATACAGGTTGAGCATATTTCTGTACAACCACATTTTGGAAATCTCCCCACTTTGCCGTCCTTTCAATTGCATCAAACCAAAGTTATATCCGCTACTTTGAAGGACACTGATTCTAAACCAACTCAAATCATCATTAGAAAGACAGACATCCAGGCCACACCATTGCAGGAAAAAACTGAAGCTATTAGTGAGCAAAGGGAGAAAGACAACAACACCAAACAAACTGCCAATGAGGAACCTGAAAATCTGTTGTCATCAACACCGAAAAACACGGTTTCGGAATTAAAACAAACTGAGGCAGAGCTTAAGGCAAATGTGGCTGAAATCGAGGCAGAGCCAGTAATATTATCAGCACGAGTTTAATATTTCTTTAAAATAAACCAAACGCAGATCATACCTGTGTGTTTGTGTAGATGAATACTTTATGTTAGTTATTAAAAAAGTTGATTCAAAGTGTAAATGCAAATCATATGACTTGCGCAAACAAACAAAGCAATTATGAAATGGGCTCAAATTGTAAATTCAATATACGGGTATGTATAGTATGTGTGTATAATTATTGAAATCTCACAACGCTTAAGCAAACAATGGCTGCACAGTTCCCAGCACGTACATGAATCAGTGTTTCTATGTGTGTTTTTGGGATATTTGAATTCAAAGTAACTTCACAGATATTTTTCTTTTATTTGTTGACATACATACATACATATGTATGTGTGTGTATATGTATGGGCAGAAGTGGATATGTATATATGTACATTCATATGTATATGTTTGTGTGAATCTGAGTTTCATTTATGCAAACGTAAAATTTTCTAGCTTTATTTAAATTAAGATTACATTTCATATCGTAATTTGCATTATAATCTTACAATTTCCAATAGATAATCTTGAATCAAGGAAGCTATCAAAATAAAATTGTCCAAGTCAAGCCATACATGCTCTAGTACTATATGTATGTATATATACGTATATACATATGTCGTTAATAATGTATATGCCGATTCTCGGTAAAAGACAAACAATCGGGATTAAAGTGTGATTCATTTCGAGGTTCCCTACTTTTTTGAAGAAAAGAGTACAGAAATTTCAAATTTAATGGGGAATGTTTTTTATCATTCGAAAGTACACTTGGCATTAATTTTTTGAAGATTATCTCTTTCAAACGTCGATCGTGGATACGTCTTAAATGATTCATCCGTTGACTCTAACTTTCAATGAGTCGTCGACTGGTAATTGGCGAATGACACGCGTGGTGTTTTTCTCCAAGGCGTGAATCGAAGCGGGATTGTCCGCTAGATTTATAAGACTTTACATATCCCCACAGGAAAAAGTCTAACGGTATGATCTCACACAATTTTGGTGGCCAATCGACCGTCCTAAAACTTGTAATTATCTGTTCACCGAAGTGTTCTCTCAATAAATCCATTGATTGATGCGATGTGTGGGAAGAGATGCCTTATTGTTGGCGATTATCATGGCGCGATAACGGTCGCCATTAACGGTTACGTTCTCAACGACATGATTTTTAAAAAATATAGATCGATGATTCCACCGGCCCACAAACCACACAAAACCGTTTTTTTTTTTTAATTCTGAATGGCAGCTATTGAATTTCCTCAGGTTGCTCTTCGTCCCAAACGCGACTAATTTGCTTGTTTACATACCCATTGAGCCAGAAATGGGTCTTATCGCTGAGCAAAATTTGGTTTGAAAACGTTGGATCTTCTTAAAACTTTTCGAGAGCCCATAGAGCGAAACGATGTCACTTTGGAAGGTTAAGCGGCTTCAGTTTTTTCACAAGTTGTCTTTTGTACGCTTTCAATTTAAGATCTCGCCACGTCAATCCGAGTTGCTCCGAACAGCTTCTTCGTGTAACGTGATCTGTCAAAAAAAGGCTATTGAAAAAAGTACCTCTACTTGGATGACCCGATAGTTTGTATGTTATACATTTGGGGTGCTTATAATTAAATGTTAATGAATTTGTAATACAATATCTGGTTTTGTGTTGTTTAATTGCTATAATTCCTACCTGTGTATTTTTGTTGCGGATTGGCATTTGTCTCGCAACATGTAGCTACTGAGTATTATAGTTTTGTTCACCTAACGGTTGTTTGTATCGCCTACTACGAATCGAGATAAAAATAAAGTTATATATACATACATATGTATATATGTAAATGATCAGGGCGATGAAAAGAGTGTAAATCCAGGTGACAGTTTGTCCGTTTATTCGTCCGTCCGCTTGCGCAAACAGTAACTTGATTGGAAATTGAGATATCTTAATGAAACTTGCTAAACAAAGTTCTGAGCGCCACAATAATATACAAGAATGGTATTTGGTATGACATTATTGCATCAGTATACTTAGAAATTTAAAAAAAGTAACCGTGGCCCGCTTTATGAAAGGGTTAATCTACATATCTTGACTGAAACCTCGTTTAGTATCGAACGGCTCGGAGAGGTATTTACCGATCCTGATGGAGCTTTTTGTATTGCTCAACGTGAGCTTACACAGTCGTATTAGTTTTACGGGAATACCAAACTCAAACATAGTGGCATAAAGGCAGCTCCTTTTCGTGGTGTCAAAAGCAGTTTTAAAATCGACGAAGAGGTGTCGATCCTCTTTTCACGGGTCTTTTTCAAGATTTGGCGCATGGTGAATATTTTTGGTCAGTTGTTGATTTTCCAGACCTAAAGCCACACTGACACTGATTAAGAAGAAGAAGAAGGCTTTAATATTTCACACAATACGCTCGATAGAACCTTATATGCGATGTTGAGGAGGTTTATCAAACGGTAGTTGGCGCAGATTGTGGGGTCTCCCTTTTTGTGGATTGGGCAGAGTACATTTAAATTCCAATTGTCGGGCATGCTTTCGACCGACCATACTCTACAAATAAGCTGATGCATGCTCCTTACCAGTTCTTCACCGCCGTGTTTGAATAGCTCGGCCGGTAATCCATCTTCTCCCGCCGCTTTGTTGTTCAGACAGGTATGACAGGTAATTCGAATTTCTTCATGTTCGGGTTCACCATCTACTGTTGTTATGCTTTCACTGCTAGCAAGTTGGAGAAGTGTTCCCTCCATATTTGTAGGTAACCTTCTGTTAGTCGCCTCATTATTTTCGGCCAGTTTGTCAAGTTCTTCGTACTCACGAATTTCGGCTTCTTTCTTTTTTGTCTGTGTCTGATTGTATCGTTGCAAGGTAGGTTGTCTGTTTTCTGTCCACTGCGGTACGGTACATCTCATCGTACCAGATGTACTTTTGTCTTTTCCGAAAACAGTCGTACGTAAGGTGCTTGAAATGCCGTCCCACAACATTATGACTGCTCAGTGCCAGTCGAGTAGAAAATCGTTCGGCTGTCTGTTGTGTTGTAGCTTCTCAACATGTAGCCATAAGGACCTACTTGCCTCAGTTCTTGTTCCGACAATCGCATTTCTTGGACGGCGGTGATGTCAGCCTTTACCCTAACTAGGACATCAAGGGCAGCGGCACCTTCCCAATTAAGAGACTGGACATTTCTGCTGCATACCCTTAAATCGTAATAAATAAACCTTTGCAGGAGTCGTCATCAAAAGGCCGGTTATCTTCTTTTCATTGGTAGTGCTTTTTACGTTGTGGGTGCGAAACTCAGCGCATAACCCTGAGGAGAGGATGTTTCGCCTTCCCAATTTAGCTCGATTTCAAAGCGAAGTTTTTTGGCTACCCAGGGGGTGCTTGGTTTAAAACCGACTGGTCACTGCCAAGTGAATGGCGCTAAGAGATTTTACCTCACTTGCGTAAACTTTTACACATGGTTTGATCCATCGCCCTAAGCCCCTTATGCTTCATTATATTAGCTCGTCGTTCCATCAACTGCAGTAATCCCCGTTGCCAATTCGCAAAGTACCATAAATCTTCCGCAGAACCTTTATCTTGAAAACTCGGAGCGCCCACTCATCAGATGTTGTCATCGTCCATGCCCCTCAAGCACCATATATCAGGACGAGAATGATGAGTGACTTGTATAATTTGTGACGGAGACAAGTCGCGAGTGCAACGGCTGTTTGTTAGATGACAGGAGATGTTTCGGCTTACCCTCGTTCACTACCAGACCCATTTGCTTTGTCATAATTTAATAAGATACCAAACATGATTCACTTTCGTTCAAAAGTTTAATTTCTTAATATAAAGATTTTTTCTACTACTGATGATATTTTCCCATCTTTGATCCATGCCAGTTTGGTTAGATTCGAACTTAGTCCTTTCTTACTTGTGTTAACATAAAGGTTTGCCAATACTTGAAGGTGGTCTTTACAAATTGCGACAGCATAAAATGTACGCTTTACTCGAACTTAGGCTTTCCTTACTTGCAAGTGTTCGCTCCTCACATGCTTTGCACTTAAAGACAGTGTATCTATCTAATCTAATACGCCATCAACTCGAAAAATAAACCAACTGCTTGCACAGAGAAAGACCGTTGGGCAACTAGTTGGCCCTCTGGCTCATACTAGTGGTAAAGTAGTTTTTAATTCGTAGATTTCACCAATAGGTACTCACGTTCAATATCTGTATGTACATACATATACATAGTATGTAGATGTAGGCCGATGCATGATTTTATAGTTAGAAGCCAATAATGATGTAAACTAACATGATAAGAGATTGATAACACCGGGCCCTTCAACTATTTATTTTAATACGTTATATTTGGGAGAATGCAATGTAAAGTTTTGCATAAATTTTTACATTTCTCTGTTATGGTTTAGTATACCCACGAACAAAAGTATGTAATGCTCGTACCCGGCATTAAAGAATTCCCCACCTCTCTTGATTGGAAAAACGGCAGAAGTTATTACTTTGATAAGATATCGAATTGAACGCCAGATGATAAACGACTATACAATACTCCATCAAATCATACTTTCGTCAACGCCAGCACTTGCTAAGCAGTTAAGGTTATCGCCATTAACGTCGTAGGTTTCTGTTTTCGCAGTCACAAGTTGTAAAAATTGCTCGGTGAAAGCTAAAGGAAGGGTAAAAGCCCTTTGATTAACATTTATCTTGGAAATACTCTCGGAAAGCAATATAAGCATTATGGCTTCTAATGTCAATACCGGGTTTGCCAAATGTTTCATCTTCTTCATGGCAATTGTGATATTGGTAATTATTCTAATTTATTAAACGCTCAAAAATACAAAGGAAAATATTCATATATGATTTTCGGTCACAACATATACCATATGTATATACAAACATACGCGTGCAAATGTGAATAGGTTTAAAGATTCATCCAAACCTAAATAATATGTAAATCGAAAAAAAAATAAAGTGTTTAAATTATAAAATATGCATAACTCCAACTTAACTTCTTCTATTCTAAACTTAAGTTCAAATTTATAAAATTCTGGGTTCGGACTACGGAGGGTGATAGATTTGAAAAAAATGTGGATTTTCTAATTTGTTGTGTATAGACGTATGTACATACGCACAAATGTTGATTGTTGTTTGCGGAAGCATATAGCGGACTATACCTATCTATCATTTGTGGAAGCGTTGACGAAAGCGTGAATCACTTTATATTTTCAATCATTATTACCATAGTTGTAAAAACATTGCATAATCACGTGTACATACATACATTGAAATGCGGATACCTTTTCAGCTCCAAGGCTGCGTCTATCTTGGTTTGTCAATATACGGAATAACTCAGGAGAGCTGCCAGAATGAAGCAACGACAGATATAACCAAAAACCCCTTTGCATTTGTAATGCGCTTGATTTACTTTCAAAGTATGTGTGTTTCTAGACATGTATGTATGGATATATAAACATTTAAACTGTTTATAGGTGTAAAGCAGCAAGTGAAGAAATTCTATAATTACCACAAAGACAAGTATTAAGTTATATAGTGAATTAAGAGTAATCATTATGGCATTTAAACTCATTCCTACTACATATACCTTCATAAATACGTAATAACTTATCTAATTTTGTATAACTGCCCTGCAGGTCAAATTAATAAGCTACTATTTTGCAACTAGTGTGAACTAGAGTCCCAACTAGCCAGATGACTCTCTTTTGCGCGAGCAAGCAAGTAGTATTTTTTTGAGTTCTTGAAGTACCAGATGACAATTGCCAGATATCTTTTGGGAACCTAATACAGACCACATCGAAAAATATGCACAAAATTTATATAGGTTGTCAAATATCTCCCTTCCGCCTTTTTGCCTTTTAAATTTCGCGGCTATGTAAAACAGTTACAGAGCTTGTATCTGGCAATACTACACATCGTTTGAAAGGTCTTGACATAACCTACAAAACGACGATATGCCTGATTAGTTTGGATATTGTGTCCAACAGTTATAGACGTGTAAACATGGAGTTCGTTAACGGCGAAATTTGCGCTATTTTAAAGTTTTCCTTCGTCAAAGGCAAATCCGCTAGAGAAACGTTCCGTGAGATTAATATTGTTTTGGGGGATGGTACTCTATCACTTCGAACTGCGGACGAATGGTTTCGACGATTCAGAGCGGGTGAAAACGACACCATGGATAAGCCACCCGACGACGAATATCGATCAAATCATGGAAAACATCGTGTTAGAGAGGGATGTGGCATCTCGTGACATCGCCCAGAAGATGGAAGTTAGTCATCAAATCATTTTAAACCATCTGCAAAAGGCTGCATACACAAAAAAGCTTGATGTTTGGGTGCCGCATGCTTTGACGCAAAAAAAATTCTGGATCAAATCAAAGCCTGTGATATGCTGCTGAAACGCAACGCACTCGACCCATTTTTGGAGCAGATGGCGACGAAAAATGGATCACATACGACAATATCAAGAGAAAACGGCCGTGGTCGAAGGCCGGTGAATCGTTCCAAACAGGTGGCCAAACCGGTATTGACGGCCAGGAAGGTTTTGCTGTGTGTTTGGTGGGATTGGGCTGCTCCCATATGGCCAGACGCTTAATTCTACCATCTACTGCCAACAACTGGACCGCTTGATGCAGGCGATCGACCAGAAGCGTTCAGAATTGGCCAACAGGAGTGTGTAGTGTTCCACCAGGACAACGCCAAACCACACACTTCGTTGATGGCTCGTCAAAAGTTACGGAAGCTCGGATGGGAGGTTTTATCGCATCCACCATATAGCCCAGACAGAGCGCCAAGTGATTACCACATGTTCCTGTCCATGGGGAAGGCCCGTTTTGGTGTAAAGTTGAACTCAAAAGAAGCTTGTGAAAAGTTGGTGACCGAGTTCTTCGCAAATAAGGAGGGGGTTTCTGCGAGGGGGGTATAATGAAGCTGTCGTCAAGATGAAAATAAATTATCGAACTAAACGGCGCATATTTCAAGTAAATCCGATCACAGTAAAACTTTTTATAAAGCATTGAATAAATATCAAAAAAGCGGAAGGGAAATATTTGACAACCTTGACAATATGTGAATTATAGGGTTCGTTCATAAAAAATGGTGTAGCTGGCCGTAGATTACGGTCATGAAAATTTAGATTTATTTGACTTGATGTGCTATTTTAATCAAATTCTGAACGTTCAGTTTCTATGAGTTGTATTGCTAGTAGTCTATACATTAATACGATCTACACAATTTCTTCGAAAATTGCAGCATTGCCTTAGACATTAGCCCATGCCACATTTCGTGAAGACATCTCTTCAAATAAGAATCCAAATAAGAACTTGATTTTGATCGTTCAGTTTGTACAGCAGTTATGTAGTATATGCTGGTCTGATTTCGTAGTTCCAACAAATGAGCAGCTTTGTACTGTGAAAAGGACGTATGCGAAATTTCAGATCAATATTTCAAAAACTCTGAGGGACTAGTTAGAGTATATACAAACAGAAGAACATGACTAAATCGACTTAGCTCTTCACGCTGATGAATTTTATACAGATACGTATATTTTAAAGGATCTTAGACGTTTCCTTTGGGGTTTTACAAACTTAATATACGCTGTTCGGGGATAAACATTGAAATATTGAAATGTTAACAGAAAATCCAACTAAATTCCCTTGTGTAGTTTCTATATTCAATCAAAACAATGCAACATTTTGTAAAATCATTCTATACTTACTAGTGGGACGGGTGGGCAAGTCCCAAGACACATGATATCTTATTCGCCACTTCATAAGTTCTAAAACCTATAAAAATCTATAAATTTTAGTTTTCAGTATGGCTTTTTGGAAAACTCCAGCTGTTGCTATTGTTGTTTCAGAAATAACATTCTCAAACAACTATGGGAAATACTTAAACTGTATTGTCTATTCTAATAAGAATTAATATTTCCTTATGCCTTTAATTCTTAAATTCTTAGAGATTTACTTTTAAAATCTTTTGTCGATAAAGCTGCGAGTCTTTGAAAAATACACAAGATATTTTTTCTTAAAAATATCGGCGCGGCCTTTTAAAAACGAAGATATGTATATTATCTCTTTAAGGAGAAAATTGCGGAAATCCAAAAGTATCAGCGCCAGATCTTTCGAGCGAAATTGTAATTGAAATGGTTTGGTCGAAATCATTTGAAATTACAAATCGGACGTACATATTTCTGATCACATATGCAGCAGTAAGCGCTTTATGGATAGTAACATCTCTGCTTGTTTTAGGTGAGTTAAATTTGAATGATATGAAAACATCTACCTATACATACTAATTTCAAAACTATAAAAACTATGTAAAAACGAGCAAATGGTTTTCCCAACTGCCAAAAGTTAATAATTTTTATTTAAGAGTTCGGGAAAGTACCATTAATGGTACGTTGCCAACTTTATATATGTATGTAAATTGTTTGCGAATTTTGTTTCAGTGATCTCATTAATTGGAACAAGAAATACTTTAAAAAATATTATCTACATATATACAGTAATGTTAATTTTTTGTTTACATCATAGCTTCAATATGCGGACGTGTTACAAAGTTCGTCGCAGCCATCTCATTTTGGCCATGGTTTTTAATAGTGATCGGAGGAAGTATTCTAGATGGCGTAGCAACTGGTTATTTTATAAATGACATTATACACACAACTGTAAGTAATACATGCATATGTATGTATGTATGTTTCTTCGTGGGTTGAAAAGGCTTTGTCCTAAGAATGAAATAACATTTTGTTTTAATGAAAATATGGTTTTATCTTTCGACATATTGATATTGGTTAGATAATGTGAGTATTCGAAGCTTATAAAACTGGCGTTCCTTGACCTCTTCATTTGAGTGAAATTCTTTTAAAACGAACCACTTTTTGAGTCTGAAAAAGAAGAAATAGTCGCGAACTGACAAATTTGGCGAATGAGTTGGGTGTGATAGAGTATCCGTGTGTTTTGCGTGAGTACCTACTGTCGACAGCATACCTCACGGTGCTTTCTATTGCTAGAAGCACATAGATCAATACAAT
Organism: Bactrocera correcta; assembly: GCA_027475135.1. NCBI lineage: Eukaryota > Metazoa > Arthropoda > Insecta > Diptera > Tephritidae > Bactrocera > Bactrocera correcta. The sequence continues at coordinate 153,839,484 of CM050325.1, forward strand.
ACGTTGTTGGGTGAGATAGTAGAAAGTAGCCTAACTCCTTCAATTTATCAGTCGTATTGTGAACGAAAAAAACATTCGATGTACTGAAAATACGGTACCCGTCGCCGCAAGGACTTTATTTTTCTAGGAACCCTCGAATTATATAACCTACATCTTTCTTCGATATATCAGTGATTGTAGCTGACTCACTAAATTTCGGTTTTACCGCCTCTTGTGGTCTTTCTGAACGAGATGACTGTTTGTTGTTAGAAAACAACCATTTATTAACACCCAAAATTCACTTTTTTTTTTTTCATTGTAAAAAAAATATCAAAATTATTCTAGTTAAGCTCAGTACTCTAAGGTAAGGATTGAGATTTTTCAACCCATGCAAAATATTCATAATTAAAATGTTGTTAAATTGTAAATTTATTTGCTAAACCATGTTAACATGTTCAAATTTTAGACAGTATACGATGCATTTACATATATCGGAGCGGATACCTCAAACAGTGTTTTAATGAACTATTTGGCAAACTTTGATGCCTACTTTATTACACCTGCGGTAGTAATGACTTGTTTGAGTTCGCACGTGGTGCTCATATGGCTGCTCAACATTTTTGGAACCGGATTTTGTTTGTCATTATCTCACGTTCTGGCAAAAAACGTAAAGACTTTCAATTTTTGAGCCAATGAATGTATCTCGATGAGATCAATTAATGTTTTATCTTTTCAGAGTTCTAATGCAGTAACAAACGAAAGTTCCACCAATTCCTCAGGTGATCAAAGCTCTTCTACTGCAACCATTGAAAGACATGTGATAGATACCAACCAACGCAGAACAGAAGTGCCCTCCATTCAACCTGGTGCGAATACAAAGGAGATAGTAATTGAACAAGTTCCAATTCAAAATGAAAAAAGCTTCAACGGCGACTCAACACCAGTTGCATTGGCTACAATTCGCCAAGTCTCAGCGTTGTCAACACAAAATGATAGCGAACAATTGAGAACAGCTGAAAATAATAATATATCATATCGCCATGCTGATTCACATCCGGATCGTCTTGACTATCCAGCCACGAACTCCAGGCCGATTTCTTCCGTTTTGCCTTTGGAACAAGCTCAACACCTATCAACAGAAACACCTCTAAATAGCCGCTTTTCAAATTTAGAACAGTCAAACGCACGCCTGAACGCAGAACTACGCAGTCAATTACCTTGGTCCTACACCAATATGATAGGTAAACCTCAAGTACCACTCAAACCCCAAAAGCAAATTTATCCGGAGATTCCAAAGCCTGATTATACTTCCTAAACGTGATTTATATTTTCTGTTAAAGTTTGAAACATGCTTCAAACCTTTGTGAAGTATTTGTAAATCGAACACGGGTGTGATACTTTTGCGCAAACCTGTATATTTTAAATAATAATAGTGCTAATACCAACAAAATTAAACTGGTAGCAATCGAAGTCTATATATAAAGTAGCGAATGACAAATAATTTGTTTCCAATAATGTAAATAAATAATATCAAAATGTTATCTTGATTATATATGTTAAACAATGTTAAAACTTTAAAAAAATTTTTTCACAATGTTTCCATTTCTGACAGTAGGGCAAATACCGCTAGATGGGTGATTTTAACAAGCTTTCATAAAACCATTATTTCTTGACATCAGATTTAATTATTGTTTTCAAACCCTCAATAAAACTCCTTTTCTTTGTTATATTTGTAGAAAGACCTACAAGTTTTGGTACCTAGTGAATTCCAACAGTTCGATGTCTAGTTTGTGGTATACATAGTTGGACCCAAAACACGTGTAGAACCGTTTCCTACCTTCCTTCTCTTACAATTTACAGTTGCTGCATGTGTGTTTATATTATTTTCAATGTAGTTGTAAGTCTGTATATACTTACCCGAACCTAGATCTATATAGTAAGTCTTTGTAAGTTTTTGTCTTGTCATAATTTGGCCATATCTGCTTCGCTATCCCGCAATTGGTTGAAGATTTCCAACAATTTTGAGTAATTTGTTCATATTGTGTATAGATTTCCTCTTGATCGTTCCTAGCGAACACGATATTATCTCTGCCTCGGATCCGGCTAGAGAAGCTTCTGACTTATGCCAAATTATGGAAATGTGGATCCTTCCTACATTTCCTTAATAAGCAGGAATTGATTTTTGGTGAGAACAAGACTAGTAGTACCGCATGACTGTTTGCGTAAATTGTCGTTTTCAGTATCCTCCCTTAGATGTACAGTAAGAACTAATACTTATGTTAGCTAAATTTAATAGGCGTAAAGATTGGGAGATATAAAAATCTCCGCAGTATTCCCCGACCCTACACTGCAGTCATTTTTGGATCCGTCGGTATATATAGTAATAGTATCTTCCTTTTCTTCTTAACCTCTTCTTCATTTACGTTAGATGGTAGGGTGCAATAATAACAGGAAAGTATTCTCTCTGAATTTCAATAATACATAAATATTGCTGAGTCTTACCAATATTTGAAACATATGTACATATACTGTGATAGTCAGCTACGCGCACGTCAGCTTTGCTAAATTTAATGTTTTTGTCGTATTATTTTAAAAGGAAGATATCGATTAGATAGTGTTGTTGTTGAAGTGGTTGTTATCCAGACAATATTTAAGTGACAAAGCGCAAGTTTTTTGTCATCCATCTAATAGGAGGCCGTACAACGTTCTGCTTCGATAGGGTCAGACCATAGGAAAACGGGCGTTAGATAAGTGGGTAGGGCAGGTAAAGAGAGCGATTGATTGTTCTGCCGCTACAACAACAACAACAGTGATCGATTGCAGAGAAGTAAGATGTTGACTCCAAGGACGCCATTCACTGTGAGTCAGTAAAGGTGTCCAATGTGAATGGTGTTCTGTGCATGTCTGAAGTGCTTTTAATCGTGTATTATAACTTATGTATGTATATCCATATGTCAATTTAAATAACGTGTTATCACTTGGTTTTAGAATAAACATATTTGTTGTATTCTGCGTATGCCCACAATGCTCTAAGAGTGTATAGTTTTTTTTTAAACTGCTTCATCAATTAGGATCTAAGAAAACTGTCAGAATACTTTATACATTGTTGAATGAATTTTGTTATATTCTGAATTTTTATTTGATATAAATCATTACAATTTTTAATTTTTTTTTTATATCCATATATCCATGATTTACTTTATGATGCAAATATGTTCCTGATCAAACCACCCATCACCTGGCAAAATATTGTAGCAGAAAATTCAATTTCCAAAGCAGTGTCACAAAATGAATGACTTTATGATTACACATACATACTTTTTTATTACAAGCTAGTACAAGAAAACAAAATACAGAAAAACAATCCTCCATTATTTAGTTTTCATTAAAAGGTTCGATATGATGCTATTGTAAGCACATATAAAAAGTTTTTAAACATTTCAAAAATCAATATATCGCATTTAATTCAACAGCAAGTCCCAAGCAGCATCTTCTTCTGTGGCCTTTCCAGTATTGGCGCTTTTGTTGGCTACATTTTTAACATCAAGAGTATTGAAACCTTCACTTATTTTTTGAGAGCTTGATTGAAGATTAGTGTTTTTCTTAACCAATGTCGTACCCGGGCCTACTCCAGTTGCTTTCGGTTGTTGGTAAGCACTTTGATATCCAACTGATTCGAATCCTGACCAGTTATTATCATTCATTTCACCGAGTTGTTGATGATACGAATTAGATTGAGTTATGGTTGGTTTAGAGGAACTATCTCCCCAATCCCAGTCACCGTCACCTGTAATTGGAAGCTGGTATTAGTCAAATTGTTAAAAGAATAAATCTTTAACAAAGAATTACCACCAACTGAATGTGATCGTTGATAGGAGTTATCATTGCTAACGCTATTGTTCCCATTTGGATTGAATTGATTAGATGCTACATTACTTCCGCCAATATTGTTCCAACCTCTTTTGCCGATATCTGTTACCTAATGAATTTCGATAAATATTGGAAAGTTTAAACAAGAAGTTTCAGTAGGAAAAAAATAATAAAAAAAAAGTCATAAGCAATACGAACCTTGTACGCCACATCGGAAACATGACCTTGGACAGTTTCTAATAAACCGCCTTCTTTAATCTGAGAAATTATATACATAAAAAAAAAAATAAATAAACCAAAAACTGAAAACAAAACAATGTGTACCCTTATTTCTACAAATTAATATAAAAAAAAATAAGACAAAATATGCTAACTGAAGAAATGAGCAAGTTGTAGTACTACAGATAGAAAAACATGGAACCAAAAAAAAAAATACCTAAATCATACCTTTGATGAGGCCAGGCTTACAGTCGTCACAGCTTTTTCCTTAGCCGTACTTGCAATTTTAGAAGCTCCTGCCGAAAATAAGCTCCAACCCTGTTTTAGAAATTATATAAGATGAGGAAACATTTTTTTGCAATGTTATCTTTACCGAAGCTAAGGAAGAAAGCGTAGAGTCAATAATTTCCTGAGATTGCGTTTTTGATGGTGGATCTCGAGAATATCCGAAGCCTGAGTATTTTCCTCCTTGGCTAGGAGGCAAATTGCTGAATATTTTTAAACGTAAATTATTTTTAATAATAAATATATACAGTCGGGGTAAAGAAAACCTACTCTGGACGTGAGGCATTTTCCATTTTTCGACGTTCGAAAAACTCTTCCTTTTGCTCTTTGAACTCAGGCGTATTGAACTGCTGATAATTATTTGTAATATTACCACATCCACTGTTTGATTCTGTCTGATAACCACCTTCAGAACCACTACTTTTGGAATGAGAAGTATAGTTGATATTTTTATCACCGAAATAATTTGTGGTAGCCGAGATACGTTCTTGTGCTTCCTGTAAATCCCAAGGCTTTCCTTGGGCTAGAGTGGATATTTTATCCCGGTATAGAGCAGCAACCTTGGAATTATAGCGTTGGGTAATGGGTGATCGATCATCCCAATCAGGATGATCTTCGAAAAATTCTCGAGCTTTACTGTTTCCTCCGACTTTCATTTTTTCCAATTCAATATCTTTCCACTTGTCCATCGTTACGGAACGTACAAATGATATGTGCACGCCCAGACCGCGGTGTTTCCCTGAACATTCCAAACATATCCATATGCCATACGTAACCGAAACCCACTGAGGATTGTGTGTACCGCACTCAAAGCATTTCTAAATAATAGAGTAGTAATAGTATAAGAGTATATAGTTACCCGACAATTAACATTATTTTTTTAACAAACCGAGTTTTCATCCTTGGGCTTTAATTCTTGAAGAACACGACGTGTACGTGGACTAGCCATTTTAAAAGAAAATACAATTTTTTAATAGTTACGAAAATAAAAATAATTTTAACTCAACATATTTCAGCACTTATTTTTCGTATTGTCAAGAGTACGAGGTTGTCACACGCATAAAACAAATTGTTGACGTGTGATATACAGTGTGCTTCCTTTATTTGTTTTACCCCTTTTAAATTATTTTGCAAAAATATTAAGAACATTTTTTTAATTTCATATTCAAAGATTTTACAATTTGCTTTTAAATTTCAAATAGCAGTTAGTGAAGCTTAAGAGATAAAATTGTTTATTTACTTTTATAAACATCTAGTATTATTGAGATGTAACACATTAGAGAAAACCTGGCAACCATATTATGCTTAAAATTTTATGAAAGAAATAAGTCCAGAGAAAATGTTTGATATTATTTTACTAACGGGTTCGCCAGGTAATTAGTATTTATAAGGAATATTCATGTAATGGTGTTTGCAAAAGATATTTACATACATACATATGTTATTTTAAGGTGTGGGTAAAACAACATTATTGCGAAAGATATTTGAAGAAGTTCGCCTGATTTACAGTTGCCAGGGGTTCTTAACTGAGGAAGTACGTAATGAACAGACACATGAACGTGTTGGTTTTGATGTTGTGACCTTGTCTGGCCAGCGTTGCGTGTTAGCGAGGTTTGATAAGAAGGGTGATATTCATTTAATCTATTGTTGATATTCATTTAATCCATTTTAGGGCACTGTCCGAAAATAGAAAACAGATGCCGAAAGTGGGAAAATATTCCATTTACATAAAAGATTTCGAAAATCTTGCACTTCCCTTGATGGCATGTGGAAATTTCAAATATGAACTTCTGATTATTGATGAAATTGGAAAAATGGAATTAAAAAGCAAACAATTTGAACGAGCTTTATATGAATTAATTCATAAAGTGCCCATTTTGGCTACAATTCCATGCGCATTTATCAAAGAAAGTCAACTTATTGAAAGTATGAAAAAGTCTCCTAAATCCAAGATATACGAAATAAATAAAAATAATCGTGATGCAATACAGAAGGAAATTGTGAAAAGTATCAATGCTATGTTAAAGAATTAGATAATATTTAATTTCTTTTAAAATACAGTACATATTTGCATATCGTTTACGTTGCTTCTGTTTGAGGCATTTGCGAAGGTTGCAATTTATTTTCCCGGATCGACCGTTTTCGTGAACGTTTGGGTGATTTCTCAAAATCCATTTCATTATATGTTTGCTCAGTTGCTCGCCAAACCATTTCCTGTCTTTGAATAAGTTCAGGGTATCTCTGTTCAAACTCTTTGTTGGGAGACAATAGTAATTCCCACTTTTTTTCAGAGTTAAGACGAGCAACGGATTGTAGAACCTCAGCAGCTTCGTCAGGTGGGAGTTGAGTTGCCGTTATTACTTGGCGACGATATAGATACTTGACACGAGAAAATCTGAAAAGCTATATAAAAATAAAATTAAATAGCACACAATTTTGAATATTTGTACAATATTTACCACGTAATCTCGTGCTCGTATCATTAGCTCTGAAGAAACACCATTTGAGTTAGATAATGTATCTGTAGGATAAATAATATCAGACTGGGGTACCCAATTGCCATGTATAAGTACTCCAACTTGGGGTAAAGCGCGAAGAACTTTTTCACTAGATATATTGCAATCATTACAATCCTGAAGTATAGAGTATATATCTTCAAAACTCATCATTCGCACTGAAAAAAAGAATAATAATAATTTAAACCAACAAAATTTTCATAACATGGGGCACTCACCATCTCTTAGAATTACTTTAAGTTGGTCAATAAGAGACATTGACTTTAATCGAGTTTTGCTTATAACCTTAGGTGGAAGTACGGCATCTATGCCCTGATCCTTACCATCCTCAGGTAGAAGTTTCTTAACATACTTGTGGAAGTCCAATTCTAATGCCAGGTTAATTTGCTGATTTGTTGCAAATAACTTTTGTCTTTCAAGTTCTGCTGTGGGTGACTTTCGCGGGTGCCAATAAGTCTCACACCATGATTCTTCATTGCTTCGTTTTATAAAACTTGCATATCCTTGCCTTTCCTTAGCTTTTGACTTTTTATTTCCTACCCCAGATTTTGCGAATTTCACGGTCACTTGTTGTAATTCTTCCTCATCATCTTCATCATTAAGGGCCTTCTGCTCTGCCTTTAATCGTTTGTCTTCTTTGTCAAAATGAGATAATGAAGGGCGTAACTGTAGTATATTAGCCAAGGGTGTCAGATGCAATTCCTTATCCGAAAGGATGCCAACTACATATTTGTCCACATCATCCAACGAACGTGTGCTTGTAAAAGCCTGCTTATCCATGACTCCACGTTTGTAAGTGGGACGTTCCCCTTTTGTTTGATTTTTTCCATCAGAAGCCAAAGCGAATTTTTCTCCTTTAAAGCGGTCATAAAAATTCGATTCTGTGTTTAACGCAAAATCAACCTTCACTTCTTGGTTCAATGGCTTTACGCAGCAGTTGACCACAGCTGAATTATCAAAGTTGCTTATTTGTGTTTTGGTCGGATATTGGAAAAGATATAGGTTTTCTTGAAGATTTTTGGACAAAAAAATGGGAATCTGTAATACATAAACTTTATAATTACTAAATACGATCACTTTTAATAACAAACGCAAGAACTCAACTCACTTCTTCTATAATGACATCATCCCCAAAACATTTGTTGGACATTTTGTTATTTTATATGTAATTATTATAACTTAAAATTAATTATTATACTTTAAAAACTTTCTTTTTGCACAAATATGACTTTGAAGTATTTACATTCGAAACTTGACGATTCAAAACACACAAGCGTGAAGAGTAGCTTAGTGCTGGAAGATATTTTCAATAGTATGTATCGTTATCGATAAAAAGTATGTACTATTATCGATGTCTCGAATAAGAGTCAAACTTTTATTGTATTCAATTAAATATTAGACTAAAATAAAAAAATATAAATGTATATTAGCAGAAAGTTAACGAATACCCCGCAAACTACCAGCGCAATCAAAGAAACCCAAGATTCACAGAGCTAACTGTCAGAAATAAGAATATAAACATGTTACCGGGCATGAACTGCTCAGTGCCTCTCTCGCAATATTTGAATTGCGCAACAAAAATTGCCGTGTCTGAACAGACTTGATTTGAAGGTGTTATAATGGCATGCACTGCAGTAACACTACTTAAATAATATTAGATTAGCGGATACTGCGATGTTATAGGGTTACAGAATTTTGAATCTACCACTGTCTTGTGCGTACAAATATCTATGTAATATGATGCATCGGTCAAAACCGTTAAAAATCCAAATGCGAATTTTAAAAGTTGCGTGTTATCGTTTTTTAGTTGTTGCAACGTACGTTTTATCATACATATATCGTCACCTGAAATGCAAAATAACATAACATTTTCGGAAATTTACAGTGGCATGAATGAAACACGATAAATAAATGGAACATGAGTGAAAAAAATTTTAATATTGGTTAAAACTGGTTTATATCTGAGCGCAGAACCTGAAAATGTTGAAAAAAATATGTACATACATATGTAATCTGAAGTAGTGAAGCGCAATCAATAAGACACTCAATTTCGAATTTTTTGATGATACGTTATTTTGCATTTCAGCTGAAGATATGTATGTACATACATATTTACATATGAGAGACAAAGATATGCACCATAATTGTATTATCATTAGTCGTAGTGCAGCAATATATTTATTTTTTTTATTATTCTATGAATAAAGAATATTAAATAATACATGATAATAAATATGTAATACTCGCGATTATAAGATCTGATTTGAAATACTTATGTACATATGTATGCACAAATATATTGAACAGACATACATACAAACAAACCCAAAACATATGCATTCATGATGATTAATTAAGATGTATACATATGATAACCTATTGACCTAAGATATACATTTTGGCAATTGATTGATTACATATGCAGATGTGCACTTGACAACAACCTCATACCATGAGAGCTTAATTATTTCATTGGAATGAAATATTTCTCTCTGGATGACGTGTCTATCAATTTTAGTCCCACACAAGTCAATCGAAATTAATTTATTTAAACAGTAATTCATAGAAACTTGTTTAATAGTTTTGGGATTTTTATTTGTTTCTATTGGAACATGCATACATAATATGTATGTATGTATATATGTACATAAATGGGCACATATTAATATTTTTTACAATTTTTAAATGTGCCTTTTGCAAAAATTATGGCCTTCTTTCATGGTCGTTTCCGGCATCTTAATGTTCTCTTCCAACGAATAGTTTTTCTGAGCCCACTCCCAGCAAGTGCTTAGCCCGCGATAACGTATAAATTTGATTATAAAACAAATTAAATACCACAAAAGCAAGAGATAGAATATTTGGTCGAAAAATAGAATAATAGCTAGAATTACTTCCAATGAGTTCATAGTCCCTTTATAATCGTCCAACCACTTATCGGTGTGTTCATTATCCCTGGAAACTACACATAATAATATATATATATACATACACATATACATATATACAAATATACATATATACATACATGTACACAAATGTACATATTTAAGATTGAGAAATCTTGATTACTTTATAACTTTACCTTTAATGCTGCCTAGCTCTATGGTTGAGTTTACATCGATTTTAAGGCAATGGAAAACTTCGTCCCATTTCCGTTCAGCTGAAAGCTTGTCTAAATCCCGACATCGATTTAACATTTTTTGTTGACGCTCTTTTCAAAGTGAGGCAATGTTACTTTATGACGGAATTTTCTATGTGACATGATACAAAAATAATATTTAAGTACGCCAATGCATATTAGATGTGGCTTGACTATAGAGCTCTTAAAATTATTCGAATTACCTGAAAACCGAATATTCTAATATCCGGTTTGTAACCGTTCGTATGAATATTAACTGATTTATATTTCGAATGGTCCTTTTACTGCTAGTATTCGAATAGTTGCTCTACTGAGACTATTCGAATAGTTGCTATGCTCGAAAATTTGAATAAATGAAAATTGTTCGGAATCCAAGATTTGATTTTTCTTGTTTTAAATTTATGAAAATATCAATTTTGAACGTAAAGTTTCTATACTATTATATACGTAGGAACAGTTTGTACAACGGTTAACGGGTCGAAAACGAGCGGTTAATCGAAGAGTCAACGACTTACAACTATCCGGATATTGCAAACATATTCTCCCTATTAACCCTATCCAGTTAGTCGAATATTAAGAGTTGTATTGCTGTTAGTTAATGAGCGCGACACTACACTTGGAATACAACGGGATGGTTCTTGATGTCCCCCATCGAGCACCTGCGCAGTGGGGTCCGCAAGCAAGAAGCATAAGGAACTCCTCTCCAAACAGTTTTTGCTGGGATGCTTTCGTAGAAATCATCCTCGCAGTCACCTGCTTGTAGTTGAACCGCCTCCTCGATAACATATCTAATCCTTACCCTCCTAACGGGGACTAGATAATCGTTACAACAATAACAATCGCTCTACTTGACTCGTACATGATTTGTCAGATCAGAATATATAAAAGTGTTCCATAATTACTCAATCTGACAAAATTTTGTTGATAAATTGTATCTAAATTACCAAAACTATTTAATGTTGCAACCAAAATATTTTCATTTTCAACATGCTAGTGAATTTAAACTCGATGGTTCTTTACTATTAAAATAAATGAATTGTATTTATTTCAAAATAAAAAAAGTTATAAAGAGTAAACTTGATGGTCAATTAGAATCTTCATATGAATTTATGTATTCATATAATCTTAAATCACTCTCATTAGCAGTATCAAATGGCCTGTGTAAATGAGATAATATAGTAAATACTTATTTATTTTAACTAATTTGGTATTGTTTATAGGTTCAAAAGTGCTTCAGAACACTCGTAGTTTTTCACCACGTCACTACCAGCTTTTATTTATATCTGTATGTATGCTGCAGTAATATACATAAGAGACCATATGAAACTGTCGCAAATAGCTGCATAAAATCCATTTCTGCGTTTCGTAATTTCATTAGTAGAAAACTATAAGAATCTTAATGATAGAGTCTCTTTTATGGAAAATATTTAAATAATACAAATTAATATAAAATGTGCATGGTCTTGATAAATCACTTTATAATTACATTATTTTGCACCGATCTCTATATCATTTATATTCTTTTAATGCGTATCATCTTAAAAATTCTATAATCATGCCTGTTGAAAATAATTTTTTTTATATTCTTGAAATAAATTTCACACACTGTTGTATTGTTGTAGATCAGTATTAGGAGCCAAATTTGAAAGAAGTGGGTACGGTTTGTTGTGGGAATGCGAAACCTCCCCGCTTTTCAATGATTTTTGATTCTTTAGCTGCTTTTCTCTGATCGGCGGTTACCACAATCTCTTGGAGGGCTTTCGTTTGTTCGGTTGTGAGGCCGGTTGTTAAAAGTGCATACCATGCCGGATCTTGACTGGACAATGCTATATAAAGTAAATTACAATTTTATTTCAAGATGTTGCCTAGCATATCATTGAAAATTTAATTTACCTGAAAATACTTCTTTGAAAGTAACATATTCATCAATAGCAGAATCCTCTTCTTCATCATCGATGGGCGTGGTAAAGCCTTCAAGAGCAGTTTCATTAAGATCATCAACAGATTCCTCTTCCTCATCATCTGAATCTTCATCATCTTTTATCTCAGCCTTCATTTCAAAACCTGCTTCTGCAGCCTTTGTTTTAGATATTTCAGCAATTTGTTCCAGGTAGTTGGATGCAAATTCGTCAACTTCATCTTCGTCACTAGACAGTGCTTCTACTAACAAATTACGGTTATAAGATTTATACAGATTTTTTAATACCAATACCAACCTTCACAGTCATCTTCATCTTCTTCTTCCTCCTCATCTTCTTCCTCTTGTGCACGTGACTCATATGCACGTTTAAGTCCATCGAAAAGTAGAATAAGATTGGGTATGATTTTAGCAGCTACCTCACTGAGAACTGGTGGTTTGGCGTCCCCCAGTGAAATCAGGGTACATAACCCGAGAACACACAATTTGCGATCATGGATTCTAGAGCGCAATATTCAATTTATAATAAAAATGCTAAAACCAATGTCACTGTTGTGTTACGTACCCCAGAAAACAGTCAGTATCATGAAGCCATTGCTTTATGAAATGTGATGAAATCGATTCATTACTTGGCTGTGACATTTTTTCCAAGACGGTCAATAAAAGTTGTGGATTATAATAAAGTGCAGCAATAACCACCTATATAAACAAATTTAATATGCGTTCTTCGGCAGTGCTATAAGAAAACTAATTATTACCTGTAAACACATAGTACGAAGTTCAGATGATTGCACTTCGCGAGTGAGTCGTGATAAAGCCAATTCAACAAACATCGGAATTACAGAGTCAATCTGACCCTTACATTGTAAAATTATAACTTCAAGCAGCTTAGCGGCATGACATTCTGGGTCTTCGCCAGGATTAGTAGTTAACATCTGAAATGTTTTTTAAGGAAATTTGTAATAAACTTGCCATCCATCCATTCGGTTGTATTTCACTTACCGTTTTGCACATATCGAACATAGCCAAGAGTCTATTAGGGTTGGAAAGGAAAGCTGGCGTATCAACAGTAACATAATTGTGCAAAGCCGGCATTATATCAATAAAATAGTCAATTCCATCCTTTTTAAAAACTTGATAAATTAGCTCCATCATCTGCCACATTTCTGGTGATATTGCCTTTGACGTTAAATCAAAAACTAATGAGAATGTCTCCTCGTAAAAGTCTATAATGACACAAAATTTAGCAGGTTAGTTTATGGGAAATATCTATGCTGGCTTTAAGTTCAATAATAGATAACAGTATTTTACCGGTAATATTATTCTGGAATATATGACCAACCACATTAATAACAATAGGATGCAAATTTAATAAGACATCGGGATGATCTTCCATAACAGTTAGTAAAGTTTCTATCGTATTTAATAAACCCATTGCCGTTATGGCTTTTTCGTCTGAATTTTCTTCCGATTCAAGTACTTGGCTAAATGTGGTAGCCAAGTGCTGGCATATTTCCATGGCCACAGGCAGGAGCTGAGTAGTAAATGTGCACATAATTTTTTGCATAACATTTGTAAGGTCTTCGTTTTCGGTTTCACGTATAATAGTTAATAGCTCCTTCGTTATTTCCTTTATTTGGCTCTCCACGTATTGTGCTGCATCATCATTTGTTGTTAAGAACATTTGTAAGCCAATGGCGGCTTCGACCTTAACTGGAAGCTCTTTATCATTGAGTAATGCATGTATATTCAAGCGCATGATTTCCGCTAGCACCTGTGGGTTCTTTAATTGGATTTCGCAGAAATAATGCAGCACCCAACAAGCTCGGGCGCGCATATGTCCGGCTGGATTTTGGAACTCAGGAAAAATGTATGTAGTTAACATAGTTTCCACTTGGTCACGATAAATACGTTTCTTAAGCAACACATCGGCTAAGGTTCCAATCATATGCAATGCACCGTCCTTTTGTTTATTATCCGCATTTGGTGAGGTTATGATCTATTCAAATGATAACATTTCAAAATATATAATATTTATATATATGTACATAGGATAAGTAATATTAGGGTGGTCAAAAGGGAGCAATTTAGACTATACCTGCATTATTATATTCATGGCCTTTGGCAGGATACCTTTCCGTTTCTTACAAACTGTATGTAACAGAGATTGCGCTGCTGGTACCGGTGTTGCATAGTCCTCAAATATATCTTGTTTAAAGAATGATAGCGTATTATAAGTAAAATATTTAGATGTAGCTAAACAATCGAAACTCACCGAACTTTAACCTCAAATATTCATGAGGATCAGTCTCCCACAATTCTTGGTCGGCATCAGTAAAGGACATAATAGGAAATAGTACGTCTTGTACTATAGCCACCATGTGAGGTTTTATTAATTTCCAAGAATATGCATGACTTACACTGTGGAACATTTGTAAAATAAATATTTACTGTGCTGTTTAAACTACTATATATTGTATGTTTTTACTTACGCGTTTTTTAAATAAGATAAAATGTCTGTAAGGACACGGGGAGAAACGTAAATGTGATTTCTATACTGGTCAAGAATCTTTAGTAGTACATCCAAAATTCCGGATGTAAACGTTGGAAGGTACCATTCTGCAAATTTTTGATATTTCTCACTCACTACATTTCGTGGACTACCGTAACTGAAATTTTGTATAGTTCAAAGCAATTAAATCATTACCAAAATAAGCTAGAGCATACCGTTCAAACATTCGCACTATAATATGTAAGGCCCATTTTTTGACTTTCCACCAAGGAAATTCAGGTTTCTCCTCATCATCTATATGTGAACAATCTGGTATTGGTCTTTCAGCAATTTGCCGGCATATCTCCATCCACTGCGAGAATATTTCTTTAGTGATCAGATCCAATGGCAGTGTGTACTGAGTTAAGGCGTAGTAGATTTTTAATATTTGTTTTTGAAGTAGCATCGACTGCTCAGATTGATCATTCATCAAATTAACCATAAGTTGGTAAATCATTGGAAGAAGAAGATTCATTGCTTCATTTAAAGGAATGCGCTCTTCAGAACGCTTATATTCATAAGTTTTCACTAATTGATACATAGTAACCAGAGCGCCATTCCATCCGTTTACATCTAGAGTACAGATTTCATAACTTTGAATTTGTCATCTCATAAAAAAACGTCTAAATAAAGGGTGATTTTTTTGAGGTTAGGATTTTCATGCATTAGTATTTGACAGATCACGTGGGATTTCAGACATGGTGTCAAAGAGAAAGATGCTCAGTATGCTGTGACATTTCATCATGAATAGACTTGCTAACGAGCAACGCTTGCAAATCATTGAATTTTATTACCAAAATCAGTGTTCGGTTCGAAATGTGTTTCGCGCTTTACGTCCGATGAGCGATGAGGCTCATTTCTGGTTGAATGGCTACGTAAATAAGCAAAATTGCCGCATTTGGGGTGAAGAGCAACCAGAAGCCGTTCAAGAACTGCCCATGCATCCCGAAAAATGCACTGTTTGGTGTGGTTTGTACGCTGGTGGAATCATTGGACCGTATTTTTTCAAAGATGCTGTTGGACGCAACGTTACGGTGAATGGCGATCGCTATCGTTCGATGCTAACAAACTTTTTGTTGCCAAAAATGGAAGAACTGAACTTGGTTGACATGTGGTTTCAACAAGATGGCGCTACATGCCACACAGCTCGCGATTCTATGGCCATTTTGAGGGAAAACTTCGGACAACAATTCATCTCAAGAAATGGACCCGTAAGTTGGCCACCAAGATCATGCGATTTAACGCCTTTAGACTATTTTTTGTGGGGCTACGTCAAGTCTAAAGTCTACAGAAATAAGCCAGCAACTATTCCAGCTTTGGAAGACAACATTTCCGAAGAAATTCGGGCTATTCCGGCCGAAATGCTCGAAAAAGTTGCCCAAAATTGGACTTTCCGAATGGACCACCTAAGACGCAGCCGCGGTCAACATTTAAATGAAATTATCTTCAAAAAGTAAATGTCATGAACCAATCTAACGTTTCAAATAAAGAACCGATGAGATTTTGCAAATTTTATGCGTTTTTTTTAAAAAAAAAGTTATCAAGCTCTTAAAAAATCACCCTTTATAAGAGGCTTATGTACTAACCTGGATTTTGAAGATAAATGCTGATATTGTCGACTACTTGGGGCCAACGACCAGGAAAATCGTTCCTAATAATGTGATTCACACATACAGCTAGTTGTACTCTAAAAATATAGAAATTTAGAAAACGAAAATTTTAACTAAACGTTTATCTAACTTTATAATGTCTGGAGCATGCACGATTGCATCCACAATTGACCCACGGATCATAGCACGATCCTGCTCATGAATAGAGAATGGTATTGGTTCACCCGCTTTCGACTCATGATCTGACCAGCTGTTCGTTATGAGATTTTTAAGGTAAATCGCTCCGGCTTGTCGTACTGGTTGATCTACATTATTTTGCATAACGATTTGCAGTATAGTCGGTACAAATCCAATTATTTTGTGTATCTGAAATTGTAGACAAATAAATATGAAACATCATATCTAAATAATACTGAAACATTATACTATCCGTAAAAATAATTCACGTATAGCCCTTTTTTTCTTAAAAAGAAATCCATCTGCATAAGAGGGATGTACCATACTATGCCTAGATACCCTTTTATCTAAGAACCTTGCGTTTCATATTCGATCATATATGGTGTTTTCTGTTGCAATTCCAAATTTTGTCTGATATTGTTGCGGTAACTAAAAACATATCGGATGAACGTTGCCTTAGGCATGAAATTAAAATTAATTGTCAACGAAGTTTGATTTAACTCAGGATATACATATGTATGTATTTATTATCATTCTAATATGTCCTTGACCAATCACACTTATACATTTTCGTTGGCTCCTCATTTAACACTGTTTACGATCTAATCGAAAATTTAATATATTTCTAGTTCAAGGAAAGTACAGAATCTCTCCCGGGATTATATCTCTGATATCTTCTTCTTTTCTGTGGAATCCTGTATGCGGGTAATAATCTATGGATCAATTTGAACTACTTTGGCTAAGAGGGGTAAACAGATTTCGAGCCAGCGATTTTCAAGGCGAAGTTTAAATCTGAATAATCGGTTTTATGGAAGATATATGTCATATTTGTCTGACCTGTCTGCCAGAGCAGACAAATAATCAATAGAATATCAACCTGCACCTACTTATGATTTCTCATTCGGACATCTCAAAAACTGACCAACAAATTTTTATGATTCATATCCAAATTTTCTAATACATAATATGTACATATGTACATAGCAATAAAATTCGATTTATACTTAAACATTTTTGTCTGGTACCCCAGAATATCGGATACGTCATGCTTCCTAATTAATTTTTTAAACGTCACTTTTGTCTCGGCTAGGATGTCATAAATCCGAAACAAATTTAAATCTTCAGAAGATTTTAATGCGATTGTGAGTTTATTACCAATTCCTACCTCCAAATTTCTAAAGGTAAAGAATATGCAAATATATAAGCGAAATTTATAAAGGAAATCAAAACACGTGCTACAATATTCTAAAACTAAAAGTAGCAATGATGGTACTCCTAATATTCTAATCGACATTTGCTTTTCATTTAAATTTATATAGGTACTAATCAAATTACTCCAAGTTTTCTTTGAAACAGAAAAAACAATTGATTTCAATAGCACCGTGATGCTTTGAATAACCTCAAATGTTTGAATCACACTTACTTGTGCCAGTTGGTCTTCTGCTGCCTTTCGCTGCTCGGGATTCGGTTCGATTGTTGCCCGGAGCAATTCAGTAAGCTTTTGTGCATCCATTTCTGGTACACAATAATAGTTAACGTACTCACGACTTAATGCGATATAAAATTATACAAAACAAAGAAATATGATCGCGACAACGACAAAACGATGGAGGCGAACTTTTGAAGCGCACCACCCTTGTCGACGTCAAACCAATGCGATTTTAGAGCGCAAAAAGAACACAATGGTGACAATGGTTTTGGCAAACGCCAATTGCGATTATGACAGAAGTCAAATGTATAAGAAATCAAAGTTGCCCATTTTTATAACATTTTTCTTTTATGCGATGTCTAACAGAATAAATATATATCTATATAGCTTTAAAGAGCATTTAAGATTTTGTTATAATTCATTGGAAGTATCTATACATACATACATACATAATTATAATTCACTATAAAGTCTTGCTCAGTAGCTATTGAAGACTTTCAGTCGCATAATCTCAAAAAAAGGTGAAATTTTCACAGCAATCAAGCATCGTTAATATGCTAATTTATTTATTTATTGCTATACCTAGGCAATTTATATCATTAGAATGATTTAGAACATACAAATTGTGTCATTGTGTCACCCTGTCTTTTGACATCTTTTTCGGGCATTTGTTTGTAATATGGCAACGACTGAACTGTAGCCACAATTATTTGTCTAATTGACATTTGATAAAGATTTGGATATTGTGATGTTAAGGAATTTAATTACGTGAAAATAATCAAAATATAATAGTTTATAATATTTTAAATGCTTAAGATATTAAACCATAAGTCGCAGATCTAATTTTTACACGTTAATGAAATTTTATTCAAGTATTTGTTTGTTAATTTCGCTTTCTATATGAGTACATTAATCAAGTACATAATTTCCTATTCTACTAAAGAGACGGAGTAAAAATGGCGGTGGTTAGGATGTAAACATGCCGTAAGATAACCACTACAATAATAAAACAAAAAGATTACATACAAGCAGATACTTCAAAAAAATTTGAACATTTATAAACAAATAAAGATTATAATGAGTGAATATGGTATGATTGCTGCCGAGAAAGCCAAGAAGAAAAAATGTGGGGACTCGGATGATAGTGGTACTGCAAAAATCATTTCGAATGAACTGCTGCTTGTAGGAATGTATAGTGGAGTTGATAAAATGGATGAGTTGACCTCGTTAGAAAGAGAGATTGCGGAAATGCACCACGTGGAACCTACAAATATAGAATATACCGGGAATGGAATTATAAATAAACAAGGATTATCTAGTGGCAAGGTATCATCTTTGAAATCAGAAAATGTCAGTTGTAAAATTATGGAGGGTATTGGCATTGAAGAAAGTGTAAGCCTTCTTCAGAGTCATTGCGATGATGAAGGTAATATTGTACAAGAAGATAACGGGACAACCGCTTTAGAACATGAAGATTTGATTGCAGTCTTAAAAGGTATTGATGAACACGCGAATACATCTGCCAAAGAAGTAACAGAAATTGACCATGAAGGTGAAAGTATGCGGTCGCCATCTGTAACAGAAAGTGACCTAGCTGAAGGTGTGACAATTGAAGGTGAGGGACAATTTCAAATTATGGAAGTGGTATACGACGAATCTGACGAACCTGAGTCTGTACAAAAAGATACAGGAAATGTTTTGAGTGATACACCCAAAACTTTAAATCCTGCGAGCACTCACAACGTTAGTTCAGTAACACCTCTAACAAACGAAGAAATACGAGCTATGGCTATGGAGCAAATAGCAGGATTAAATGCACGTGGTGCTGATCGTCAACGTAGACGCAAGCAAGATATCAAACCTTTGAAAGTTGAAGAAAACTCCGATTTAGTAACGTCGCTTGGTGCAGATTGGAGCGATGATGATACTGAAATAGATTTAAAATCCGCAAGCAATATAAACAATACTATAAAAAATAAGAAAATTGAGTTAGATATGAATATGGATAACAAGGAAATGTTAAGTAAAATAAGTGATCCCGTACCATCAGAAACAAATATGAAAAAACTTGGTAAATTAAATTTAGACAACACCAAAAAAGAATGTAACCTTAAAGCAGGAGATCCCTTAAAAAATGATACAAGTACTTCCAAACCTGTTGTTGGGTTTAAGCGTACAAGAATTATAAAACCGAAAATTATTTGGGATCCGGATGCTCCTGAAACTCAAATTTCTTATGCTCAATTTGCACGCAATAGCTCTAAGGCAACTGTGAGAGGAGCTAATGAATCTATAAGTATAGCCTCTCAGAGAACTTCTTCAGTTGCAGGTCTGAAGGGAGTACGTGTAGAAATTGCGAGAACCCATCAAGTTGAATTGAAAGAGAAAAAAATACCCACTAAAGGAGCTCTTAATCGAAACGAAACCGAAAATAAAGAACAGGTGCGGAGCACGGAGTCGAAGTCAGAATTAGATTCCATTGTAACTAAAGTAAAAGAAATTGTACCTCTTTCGCCAACTACTGTCCAATCAAATAAAATTCAAAAAGTTGACGAAGAAAATTTAATTAAAAATCAGTCACCAATAAAACGTCGTTCACAGACGCCTGTTTTAAACGGAAGCGGGACAGGGTCAAAGAAAAAGCGGGTTAGTGAAATCGATCGTTTAGTAAGCGATGAGGGTGCTGCTAATATGCTCCATTCCCTGGAAAGTGAGAGAAACAAACTTATTGCCGAGCAAGGAGTCGATAAAACACATAAACCGTTGATGCGAAGCCGCGCTGCTACAATTTCCGAAAGGGTGAATATTTCATTAAAGTGTTTTGGTATAAAATATTAGTAGTAATTTATATATTTTTTTAGAATTTAAAACGAGAAACAACCCCAACCTCCGGAAAGTTAACGGCAGTTACAACAACCAGTGGGGGCGTAAAGAACAAGCGCATTTCTAAACAAAGGCCCTCTTCCACATGGGATTATGTCTATAAACAACAAGCTACTGATGATGCTATGATTATAAGACGACGTTCTAATAGTTCTTACTCCAGTAGCGCATCAATTCGGCGTCTCAGTTTGGATGCACCAGTGTCAAAAGCTACAAGTGCAACTAAAACAATGTTAACCAAAAATGTACAACCAAACTCAGCTGCAAGTGTGACGTCTAACAATTCCGGAGCAAAAGCAGCCCAAAGGAGTTTGCTGAAAACATCCAATGAAAATAATATGGCTATTAAAGGATCTAGTGTTGGAATTGGGGCGAAAGCCGGTATTGGTAACTCATTTGAATTTGCCAAGCCTGAATTAAAATCAAATCAAAAAGGAAATCGAAAAGCCAAATCCAGTCCAAATTTGGATGATTTGCCAACAAGTGACACTAAAAAGCCAGGTGGGGCTTCTGCGGGGCGTAGAGGCACTCGCAGCCCCGCTAATACCGATGAGAAAGACAAGAACAAAGGCACTGGAGTAAATAGCAAAAGCTCAGTAAAACAGCTAAAAGAGGAATCTTCGACTGGTTCAAATATATCAGACGTCGTGGTAAAAAAAGTCGCAAAAGTTGCACAAATTGTTTTTAACACGCAAAAGGCAAAAATAAATTATACCTTCACAGCTCAGGTATTGTATTGTTAATTCAATAATTTGCACAAAGAATGAGGTTGATGTCTTGCTTTCAGATGTTGAACAAATTAGTTGATATTTTAGAAAAACTAAGCAAGGATAATGAATGCAATGCTGTGGTGATTACAACAAATGCACCTAACTTCTGTTACGGTGTTGACTTCACTGACTTAACACATGGAACTGTAGACAAACGTAGACAATTCGCTGTTCACTTAGCAGCAGCCGTTAAGTAAGATTAAAAGAAATGAAATTATGCTGAAACAAATATAATGAACAATAATTTTAAAGGAACTATTTGAAGACTTTGGCAACGTTCCCGAAGCCGCTTATTGCTGGAGTAAATGGGAGCAATATTGGTTTAGGCGTAATGCAATTACCTTTGTTTGATATAGTCATAGGAAGTGATAAGGGCTCCTATGAAACTCCCTACGTCAAAATCGGACAAGTGCCCGAAGGATTCTGCATTTGGAATAATATAAATAAAATTCGAGATAATTATGTAAGTACAGTATTGCGATTGAATTATATATAAATATTGATTAATGTGATATGTCTTAAAGAAAACTAAACTTTTTTGGATGGGAGAAAAACTACATTCAACGGAATCGGCTTTATCTGGATTAGTACACAAACTTACCGCCTCTGGTAAAGTAAATGAAGATGCTTTACTGACTGCTAAGAAAATAGCAATGATGTCAACCGAAGTAATGAATTATTGTTCAACAACATTAATTGTAACTTCTATAATTATATTTCTTTTTTTTTATTTTTTTTTTTTTGCAGGCATACCGTTTCATGAAAAAATCTATTATTAATAATTATCTGAAAACGATAAATAATGCTTTAGACGAAGAATTCGATACTATTATTGAGCAGTGGACATCGGAAGAGTGTTATGAAAGCTTCAAAAAGTATTTGGAGAGTGGCCACTTTTAAAAGGCTTTTCTTTTTTTTTTATTATGCAAAATATTTTATTTGATTTGGAAAATTTAACATTGGTTTTTAATTGAAAATAAGTGTAATTAGTAGCGATGGGGTTTTAGTGTTTCAATTGTACATTCAAAAGTGTACACACATACATAGAGCGTGTGTGAAATGTAGTTATCAATGATTTTTGACCATTTTTAGGAGTGATTAATTTGTAAACTGCTCGATAAACCTAAAATTTCGATATTAAACCTAAAACCATTTAATTATAATTGGAATATTCTTTAAGAGTAGGATATGCTATTGCAATAAACAATAAATTGTACTTCTTTCTATAAGCGTGAATTTGTATTTTCAAAAACTTAACCCTTGTATAACAATAATAAAGAACTATATTTGTTTATTTAAATCTTTTAATGCACATATATAGTAATAAATATTCCATTTGGAACTATAAAATCTTTAAAATACCAAATTTGTAATGAATATTAAAACTGTTTCAATTAAATACCAATATTTAGGAGGGTATATTTATAGCGATTGGAATATTTTCATTACTTTGTGTCCATGATTATGTTTTTAAAAACAATATGATCTCCAATATTAATTTTATATATAACTACTAGTGATTCAAGCTTTCGATATTTCGTTTTCTATATCGTGAATTTCAGTTCGCAGATTTTGAATTAAATTACCAAAATTTTCTATGTCTTCTGTTATTTGCTGTAAACGTACAGTTACATTCTTTGTTTTTTCACGATCTATCTGAACTTCTATTTCTCGTGATGTATTAGTTACATTTCCCGTTTTTGAAACGAGTTCAACAAGTTCATCGCAAGTGGAATGCAATGTGGCAAGAAGCTTATACGCAACTTTTGAATGTACATCGTGTTTGGCAGTCTGAAAGAGCAAATCATCCGTATAACAGAATTGCCGCTGTAATTGGGCCGATAAAGAGTTAAGCTGTTTCTGCAAATCCCGAGTGTCATCTAGAACCTTATAAATATCGTTTCGTTGCTTTCGAATATTCGAAATAAACTCCAATATTCTATTTATATATTCTTTACGGGGAGCTGCCCCATCATTTGCAATCATTTTCAGTTCTGTGGCGAGTTGTTTTTGTTGAGCCTTCTTTTCTTCTAACGCTATCTCTAATTGTTTAATTGTTTCCTGAAACTCTTTCACATTCTTAGTTTTTAGCAAATGTTTAGCAGTTCTCAGGCCTTCAATAGTATTCAACATTGGCTTTCGGAATTCTTGCCATTGCTGCTCCAGATTTTTTCGACGCTCTAAAGTGCTTCGAATAAGAGTTTCCAATTTAGATGTGTTTTCTTTGGGGTTATCTAAAACAAGACAAGCGCGTTCATGTATTTTGACTTCCGCTTGCATATTTTCTAATTCATTCTGCGCTTTTACTTGCTCATTTTTAATTGTATTTATATTTTTTGTTAACGTTTTTCGTGTTGTTAAAATGTTAGCGTTTTGATCTTTCAAATTTTTAATCTCTTCTGTAAGATTGCTAATAGGCGATAAGTCTGTTGCATTTTTTAAGGTAAAACTTTCCGATTTTGAGAGAGCGGTCACGGTTTGATTTTGCTTTGGTACAAATTTTTGTTGATCTTCGTGGCTACATGGCTTGGCTACATATAAATCAATAGAGTTCTGATGTAAAGTTGTGCTTATTAGGTCGAATTTTTGCGTAGCTGTTTGTTGAAAAACTGTTATTGTTTTATGCTGCGAACAGGGGCCTTTTTGTGAAGATAAAGATTTTTCAACTACAAAGATTAAGTTATGATGTGGTTTGAAGTTGGTTATTTGACCACTACATCCAAAATTACGAGAATTTCCTAAATTTCTACAGAATTGCGGTGTCCATGGTTTGTGCAACTCTTCCAATATTGTTTCTTTAATATTTTTCCTCCATATTTCTATATCACATGGCAAATTTCCGACTTCGGTTGAAGGTGCTTCTTCATCGCGGGGAATTTTTTCAATAAGAAACATTAATAGTTTCCGAACATCTACTTCATTGGGGTATAGGAAAGTTTGATATCCAATATCCGCACGATAGTTAAGCGTAGATATAATTGAAGACAATGTAGTAGCTATGGAGAATCTCTGCGCCATTGCAAGACCTTCAGGCAGTGTGAGTGGTATATATCTAGAAGATGGTTGAATCTTTTGTAAGCATTTTGACACTGTGTCGACCAAAAGTGTTGGAGTAAAATCGCCCATCGTACAATCATAACTAATATCACAACCGATCTGCTTAAGCGACTGAACAATAATTTTATCAACTTCTTCCATTAGGATATTTGTTGTTACTTTATTTTTCTAGATGTCCGTTTTTACTATCTTTACAATTATTTTCTCTTACAAAGCTATACAAATCGAACAACAGCTGTTTGGTTTGACATAGGAAATTGAAATAGACGTGTTGCTATCGATTGTTACGAAATTCGTCGATAATCACATAATAACGTATTATAGCATGTTCAGACCGAAAATATAAAACATTAGATTACATTTAATCATCTCATAACCCAACAGTGTTCTCATTGCCGTTAGAGAAATCAGAAAACAGCTGTTATTGTCATTCATGAAGTCACATCGCTTAATATTTATTAAAAGAAAAGATTGTCATATAGTATTTTGAAATTAAAGCCGTCTTTTTGAAATATTTTCCATATAATAGAAATAGTGAATGCGTTTTTCATTTGTTAAGTCGATTTTCAGGTGAAATTAGATTCATTGCTTTAAAAAAATTTGTTTGTTTACATTTTTTTCTCTTTGTAGTGGCTTAATCAGCTGTGATAATGTAACAGATTTCCAATGCTGACAAGTAGATGGCGCAAAATCAGAGTCGCACCGAGAGATTTTGCGTGGATCAGTTTCAAATATTTTCAATGAAGTGATTTGGAACTGTCATTGTTGTATGGCGAAATCTTGATAAATTTATAAGATTAGTGGGATAAACCACTCAACAGCGGAAATCGTATGATTAAGTGTCGGTCTGAACATAGTATTAGATTGCTTGTTGACAATAAGTATTAAAACGAAATATGCGGATTCTCTTGCTCTTGCAAAACTCTTGCACGGTGCACTTATTGCACGAAGTTTAGAATTTTCAAATTCTTGAAACAACACACACGCAGAAAAATATTTGCATTGTCTGTACAAATATCTCAGACCAGAACCCATTTTTATTTTCGTGCAATGACAAAATAATTGTAACCATGTGCCAGCCGTTATTTAACGTAAAGGCATATTTGCGTTAATTTCGGAAACCCAAAAAGTTAAAAATTATACATTATTTCCATCATAAGTAACACTCCTCGAAGAAAAAGACTTTAAGTTGCAAGTGGAAAATTATATAGTTAGGCCATTATTTCCATCATAAGTAACACTCCTCGAAGAAAAAGACTTTAAGTTGCAAGTACAAAATTATATAGTTAGGCCAACTTCTTCTTCATTTCTTTTTCAATGTGTGGGCACTACTATTATTTTGACCGCAGCTGTATATAGAATGTGTGTGTACTTACTAGAAATCAGTTTATTGCTTTTGCACGAGACGTCTTATGATATTAAGGTAGTTTATATAATTTTTCCATTTATTTTATTTAAGTATATGTATGTATGTGCAGTTATTATAACGTATTTACTTTCCAAATCCACCTATATTTTTTACCTATTTTACTTTTAACTGGATTCAAACGTATGCACGTACAACCGAATTGTAGTTTATATATGTATGGCTATATATGTATGTGTATATATAAATGTACATATATATAATATATATATAGAGTAGGTATTTACAGGCCAACTTCCTTTCGTCTTAACAATTGCAAAATCATATAAACGAAATAAGTTTGGGAATGAGCGGTGGGAATCGAATGGGATTAGAAATTAAGCGCTCGTATATACATATTATACACATATAATATATTTATATAAATATGCTCGCATTTGCATACGTACATATACACATACATATATTCACATACAAATACATATAATTGCAATAATTCACAAAATTTGCATGAAATGTGCACTTCCATCACGGGAAGAGAAACAAAATTCAAAAATGATTGATATGTATGTCATAGGGTTGTATTTGCGACATGCAGATATCTGTCCTTAATTGTATATAAACGTTTAAGTAAACCGCTAGTATGTAGCTTAAATAATTAATAACAATACAAAATGCACTTCTAATTTCTTAAATTTATAATATTTTTTTTTTGTCTTTGCATTATTGGCACACTATCTAAGTCTTATATAAGCAATTGGTTATTTGTTATCCATTAATAATGGGAAATTGTTCAATTCGAGTATTTCCGTAGTTATAACCTTATAGCATCCGAAAAATATACAATTTTAGTTGGTTCACATATTTCTTTTTATAAATATTTTAAATTCTGAAATGTACAAATGTGTCATGTGCTCATATTCATATTTTACTTACAATTTTATTATATATTTTTTATTACAGATTTTCAAAATATTCATGTGTCTAGTTGAATGTTTGAAAAAGTATTTAAAGCCAAATTCAAATGGAAAGAGGGAAAAAAAATTTAACAGTTAATATGTACATGTGTATATACCATTTATACTGCGAAGAGTTTAGAGCTCTACAATGCCGATGAATGTCTTCCTAGTTAAAAATAAATGTTTAAATAGTTGTAATAATCAAAGGTCGAGTTACATGCATATAGACGTACGTATGTATGTATATACATGTAGCATAACTGTACATTTTAAGACATATGTAATGTATTTAATGCAGGAAATTTAGAATTTCACATAAGTTATTAGCCGAAGCATACATACATATGTACATGTACATACACACATACATACTTACATGTATAGAAATACCAGTTTGTATGTAGAGGTATGTATGGTCATTCAAAATTACATACGTAAGTACACAAAAAATATTTAGTAATGACCACGTAGGTTTTCAGAAAAGAAGTAGTATACAATTTTCGAACGATAGTGTGAAAAATAATATTTTCCTTACATTCTATTGGACATACTCGCAAATGCATAAGTATGTACATATGTATGTATGAACCATATTACACTACAGTCGAATTGGGCCGCTATATTTCGCGCTGCGTTCGTGAGTTTAACAAGCAAGGCAATTTTCTTTCGAGTTAGTAGTATCGCCCTCTCTTTAATTACCTCTACGGGCACTGAAGAACATTCTGGCAACCTTTCCAAGTGCTCCAACAATATCCCAACTCTCCTTTGGATGCAGTTCCACTTGCTGCAATGGTTGTTCTTTCTGCGTTCCCCACTGCTGCTGCAAATTGCAGTTCTGAAGGCTGACCTATGATGGTGTGGAGTACCAGCCACTGGGTGGTGTACCTTTGTGATATAAATGAAAGCTGGAATGTGGTGGAAAGTATTGTGATTGATCTAAGTTGCCGTATGTAATGCTGGATGCGTCGGCACTTGGGTGCGGATGGTGCATGGTGGCCGTTGCGGCCGAGTATGGCTGTGGCTTGAGCGGTAGTGCAGGTGTGCCACTACTTTCGCCGGCGTTATTCGGTGCTGAATACTGAACACGAAGTGAGTCCGTGTAATCATAGCCGTTACTGTTGTGAGAGGTTGCTTTGGTTGCGTTTATGGTATTGTTGCTGTCACGCGGTGATACTGAACTAGGCGGAGTCATAGCATTATGATAATCGATAGAGGTGTGGTAACCACCGTATGTGGATACCAAGTTTGTGAATGCATCTGAAGAGGACTTTTGTGGATGGGCGGGATGAAGTTGTAGATATTGGTGATTGTCATAGGATGACTCACTGCCTGGTGGTGTGGGCAACGGTCCACCCTGTTGGTCACCGTAAAAGACGCCGGTCGGTGTTTGACGAGCTGTAGCTCTTATGACGCTCTCCCGATTTGCATAAAGTTGCCGCAGCAGCGCGGTGGCAGGCATTTGCGCTGGCTGTTGATAGTGTGGCGCACCGATCCATTGTATAGTGCTGCTCTTTTCGTTTTGTTGCTGTTGTTTTAATAGAGCGTCTGTGCTAAAATCTGTGGCAATTACCGCCGCATCGCTACTATTTATTCCGGGTGAGGGCAAGTGTTTTGTCATAGCATTTTCCAAATCCTTCACGGAAGCCTCCGAATGCGCTTGCTGTTGTTGTGACTGTTGTAGCTGTTGTTGCGTCTGTTGTTGTTGTGAAATATGCGCTTGCTGCGGCTGTTGTGAGATTTGTTCCACTGTCGACGGCAAACGGTTACGGGGCACTTCCCTTTCTATGGTTGGTATTTTCGTTTGCGGTTGAGTATCCGTGTCCGAAATATTAACTGTGTTCACGTCCGAGTTCTCTTCGATTTGTAGCGAGGCTTTGGTTTTTCGTTTGCGCTTTGTTGTTGTGGTAGGGGTTGCTGCTGGTGTGGCCACAGTTGTAGGTAAAGAACTCGTCCCATTTTCCATTTCAACACTTACAGAATTAGGACTATCTTTAACTAAAGTTAAGTTGCTAGAGTTCGTATTAACAGTGGAGCTTGAACCGCGTCCACGAGAACGTTGGTTGTGTCCATCACCATCAGCCTTGGGTGTTGAGTCTTTCGAATTGCCACCAACACCGGCTTGTCCTTCGGGTGCGGCATCACTGTTAGGCGAACCAGAGTTCTTGTCACTGACAAGTTCTTCGTGTTTAATACAATCCACACTAGGTTCCATCTGGCAGCAGTCCAATATAAGATTCTCGTTTTCTCGATTACTGCAATATTTAAGTGAATTACATTTTTTTTTTGTTTTTGGTACATACAACATTTAGGAATCCTAATAACATACCTGATAACATAGTTGACGCAAATTATATTTTGTTCGTCAGCATTCTTTGTACTGCAAACTACCGTTGCACAGGTTTGCAACCAAGTGTAGCCACCGTTCTTGTTCATCAGCCGAAAGTACCCCGTGAGAACTTGTCCTTTTTCTATTACTGGAGTTACAAAGTGTATAAGCAAAACTGAGTATGCAAAAACAAATTGATATATGGAGATAAACACTTACGATCCATATGACTTTTTCGCAACCGAATGGCATCCTCAGCATGACATAGGTTGTACATACTCTTGTTGACAAGATCTTCGGGGTTGTAGTCCAGCAAATCGGACACCCTTTAAGGATTGGAAAATCCATATTAACTGTTAGCAATTATATATGTTTTTTCTAAGATGCATGCAATTTCTCTACACCCATATATGTACATATAACGGGTGATCCATGTAGAGATAGTTTTTTCAATAGCCTTCTTTGACATGTTACGTGTGAGTCGTGTCAAGCTGTCATGTTATTTTTGCTTAGTATTGCTTGGCATTTTTTCGCGGAAAGACTTACGCCTGAGCGTACTATAGCAACATAATCTCCCATCTTGAAACCCAGCATTCATTAATGGAAAAATATTTACGAAATAGACCTCGTTCAGCACGGAGTGGAGAAAGCATAGCAGCCGTAGCTGAGAGTGTACACGAAGACCGTGAAGAGTCGATTCCGCGCAGATTTGACGGATTTTACGTCTAGATCTTAAGTTGAAAGCGTACAAAATACAGCTTTTGCAAGAACTGAAGTCACTCGACCATCTCAAGCAGCATCATTTCGCTCTATGCGCTCTCGAAAAGTTTCAAGAATCTCCGATGTTTTCGAGCCAAATTTTGTTTAGCAATGAGGCCCATTTCCGGCTCAATAGGTATGTTAACAAGAAAAAATGCCGCATTTGGGACGAAGAGTAACCTGAAGACATTCAAGAGCTGCACTTTTATCACAAAAAAAAGGTTTAATGTGGTTTGAGTGCCAGTGGAATCATCGGTGCATATTTCATCAAAAATTATGAACGGATGGACCATTTGAGACGTAGTTACGGCCAACATTTGAAAGATATAATCTTCAAAAAATTAAATGCTAAATAATGTTCATTCGAATGATAATAAATATTCCCCATGAAATTGGATTTGCTGTGTTTTTTCTTTATAAAAGTAGTAAGTTCCAAAATGGATCACCCTTTAGTACTATTTCTAATAAATAACAAATAAATATGCACTCTCCAACTTACCTTGGCTCACAGTGTGCTATTCGAAAATCGAAATTGATTCGCGTTACAAACATGTCGCACTCCAGACGTATCTCATGAACGGAAGGTGGTGGCAGGGCAATCGCTAGAGCGACCATGCCCAACAAAGGAGGCTGAGATTTTCGTGTGTGTGAGAACGTATATTGTGGTCGCAGCTTGCATAAAAGCAAAACTACCTGTATCAGATTAAAAAATAAATATACAAATTGGAAAAATATTAGGAAATCATTTATCAATGAAAGTTGTTTATTATAAAAGTTGTGTTAAGGTAATTAAAATCAAAATGAGGGGGACTATATATAGTATGAACGCCCTTACTATGCGAAATCTCTTGTATATAGGAATATTATATAAGGTGAATATGTGTCCACATATGTACATATGTATGTAAATGTATACATATTTATTTTCCTCAAAAATAGAAGTATAGTCCTCACATCCAGCTTATATGTTACTACATACATAAGTAAATTATAAAAATTCCTATAGCGAAAACAGTAATTTTAAACTCAAAAATAAAAAAAGAATCTTATTTCAACGCTAAAAATAATTATTGATAGCCTGTCCGCATTCAAACTGATCAATCAAACCAAATATTTCGCAAACCAATTTACTACTTCTTACTAAATCTTAGTCAGACATAAGAAAGAGTGCTGACTTTCAACATTGGGACTTTGGTAAGTACTAACGGATTCAACTTTTTTAATACAGTTCGATTATATATAAAGTATTAAGCCGTACTTCATTCTTTCAGGAAATGTACTGCGCGGCATACAAAACCTGTCATATGCGAATCAGTGTATAATTGATCACACATCTGATCAATAAGCAACCGACAAAAAAAGAAAGAAGTTAGTAAAATTTATATTCAAATCAACGAAAAGTGGCATGCACTACTTCACATTTCGGTTATATATACATATATATAGAGCTAGTGGACTTCTAATGTACACATATGTATGCATAAGGAAATCAATTACTCTCAAAAGAGAAACAAATGGAGCCAAAATTGCCCCTGATTTGAATTGATACGTACCGAATAATTGGTGCCCGTTGGTTTACCATTTTTACCACCATTGACCGATTGATCGTTTGCCTGCAGATACATAAGCGGGTAATGCGATGGTGAAATATAAATATGTTGATATAATTCATTTCACTTTAAAGTTTGCCTCATTGTTTTTGACCTCAACGAATATAACTTAAAAGTAACAACTCTACTCAATGCCAAAATTACATATAGAGTGATATGTATGTAGATTATTATAGGAAAGAGAACAAAAATTCTAAAGCTACTTACTAAAAGGACAAGGGGGAGCCTTCTTATGTATTTCAGTGTCAATTTCACTACACTACAGTACATACATACATACGTATGTTATGTTAGTCTGTGTTATTACTTACAAAATACACATAATATATACATATAAGTATGCAGAAACATATTTCTTTGTGTGCTCGTACATACCCTATAGCCGGAGGATTTGAAATGGCAGCCTCGTTTGGTGAGTGTCGATTTCATGCGAATGCAAAACGATCGCTCGTAGCCTTTATATCCGCTGGTGGAGGACACGGTCATTTGTGCAGATACTGAAATATGCGACAACAGTTATGGTATATTAACAAACAAATATTTGTGACTGATATCTTTCTCGAATATATACATATGTATATATTTACAAGCATATACATATATATTATATACATATGTATATTTATTGTTATACATTTGCATTTATTCGGTTCAACAAACTTTTTTAGAAATGTTGCTTAGCATACTCACCATCAGGGTTATTCGTTCCATGTGTACCAACACCGTCGTCTGACGCTCCCGATGTGGGGGACGCTAGTCCAGTTGTACCACTACCGTTGCCACCAGCTGCAATGCCACCATTGGTTAAGCTTAACCCTAGTTGTTCGGCAATTTCTGCGTGATCGCTCTGATGGACATAGTCGAATATGCTACTTCCTGTCATTTCTACTTGCGAGAGGCCTAAGTAAATAGATACCGTTTCCGATATGTACAGAAATCGTCCATCGGCCGCAACAGCTAATGCAAATCCATCTAGTGACTAGAAATAAAAAATGAAAAAACGAAGAAACATACACAATTGGAATTAAGCATCTACTTTATAGATATTTCATTCCTAAACTAACATGCGTGAACTTAAAATATTTGGCCCTAAGTACTAAGTATTTATTATAGCGATGGTATAATTAATATATATATATTTATTTACGAATACACGCAGAGAATTTACTTGACGGAAATTTCGAAAAGGTGTTTCAGAGTACTGGGAAGTACAAGGCCAAACTTTAAACAAATTTTAACTCGCGCTCTTAAATATATTTTTTAGTAATTAAACGAAGATTTTTTTCACGAAAAAATATTTTTTATAAACAATTTAAGGCTGAAATTTTGGTCATAAATATATATTTTTTTGAGAAACCCCGATTTTGTCAAAATATTTTATTTTGCTTACTCCTTCGACTAATTACTAGATTTAACATTACTTTAACGAAATCTGTTTGGTTTTTCAATTTCAGAGGATTAGTTCAGAGATATAATGGTCATAGCAAAAAGCCGTTTTTGAGAGGAAATCAGCTATGGTTCCTTTCCAAATATATATTTTTACTAATACTAAGTTAAAAGATACCATAATACGTGCACAAAATTTTAGATCAATAAAATCTTATCAGAAAAAGTTGTGAGAAATTCATTTTTTTTCGACCTTATTTTTATATAACACTTGAAAAAATACACATTTCAATCGACAAAATACAAAATTAGTTCGGATATGCGAATTTGATTGCAATTAATTTGTCAACATATCCATACATACCTGCAATATATGTGTGCCTTGATGTTGTTCAAATAAATCTACGGCAGGACTACGTCGAATTGCAGCACCTGATACAAATAAATAAGTTCATAATTATTACATAATTGTGTGAAAGGCGCTAAGCTCAAGAGCTTTTGAAGTTTATCTTGAACCCGAACGTAAAACGTCGAGTATAGTGGGATGATACTACTTACTATATATGTATATAAAATTAGTACAAATTGTAGGCAAAACCGCTCGTGCTATATATATATATTAATTGTAATTTGTATTCAATTAATAATAATAATAATAATAATTAATAATAATAGTACAAATTGTACCAAAACTCAAATTGATTGGATAGTTAAAAAAATTAACAATATATAATAAGGGTGAAAAGCGAAAAGTTAGAGATTCAATCATAAGTTCTTTTCTATACTATTCTGAACTATTCTAGTTCAAAAAAAAAAAAATAATAATAATAAAGAAAATTATGTTGTTTAGGTATAAGAGAAAATGTATTGTAATAAAACAAATATTTTGTTGGATTACTTTGTCTTTCGAAATCGAGGAAAATCGCCCCTCTAGTTTGGTTGGCTGAATTAGTACATATTTTCCGTTTTTACAATGTTTTTCTGATTTCAAAAAGTTATCAGACGCCTTTAAATAAAAAAAACCAACTTACTTTTTAATTTGCTACTACTCGACGGTTCTCGAGTCCATGGTGGATCGCCCTGCCCAGAGAAATCTCTTAATTTCAGATAACTTATTGTCAGTCTTATAATGGAAGCCTTATCTAATTGGCTTGTTATAGCCGCAGGTAGAGGAAGCATTTTCGCCAATTCGTAGAATTCGTAGTTCTCCTTGCCACGTCGAGATCTTGCTGCGTCTCGCGACTTTTCCTTCCGTAGTTCGAGAATTCTATAAATACAAGTTCCAAAAATTTTACTAGTTTTTAAATAAGCGTTCACTTATATTCTAGTATACATATGTATGTGTGTATAACTATGTATAATTTAAATTCCTATACAGTTCGACTGGTATCAAGCGAATACCAGTGCGCTAAATCTACTAACGATTTCATGCATTAATGGTAATGCAGCGTCGCACCGCTCGATTACTCTCGTAGATATGTAAAAATCATTAGTCAAATAACATTGCGGGTTATCGGGCTGGAACCGATACTTTGCACAAAAAGTGCATTTATGGGATGCCATCTCATAAAAATTTGACCATGACTGTTCAAGGCTCCAGATACCGGAGATGTGCAACGCGTTGCCCATGGTTGACTTTTTACAGAAAATATCCATCATATTGTAGTTCGGAGAGAATATTTTTTAGAAAACAAGGTACAAAATGTCAAATATCTAAAATGTATAAGACGGAGTCAGTACTACCCACAGCCTGCATATCCCCAATGTAAAGGTTTCAAACTTCCGGTTGCCTTTATACCATATACATACATATATCGGTTAATATGTAAGAAAGTGAACGTATGTATATTATTGGATATATTATAGTTTAATGCAGAAAATTAGTAAAATTGGTCAACGAATTACCTCAGATAGCAGACATATGTATGTATAATGATTTTCGTTATTTTGTATTTCACTCTTAGCTTTATGCTCAATACATCCCTTATGTGTTATTTTCATAAAATTACGGGGAAACATGTTTTCAAATAATCTAGAGTTGTGCCAAGGAATGCAAATGTCGTAAAGCAAAACATCGATGGGTCGAAATCAAAAATGAACTGTACTAGTTAGAACGCTTTTATTTATACATTTTATCAGCTAAACGTTAAAAACTTTTCTCAGAAAATAATAGATACAAAAGGTTTTAAAGCACACGAAAAGTTATTTGTTTAAAACCGAATTTAAAAACAAGAGTATAAGTCATGTGGTTTCTCTGCTGTGCGATAGTTGCTACGGCTTTACAAGACAAACGTTCACTCGGAACTGAAATGGCCACAAAGGGTAAATATTTATACAACTTCGGATAAACACACATTTCTATTTGATTCTGATTGATAGGAACAACAGCTGATCCATGATACATTACATTTTATATTTTGTTGGTCTAAACGTGTGTTCAGTTTCACACTTATTCACATATTCACACATTCTTAGCATCCTTTAGACATAGTTGTCTAACAAAAATATGGTTTTGCTTTAAAAAAAGTTTTTGTTGCAGAGTTTGCATGTAGCGGAAACTTTAACACAAAATTTATTTTCGTTTTCTATGTAACGGTTTTTTCACATTATTTCATAAATCAGTTCTCAGTATTTGCAAGCACATATTCCACCAACGAACTCTCCATTTTTTACATCAAAATACATGACTTTAACATCACTATAATGTCACAAGTTAAAGGTATGAACCCAGACCTTTTCCTAGAATAAATACCCCATAACACCCTATCCTATGACAACAATGTCAGCCTCGAAATTTAACGCTGAATATGAATAAAATCTGTATAGATCATGGTCTATCCCCTTATCCCTAACATTATGATTTTGGATTTCATTGGTTGATTTCTTCCTGATATACCCTATACTATGTATAAGTATTAAATTGACAATTTTGTAAAATATTGAATTTAGAATTTTTTCGCAACAATTTTTAATGTTGATCTTTGCCAACATTTCCGTATCTTTGTGAGAGTATAAAATGTTCGATACCAAACGAGGTTTCAGACAAGGCGGCTCCCTATGGTGCGACGTCTTCAATCTACTCCTGAAGAAAATAATTTGAGCTGCAGAACTAAATATAGAATGTACCATGTTTTATAAGAGTGTACAGCTGCTGGCGTATGACGATGATATTGATATCATTGGTCTCAAAAACCACGCAGTTAGTTCTGCTTTCTCCAGATTGGATAAGAAAGCAAAGCAAATGGGTCTGGTAGTGAACGATGGCAAGACAAAATATCTCTTGTCATCAAATAAACAGTCGCGAATTGGCACCCACGTCATCGTTGACAGTCATAACTTTGAAGTCGTAGATAATTTCGTTTATCTTGAAACCCGCATTGATACATACCCGGCTTGGTCATGTCGTCCGAATGGATGAGAACACTCTAGCTCTGAAAGTATTCGTTGCAGAACTTGCCGGGGGAAGCAGAGGAAGAAAAAGACCTCCACTCCGTTGGAAAGACCAGCTGTAGATCCACAATTGGCGCCAAACAGCGCAAAGGAAGAACGACTGTTGCAAACTCGGCTGGAATATTCATCAACAATAATCGCGAATATGCGGGAAACTTTCAGAATACTCTCTTAAGCGCTTTTTTGACTATAGCAATAACTCAAGAACGATTAAAGAAATATTTCGACAAAACACTAAATAGCTGGCGAATATCAGGTATATACGAGGTGTGTTCAAAAAGTATCGCGAATCGTAACTGACAGTTTTCTTCGATTGCAGGGGCGTGGTGCATCATGAGTTCTTGCCAATACGGTCAATAAGGAATATTACCTGCAAGTTATGCGCAATTCGCGCGAAGCAATCCGCCAGAAACGCCCGGATTTGTGGAAGAGCAAAAATTGGCTTCTGCACCACGATAACGCCCCTGTTCACACACATCGTTGCTTGTGCGCGACTTTTTGGCCAAAAACGACACACTAATGATGCCGCAGCCACCGTATTCCCCAGATCTGGCCCCTGTGACTTTTTCTTGTTCCCTAAACTGAAGAGGCCCATGAAAGGACGACGTTACGCTTCTCTGGACGAGATAAAGACGGCATCGAAGGAGGAGCTGAAGAAGATAAAAAAAAATGATTTTTTGAAGTGCTTCGAAGATTGGAAAAACCGTTGGCACAAGTGTATAATATCTCATGGGGATTACTTTGAAGGGGACAAAATAGATATTCATGAATAAATAAATAATTTTTGAGAAAAACACAAAATTCGCGATACTTTTTGAACACATCTCGTAAACTATTATCCGTATCTTTAAGGTACATCCATATGTGTGTTTACAGTGTTTCCACTATTGTCTCCAAGAATTCACTTTAAATAATTTTCAGCTTGAACAGCACTTAAAAGAAAAAGTGTTTTGGTGGGGGTTAAAGAAAAAAGTAAATAATCGGGATTAAAGTCAATGCATCACAATAACATTGGACGGAATCTATAAATAATTGCCAGCAATTTGTTTTATGACCGTGTGAATGGATGAATGGATGTTTGTAAGTTTGTAATTTTGACAAAGTGATGACGTCTTTCACACCTTTATGTGGCCTCTTACGTCAACTACAACAATGGGTGAAATATTTGCTGCTTCATACATATGGCAGTCAAAGCAAGGTAAGGTGCAACAAGTCATGGCTAGTAAAGTTCAGTTTAATGCAATTTGGCTTTTTGTATTTTCCCCATTCGATCATTTGAAAAATTTTTTATTTTCATAATCGCTCTCACAATACCGGTGGTGCTGCCGCGTGACGACGTTGACGAATTTTTGATAATTATACTAGTATAATATCCGATATTAGAAGGAATATTTTTTGTGAACAAATAAGAAATGTGAGAACCTACACGTTAAAAATTGCATGATGCCTTGTAAATATCCGTCATTAATTTCACAAAGTATTGAATTGAAATGGATAAATTCCGATCGACTTTGACAACTTAGACATTCTTCTTGTTTTGTCTGAAGGCATTCAGTCAAGTTAATATTTAACATATGTATACACTTATGGACAAAATAATAGATGCGAGTTTGGCTAGTATTGGTATTTGGTCAAATGGTGTTGTACCTGTTACTATTTTTATATCGTTATATTTTTACGATAAAGACGAATAAGTAGAGCGTCAGTATCAACAACTTGCATTATTATTTTGTTAAATTTGCCTTTGAGTGACAAGTTATCATTTCTTCATTAAATTGGTTTGGCCAATAAAATAGGTGTGAGTAGAAATATTTAAAACAAATAAGTGGTTATTTCGAAATACTTTTTATCAAATTATTTATAATTCCTTTGAACACCATAAGCTGAAAAGAAGACATTTTTAGAATGTAGAGCCTTGATTAGTAAAAAAAATTGCGTGAAGAGGACGTAGAAATGCATTTTAAATATTTTAGGGCGATCGGAAAACTTTGTAACTAATGATCTAAAGCCAAAAACTAAAAAGGAAACTTGTGGTCGTCCAAGAAAAATCGTCCTGATTGATGATCGCCGTACACTTCTCAAAGCAAAATAAGAACTCCTTTGTGACTTCACGACAAATCGCAGCGGAAGTTGCTTAGTTCGCGAACAATTCGGTGTCGATTAGTGAACTAGGACATAAAGCCAGAAGAATCTTCTACGAAAGATCCACATACAGAGGGGAAATGCATTTGTCGCTGAACATAAAAATTGTATCGGAGGAAAAAGTGGCGAAATATTTTATTCAGTGATGAAGTTAAGATTAATATTTACGGAAATTATTGTGAAATAACTGTACGCCGGCCTAAAGGAAAGAATTTGATACAGAATTAATATATACCACAAAGACAATTAAGCTTATGGGCGGCAATATATTGCTGTGGGGATGTTTCTCTAGGCAAGGCGTTGGTCTTTTATTTTGGTTAAAGGGCACAATGACTGCCTTTCAGTACAGAGATATTTTGGAAAACGTTGTGTTACCATATGCGGACGAAACCATGTCGCTGAGATGATGTTATTAATAAGAAAACGACCCGAAACATATGTACGAGTATATCGAAGTTGGTATCTGAGTGATTCAAGGATGCAAATGTGACCTGTATGCAATGTCTTAGTCAATTTCCTGATTCCAACCCGATTGAGAACTTGTGGCGTGACTTTAAGAATAGATAGGCAGCACTTAATTTCAAAATAAGGAGCAATTAGAAAGCAAAGAACCTTCGGTTGATACGCCATTGGAAACCTGCTAAAAATTAAATTAATGCAAGCTGAATAGAAACTTATGAAAAACGGCGGAGGATATACGGATCTGTGGACGGTATATGGGATAACTTGATTTTTTTGTTTTAAATTAAAAAAAATATATATGTGACCTGGTCTACGAAAAGGGGGCTTAGGTGTCAAAAAAAAAAAAAATAATAATAAAAAATTAAAAAAAAAAATTATTTTTTTGACACCTAAGCCCCCTTTTCGTAGACCAGGTCACATATGTATATATATTTCACAGTTATTATTTTGATCAATGCTATTTCTTGTTTTGAAAAATATTTCAGTTTTAATATTTCGAATGAAAATTTGCGACATATTTACATTTAATAAAGTAAAGTAAGGCTATAACTAAACCAAATTCTTTTTATTGCAAATACTTTACAAAATTATTAAGTAAAAACTGTCCACACCTATTATTTGGTCCATAAATGTATAAGCTTTTATTAGTACTGTTCAGCCACACTGTGTGCACTTCGCCTACAAATACACATATTTTCATATATGTATATGCAAGCGTTGGGGTATTCTTGTGTTATGTACGCATGTGCAACATTTTGCATCTTCATTCTGCAAGCGTGACTAACATTGCGGAATTGTCATTTACAAAAGCGTTGGCTTAGCTGCGAGATGTCAAACTGAGATGTTTGCTTATGAACTACATACAAGCATCTGAGGGTATGTGGACTTTGCGAATACTTGCAATTATGAATATGCATAGATCATTTTTATTTGCAAGTTTTGAGTTTTTTTCCGTCACTATCTTTCCTTTTGAATTTTTCAGAATTTTTGGTTGTGCTTCATGTCGGCTTCTTTGGTTAGATGTTACTCTGACGACTGCACTGTCGTACATACATAAATAATAAATAAACGTACCAACGTTGGTTAATACATCTGTATGTTTTTATGTATGTATGTATGTATATATTATTAAAGAAGTTATGTAAAAATGTGTATGCGCATAAATAATAGTGACATTTCTCGGCGGTGAACATCTGTTCCTTTACAAAATATTTTTATATCTTGACTTTTAGTGCGTCGGTATGTGAAACAACAACAACAATATATTCGCGGCTTTTCCCTTTCTTGATGAGATGTTGGCTTATTACGATTCCGTTAAAACTTTAGCGTCTTTGCGTTTTGTCTTTCCAAACTTGCCGCAACATACACATTTTACCTGGCGGAGAGTTTGAAAGCATGCTGAACACTGACATCAAAGATGCGTATCTTGAAGTGTTAAAAATCTGTTTGGGCAATTAAACGAATTAATGTAGTGAACCACTGGACAAATTTAACAGACAGCTATTTTGTCCATGTGACTGCCACGGGCCAACTGGTTAACTCAGACGTTTACATAAATATGCATGTATGTATGCATGTACATATATAGATACATATAACTCAATATGCGTACTTATTTTATAATGATGTATTTATGTATAAAGCGACCTGATTTTCATTTACATTTTAACATTTGCATTGAGAAACCAAAAAACAAAATAATTGAATATGGAAGAGAGTGAGTCACTGGAAACCTTTTGAGGATCTGTCAAGTCTAATTGAAATAATTCGAAGAAAATTTTAAATTATTCTAATTAATTTTGCATTATATTGCAAAATATGGAAGGTAGTGAGTCACTGGAAACCCAATGCGGATCTATGCAGGATCTAATTGGAATAATATGAGCTTTATATGAAGGAAATTTTAAATTATTTTAATTAATTTTGCATTGTATTGAATGTGTTTTTATCATAATTAAATAAAAAAATTGGTCAGATGCGAACCAGCTTGTTCGACAATTTGTGGTAATTTTAAAGCTTATTTCCTAAAGCCACTCTCATGGATACCTTCGCTCCTAAGGGGAAAATACTGGGACAGCATAAGTCCACCTATGAAAAATGATTTTTTTTTTACCAGACCTTATATACATATGTACTACGTACATATGTACATATGTATATGTGTTAAATTGTTTAATATCCGTCGTGAATTTGACACACCAATGGGACCTCAATGCAATTGCGAACTTGGATATCTATGTACGATTACTTTGGTTTACAACGGAATGCACCGCATTTGTGTATCCTCCAGTTACACCTTTCTAATTTGACGCTTTAGCCGAGTTTCAATGAAATATATACATTTTCACACCGATAACATCTAAATAGTTATGTGAAGGCATACTCCGTATAGAAAGTGTTCAGTAAAAATTGGGAGTTGGTGATAGTAATTTGGCAATATAATTAAAATAATTCGTAAACTGACCCTGGTTCGATGGGCTGTTGTGGACCGTGCATTCCGCCGGTTTGGTGCTGACCCGTCATTTTGCCATATGGCATAGCGCACAAGTCCTGCGTTGGCACCAGCCATGAGTGTGTGAAGGGTCCAGCCGCCACACCGGGCATGCTCAGCGAACCCATAGCTGACATGTGATTTCCAGGATGTCCGGGCGTAGGCTGCCGCTGGTAACCAGCATAATCCATGGCAACAGCCTGATAGGGCAACATGACGAATGCTGATTAATTAGATCTTTTAATAAATGCTACTTGGAACCGATGAAACCGTACAATAATTATTTGCTTTTTAATTGCGTCAATACGGAAATGTATGTAATCACTATTGCTTCAGGTAAAAACATATATGCACACCTCATATGTATGTATTTAATATTATGGCACCCTTATCACACTGTTAAAGACGAATTTAGTAATTTTACTTGATTTTTTTAAATTGTATATTTTGTGCGTTTTAACCACGTTTTCAAACACATATATTTTAACGATCTCTATGGGCATGTTCTTTCATCCATGCGTACACGTTTGTGGCACATTCCGATTCATTGCATTTTTAATATTGATCACGAATAAACAAATTCTATATTTTATGAAATTGTTAAATGTTACAATTAACAATTATTATTTTATATTTTTAATAATTTCACTTTCATATAAACACTCACACTAAACACTGAGCGTGTATCATTTAAAATTTTCACTGAGATATTTTAACTGTAATTGTGGGAGGCGGTCTAATTTACAATGAGGAAACGTATGAAGGTTATCGGCTGGCGTTAGCGTGGCCTTCCGGTTGGCACATGCGAATTTGTGTCTGACGAATTCGGCAAATTCGGATTAGTAATTCCAATTGAATCCTACCGAGTCCGTGTACGGACCGTACGCGACGTGCGTTCAGATGACTTTGAGTTTTATTGGCCGCGTACCGAACGGTCCACATCAACTGCACGTTCAAATACGTTTTTGTACGTTACGTGCGTACTTAATGGCAACACGTTGTGCGGTGTATGCCTTGTCTATAATTGTGATATCTCCGCCAAGTCCCGTATGCCCGGAGAGGCTGGTGCAGGGATGTTTACGTGTGAGTGCTGAACGCCGAATGGGATCTGGCTAGCAATTGTGGTCAACAATTACACGTAGTTGGCGATTACCACTATGCATGACTGGGGTTGATTATCTACTACCACCCGCCATTGTCCACCGGTCACTCCAACACTTGCACTCTATGTTGAAAAATCTGATTATGGTCACACCACACCGTTGTGATACCGTTGCAAAAGAAAGTGATGTAGACTGGCACTGGGCACTGGCACAGTTTAGTTAGTATGCGCGCTGGTGCAATACCGAAAACGACAAAAGGAAGTGTACGAGAATAAAACGTACGCAGTATGACTTGGCGACTATACACACAGTGCGTCCGAAGTTGGCGACGAGTACGTGCAGAATAATTCAACGATGTATTCACGTTCAAAATAAAACCAAAAGACACGAAAATCTGGCCATGCCTATGGAGGTTAGGCAAGCTATGTAAATGTATATCTATGTCTGTATATACGCATGTAGGTATATACATACCTTATTATGTGTTGTGTGACGAAGGCATAGTGCCTTAGAGAGCGCGCAGCTTGGAGCAAAGAGAGGAACGGAAGATAGAGCGTAGCATTGCGGGGGTTGAAATAGAGGTTTTTGTCCGCTCAGCTCGAATGGTATGAATTTACACTTTCATATATGTATGTATGTATTTATATTTAAGAACAGTCGTGCGTTATATCGGTATTTATATGCAGTAATCCCCGATAAATAATCAGAATCATCCTAATTTATTAAAAATTGGGATGCTACAAATATATTTACATATACGACTTAGGTTTGGATGAGATAATGAAAAAGGGAGTAGAGCGTCAACTTAAAAACGTTGTCGTATGTGACATTTACTGCAACTCTTGTTGGGTCCTTTTATCATCGTTGATATATTTCATTGTCTATATCCTTTCAATTACTGCTAATTGTAATATTTCGTGAAAACGAGAAGGAAGTTTCGAAGAATGTAGAGTTTTGCAGTGAAATGTGTGAAAGCTTTTGCGTAAACGCGAATTGAATTGTTGAACATGTGAATCGCTTCCTAGCACATTATATTGAACTACGTGCATACGTAAAAATGCGTACATTCATACATATGTATTATATGTATGTATTTACCAACATACGAACTGTCTTTGTCCATTTGTATGTAAGCAGTTAGGGGGAAAAGTTGCGCATGTTTTCGAATCTGAATATGTGTGGGCGCTGTCGTGCACCTGACTAGCTGCTCGGTCATGTACTCGCTGTACCAGTAGCATTTTAAGCAGTTGCACGCTCTGCTCGTCATTCCTATTTGAAGAAGATGCACGTCCGTTTTTTACCCTCTCTTTTGTCTACGGCCATAACTACCGCGCAAGACTCTCAAGTCTATATCTTCGCACATACAGTATTAGACGTTACATTACGTTGTATCTCTTTCTCTTTCTGTTGCTGTTGTTGGTCATGTGCTGCGTTGAGCGTAAATGGGCGGGACGTGACTGCCGTTGGTTGGATCTACATTGAGCGCATACAAAATGAGCCATACAATCAGAGCTACACATATACATACATATATATGTATTTACAAATTTTTAACATGCAACTAAACATAAGTATTCAAGTGGGGGCTGTGAGGTGAAATTACGGTTTGTTATACATAAGTATTTTTTATTTTGCAGAAGAACGTGTACTAAACAACTGTTGTTGTATCTTCGCCAAGCTCGTAGTATCTTTTATGTTTTTTTATGTGCCCTCAGTATTAGTGCTTGGGCTATGAATACTTATACATATATGTAAGTTGTGTACGTCTTATATACATTTCAAGGAAGAAACCATTTAGTGTTGCCATCCCGCTTTGACCTCAGTTGGTACCACGCCCGACAAACCAACATTTTCACTTCAGCTTCTTTTTTGGCAGTTACGTGAGCGAAAATTTTTGTCGCTTTGTAGCAGTACTCGAGTTATATACCAACAATTCGGGGTATAATAGGCTGGCACGCACGACAATTAGTCGGCTACTTTTGCATTTGGTCATGTACTGTGGTTACTTAGTATTCACACAGTTCCATATATGTGAAAAAGGCTCTTTTTCAGTTACTTCACTTATTGCTGTCTCGCTTTGTTCAGTTGCATTATTGATATTTTGTTGTTTTTATGACTTTGCCGACACATACACGCACTACGTTCATACTGCATTCGTGTTTGTTTAACACACATATGTACACATACCCATTCAAAGAAATTTATATATTTAACTTTATATTTGTATGCAAAGCACAGCATGGATGAACTGTAGAAAACACAGTGAAGCACAGGAAAAGGTCTCAAAGGCAAAAGTTGGTCCAATTTTTATCGGAAGCAATGCGATAGCTTTTTCAAAAAGATAATTAATTTGTTTTCTTCGTTTTTCTTTCATCTCAGGCCATATGCCTGAAAGTTTGAATATCATAAGTTTTCCTGGAGGAATTACTTATCAAGTAAAAATGTAGAAAATTTTGCGAATGGTATTAATAGTAGCTTTAGTAAA
Source organism: Bactrocera correcta (assembly GCA_027475135.1). Classification (NCBI taxonomy): domain Eukaryota; kingdom Metazoa; phylum Arthropoda; class Insecta; order Diptera; family Tephritidae; genus Bactrocera; species Bactrocera correcta. The sequence continues at coordinate 153,884,426 of CM050325.1, forward strand.
TTGTTGTGCTTACAGTTAATGGTCAACAGATATCTATACACTGAAATTGTCTGAAAAGAATGAATTCGAATAACAATAGTAAAATGAATGACTGCCAAATAATGATTATATTGATACCAACAAACACAGCGTTTAACTTAACGAGGGAGAACTGTATAAATCTATATATTTTTAACATGTTTGCATGTATGAACATACGTACGCTTTTTGTTATGTATATAAAGTATTTACAGTCCTTTGAATATACATACATATGCACATTTTTACATACACACGTCACGTCCCTATATTCTCGCATACGTATTCATTTATATAAAGAGTTATGTATGCGTATGAGTTTGTATGTACTTCCATATATGTACATATGTATGTATTAGTACACACATGGCTATATGTGAATATTTAAGTAAATACGGATACCATCGAAACTGTTTTAACGTTCGTATTTACTATTTTGATGGACATGTTGTGACTAAAATTCCAAATAGTATTTTGTTAACAATTGCAATTTTATACCACGTACAGATATCGTCTTTCTATTAAAAGAGTACAATAATTCAATTATTGAGAAAGTAGCCCTGACAAAGAAATAAAACGATTTATTATTTCTGGATCATTTGGTTTACTTTCCATTACCAAAGAGCTATTTTTTGGATTATGAGTTTTCTTCGTAAATAAGCAATTTGTGTTTAAAGTCCATTATACATACATATTTTTCGAAAAGAAACTAGAAATTTATAATTAATATTGCTCTCTCGGCCTAGTTCTAAGTCCGTTCACTACCAAGGGGCTAATTGTTACGGTTTCGGCACATGATATTGCTCTTTATAGATGAATTCGGATGCACTTCTGTCTTCTATTTATATTATCGCAACATACCCCATAGTATTGCAGAGTTCAATAGTTTGTTCACCTGACGATGTATCCGACTGCAAGCCTGTGTTAGGAATAGAGTCGTTCCGCTCAAATATGCGCACTTAAGGATTTAACTCGTGGTTAGCGGGTTAGTGTGCTAATTGTTTTTTAATTGATATAATTTTTTTAATAATTACTTAATTGACCGATCGACTAAATTGAGTGTAAAAAAAATTTATCACATTGTAATAATCTGAATAACAATGAAAAATATTAATTTTTACTCGAATACCCTATGCTTTGAATGTAACAAATACTTTTATTTCTCCAAATTTTCAAAAATGTTATTTAAAAATTCCAATTCTGGCAAAAATTCCTGCAAATTGTGTCAAAAGTGTACAAGATGTGGTTCGAAAATTGGTTTTTTCTATGGCTTTTAATAAGATGTCTTGTAAATTTACTATCAATTTCCTACAAAACCGTATTGTGAGAATGTTGGAAACTTCAGAATTTGCGTGGCTTCTAGTTCCTAAATTTTATATATTTAATATGGAAGATATTTTGTAAAAATTCACTTTTGTTCGAACCACCTCATGAAACTTGTAGGTAGATTAAGGGGGGCGGCAGAACATTCTTGGCCCCGGGAACCTAAAGTTGTAGCTACACTACTGACACTGACCAGGATTTTCGATAAATACTCATATTAAACATAACCTCAACATATAGAAAACTTAAATAAATAATTGACAAACATTTATTTATATTGGTAATTTTTAACATCGGTACTTGATCTGACAATCTTTCTTAAGATGACAAAACTTATAGCTGAAGTGCCCAATTTTTTTTATTTAAAAATAAATGGACAACGAAATAAATGTCTCAATCTTGAAAATAAATTAAGTCTTTGTTATTGTACTTTTAAGCTTCCTATATACTTTCCCCTTTGCCTTTTGTAGATAAACAGGGTTCGCCTATTTACATCTAATGAAAATAAATTAATAATAATTACTATACATACAAAGATATCGGTCAAATTCTGTGTCATTTATCACGGAATTTTTTGTTCATGTCATCCTGGTATTACATCAGAAAGCGTAAATTTTATGGAAAGAATGTTAACAAATTCATTCCCGCTTCTAAGCTAAAGCAATGAACAATGGAAATGTCACAGTCCATTGTTATGATAAATATTACATTTTCCAAAAATACTTTGAACCAAATTTTATTTTGCAATATTTCCTTCTAATGCTATTGCCATAGAATGAAAATTGGTGAAATTAGTTTACATCCCGAATATTTGTGATATAACTTGATGAAAACAAGTTAATAAAAGCTAAGTTCGGGTATGATCAAACACATTTAATATTATTAATGCCATGGAAGTACTTTCTAACACATAAGGCATGACATCAACACCACGATCTAAAAACCATTTTTCTGCAAGATCAGTAGTATGTTGTGGGTCGCTATCTTGTTGGAATTACCAAATTGAATACCTCACCACACTATGAGAACCAGCTCCAAACCATTATATTGCCGAAACGAGGATTGAACGACTTAGTCGTGTAGCGGACGCACATTTCTTTGTTTTTTGGATGTCGGACTCACGTCCGATTTCTTATTATAATAATTTTGTATTCGGACCATAGAATGTCGAACCATTTTTTTAATTATCCGCTCCACTCTAATTTATAGCGCAATTCAAAATCTTGTGCATCTGAGTTTGCAAATTATGCAAGTGCAAATATTTACCATCAACAATGAACATCTTTTCTGTGGTTTCTGTGCAACCTTTGCAAAGACCATTAATTCACAGCTGATCGGCAAAGAAAAACATTTTTTGTAAACAAAATTTTCGCACAAATTGGAAAATATGTCGAAAAAATGGTTTAGTAAAAAATTAACTCACACTTTAATTGATGAAGCGCTGAAGAATTTGTATTCGGCTTTTCGCGTTTTAGCCTTTTTTTTAAACTGGTTTGCTCCATTTCTTCTCTTTGTTTACAATGTTTTTATTTTTGACAAACAGCTGATAATTTGCAAACCAGTGTTGCACGTACATACATAATACAATGGCGTTTTAGTGTTGCTTTTTTGCATTGCTATGCATTTTGTTAGTGTAAAAGCAAAAATATGCTCGCTAATTTGAAATTGCAAGCATTTGCAAGACCATTTGCAGCAGATTCTGAATTGCCTTTATACGTAATTTTACAAACTGAATACGATTGCATCTATCCCGTTTTCTCCGTTTTTTCGCCAAAGAGATCTTTCTTCACAAGTCGTCTTCTTATCGTTCTTGAAGAAATTTGTGCACTTAATTCTTATTGATTGGCTGCGGCGGTCTTAAACGGATCGCGCATCGGTAACTTGAAATATTTTGTTTGATTTCCGCAGGCATTTTTTTGTGATGGACCTATTATTTCAACCTATTTTCGACAAAATTAAGGCATTAAAAAGAAATTTTTGTGACATACTTAATATGTTTGCAATTTCCCATTCCGTGACCGTTTTATTGCAAATGTTGGACGTACAAACCTTTTTCCCCTGAACACTGTTGTGTTCGACCACTCTACATAAATACATAATTGATACAAATATTCGTTCCAGAGATTTAATTAAGTTTAAATAACTACTTATTGCGCTTTTTAAATTCAATATTTTCCGCTTATGAAACTATTTCGCTGATACTACATGTTATTTTGTCATTAAGCACGAGGCACGCTATTTACACTTTTTAAATTAAAGTTAACTTTAAAACTTGATAATGGTATCCTTTCCTTTCTTTTAAACATATTACATATGATTGCATTTGTTAGTTACTACATAAGTGAAAAATTTCCCTAAAATTATATCATTGCTTCAAAACAAAAACTTTGATTCTATTTTATTGCCTGGAACTGTATATCTTCCAAACTAATAAAGCTATGTATCAACAAAATTTACAGAGAAAAAATATTTTAACCCTTGCCATTCCTCTCATTCGGGTTTCCTAAAAACTAGTAAAAGCGCATTAAAGAAATCCGTCGGAGCCATTCAATTTTGCGAGATGGCGGTAGAAAGTTTTATAGAAGTCCAATTTTGATTCAGGGGCGCGGCAGCGCCCTCAGTTAGGGGAAATCCATATCCCAGGACCTATGCGACCGATATCAACCAAATTCGATACATGACACTTTTCGGATATTCCTATGTTACAGTACAATTATGGGGGAAGATAGGACAACAATCACGCCTACTCTCTATATAACACAATTTGAAATTCAGTCTGATTCTTTCACATTCTTCTTCTTGACTGACACCGCTTACGCCATTATAGCCGAATTAACAACAGAGCGCCAATCATTACTCATTTTTGCAACGTGATTCCAATTGGAAATACCAAGCGAAGCCAGGTCCTTCTCCACCTGGTCTTTCCAACGGAGTGGAGGTCTTCCTCTGCTTCCCCCATCTTTCGCTGAACCTTTCACTCAAAAACTTCTAAGGCCGACTAATCAGATGTTGTCATTGTCCATGGCTCTGCCCCATAAAACAGGACGGGGATGATGAGTGGCTTGTAGAGTTTGGTTTTTGTTCGTTGAGAGAGGACTTTACTTCTCAATTGCCTACTCAGTTCTTTTTTAGCGAACTATTGGATGGATTTCAACTGAGTTTGCTCCTTCCAGAAAAAGTATGTACTTTGAAAACTAAAGAAATGGAAAACCTCATTGACTGCTTAATAGATAGATGCAAAGGCCTTTAGGATTATGATAATGACGTGCCACGTTTGAAGTTCAAAGGTTAACTTGATCACTGGCAGCGCCATTGGGGGCAGAAACGAAAGTCAAAAGACAACAAGTTACCGACTACTGCATTGGAGACGTTAAAGAACTGCGATGTAGACCTATACGAATACCTCATAATTCATAGTTATATTTGCATATTCTGCATACTGGTGAATGCGAGCTCTGAATGCTCTTTCGACACTTCGCCGTATGAAAACGTGGTTGAGGACGAACATCCTTCAATATTGTTGCCACAGACATCATGACAACGAAGTCCCTGCAGAAGCAGTTCTCGAAAGTTTCTCAAAACTTAACCCACATCGTTTTGATTTGTGAAACTTTTCTAGTCAATACACAAAAAGTATGTACCCCGCACGTCTATGATTTTTAATGTGTTTTCTCTATTTGTTGTAGAACTTCGATTTGAAAAGTTTCCATTAATCTGTATAAAGACTACTTATTATAATAATCTTCACGTTTCAAGTAAATATTTAAGTCCCAAAAACCAAAAAAAAAAAACTGTTTCTGGATCCGCCTATGCAGAAAGTGTAGAATTTGACATATATGAATTGGTTTCACATTTTTGTTGGAGAGAAAAAAATTGCGAAATATTCAAACATTTGGAAATAGATCTTTTACTCCTACTTTCAGAATATGGAAGATACAATGAAAAAATCTGGGTTTTCCTTACGAGCTTAGACCTTTCGCCCTCTCTAGTCTCAGGCAATGGCTTACAGTTAAATGTACATACATACATACTTATATGTATGTATGTATAAACATATCACTACGATTCCTATTTGGCATTAATTAATGGATGTGCGTATAAATTAGTTTAATACAATGAAATACAAATTTATATGTACATGTACGTATGTATGTGTGTAAGTCTGCCGACTTTAAATGAGCAGTCACAAGATAAATCCAATTAGTCCGATATTTGTACTTTTTCTACAGTAATTCGCATTAAGTACTAAACTAAGTTACCACCGATTGTTGCTGCAGCATCCACAGCCTCGGATATCGCCGAGGATTGCTTGTTGTCATTATTGACGTTGCGAAGCAGAAACGATGTGCTGACAACAACGTCACAGAAAAACATGCTGTTTAAATGTCACCTAAGCCGCAAAAGATGTCAGCCAACGTCCGTCAAGTTGGGCTAATAATTTTATGTTAACAAATTCAGCGGGACGCTTTAAAAGACGACGAGGCAAAGAACACACAAACACTAGGTTTTATGTATGGATGTATGCATTATTAGCGTTTAATGGTGAAATCTTCATATGGAGTAAAACACCGTGGTAGATATTTTCATCATGAGCGAGGTGATAATACCTACAATCACGGTATCGATATTGAGTCGACATTAATAACAGTCGAGTGCGTCTTGAAGTTGTCATTGGCAACAAATTAATTATAAACTTGTATTGTGTATTGTACCGAACATTGATTTTTGGTACGTTTTTATTTAGTTTGTCAAAAAAGTCTTGCGGTATTTTCTCTAGTTGGCGCTTAAAGCGCGTAGTTCTAGTTTTATTCGTCGCATCGGGTCATGCTATACCTTTTTGGAAAGCTCATTTCACGCGCTAATGATGAGTGTCTGATTGATTGTCGTTTATTTTAAGTCGTTCGTGAGTTATAGCGTCGCAAACATGGAGCAAAATAAAGAGAAAATACGGCATATTTTACAGTACTATTACGATAAAGGCAAAAATGCATCTCAAGCCGCCAATAAAATTTGTGCAGTTTATGGACCCGATACAATTTCCATTTCCACCGCACAACGATGGTTTCAACGTTTTCGTTCTGGTGTAGAGGGGGTCAAAGATGCGCCATGCTCCGGAAGGCCTGTCGTCGAAAATTGCGATAAAATCGCTGAATTGGTCGAAAGAGACCGGCATAGTAGTCATCAAACCGTTATAAACCATTTGAAGAAGCTTGGAGTCACTAAGAAGCTCGATGTATGGGTGCCACACGAATTGATTCAATAAAAATACCGCAAGACTTTTTTGACAACTCAATATGACCACTCCCACAGAAAATTCTTAAATTTCGGCCTCCCATTGCTTAACTACTGCATTTATACCGTTACATACAACTACGTCTTCTTCTTCTTCTTGTATTCTAAAATTATATTTAGAAATACTGATTTTCAGAAGTGTGAAGTATTTATTTCAATTATGTTTACACTATTTATATATAACTCTTTATTACCTTGCATTTACCGAAGATTGTGCGGCTCCAATTTCTTCCATCGATTTTCTACAAAGACGATATAATTAATGGGTGAATGAATTTTTCGTAAAATATTGATTTGACTTTACATATGTACATATGTATATCAATGTAGTAGTTGGAGGCTGAGTAGGTAATCTCAAAATGTAAATAAATGCTTACCTATCACCCCAGCAAAGAGCATCGTCGCGATATCTGCAAAAAAGAAAACAGTTGATTATTTATATTTTCAATTGACTAAGATATTGGATTTATAAATTTAATGAATCGATATACATAATAAGATATGTTACAAATCATTTAAGACCTTATATATAATATAGTAATCAGCATGGCGAAGACTAATAAATATTGATAAACTCTAGCACATGAAAGAGAGTATAAATTCGATCAACTAAAGGGTGATCCATTTCGACGGGTGACTGGCGAATGACAGAAGTGATGTTTTGTTCCAAGGCCAAATAGAGGCGGGATTGTCTGCATAGACCTTACACTTTACATATCTTCACAGAAAAAAGTGAGAAGGGTTGATATCTTACGATCTAAGCGGCCAATCGGCCGGCCCAAAACGTGAAATTATCTGCTCACCGAAGTATTTTCATAATAAATCCATTGATTGATGTGATGTGTGGGAAGTGTTGCCGTCTTATTGAATCCAAATATTGCCGAAATCACGGAGTTAAATTTCAGGCATCAAATAGTCGGTTATCATGAGCAATAACGGTCGCCATTGATGGTTACGTTCTCAGCGGCATGATTTTTGAAGAAATATGGACCGACGATTTCACCGGCCCACAAACCACGCCAAACCGATGTTTTTTTTTTAATGAAATGGCAAGTTTTAAATCTCTTGAGCTTGGTGTTCGTCCCAAATGCGGCAATTTTGCTTGTTTACATACCTATTGTGTCAGATATGGGCCTCATCTCTGAACAAAATTTGGATCGAAAAAGGTTGGATCTTCTTGTAACTTTTCAAGAGCCTCTATAGCAAGCGATTTCGTTGGAAGGTCGAGTGCTTTAGTTCTTGCAAAGTGTATTTTGTACGCTTTCAATTTAAGATATCGACGTAAAATGCGCTAAGTCGTTCATACTTCAGTCTGAGTTGCTGCCAAGTCGCCGAATCTACTCTCCACGATCTTCGTGTACATTCTCAGCTACAGCTGTTATATTTTGTACATTACGTGCTGAACATGGTCTATTCGGTCGAATATTATACATCAAGAATGCTGGATCGCAAGTTGGGTGACGGTGTTGCGACTAGCAGGGTTTTCATTTACCACTCCCTATTATTGCTATGCTGTAGCTACTTAAGTTTATGAACAAGCAGTTTAAAATTTTCTAGTCTCCAATTATTTAGAACATAGAAGTGTGCCTTTCGAGTTCGGGCGGCATCAAATACAATGAAAATAGTCTGAAAATCGATCAACATTTTAGATCCTTGCTCACTAATTTTTAACTTTCATAGCTGCTGTCTGGAATCTTCTTCTTTACTAGCGTAGAAATACGCGGTTATAGCCGAGTTAACAACAATGCGCCAGTCGTTTCTTCTTTTCGCAAGGTGGCGCCAATTGGAGACTCCTAGCCAATCCTGGTCCTTCCAACGGAGTGGAGGTTTTCCTCTTCCTCTGTTTTCCCCGGCGGTACTGCGTCGAATACTTTCAGAGCTGGAGTGTTTTCGTCCATTTGGACGACATGACCTAGCCAGCGTAGCCGGTGTTTTTTAATTCGCTGCACTATGTCAATACAGCTTCGTTCCATCGAATGCGATATACGCAAAGGACCATGAATCTTTCGCAGAACCTTTCTCTCTAAAACTCGCAACGCCTACTCATCAGATGTTGTTGTCTGACATAGTTTTCATCAAATGCGTATTATTATATGTGAAACTTCAGAATGTTCAATAAAATATTATGATTCCTGGAGCAAGAGTATATATAGTATACTGAAGAATACCGATAAAAGTTCAGGAATCTGCGAAATATTTGAAAGACGAAGCGTTTTAAGCGTATGTATATCAGCTTTTCTGGTCATTTTTTTGTTCGTCCTTTGAGTGCTTTTGTCAATGAAAATGTGCTCAAAAGCCTTTAAACACTTTGTGTGGATTACGAAAATACGTATTGCATACATGATCATACACGTACAACCATGCAAATGCATTTACTGATTAAAGACATTTCTTCATTGGCCAACTCAATTCTACAAGAAGCTGTTGTGAGCCCGCTTGTTACTTGATCGTTCGTATCTTGATGTGAGCCATCAGCAAGTGTCTAAACATCACTCTCACCCAGTTAAGGATGCATTGTTTGCCGCCATTTTCTTCTTGTTTCTTTTGTTTCAGCAATTTTTATTGGAACTGCTAATACCAGCAATCTATGACTGACTTCGGTTGAGAATTTTTCACTCTTTATTTGGCAATTGTCCCCTTGTTTGCTACACATTTTCTGTGATTCAACGTCGTTTACGCGATTGCGCTGGACACGTGCCTTCGCAGGAATTCGAACATGTTTTTCTTGCAACCCTGCAGGTAAAAAGACACCATGCCTCGATACGTAAAATTGCTTCAAATTCACTTTAAATATTGTCTAGTATTTTAAAAATATCAATTTACCCTAAGAGGTAGGTTTGGCGAAAATATTTGAATTGGGCAATGTTTGTTTTCGTTATACTCTTATTTTCACTAGCGAAATGTCTGTTAATTTAAAGGAGCTTGCTTATTCATTTAATTCCTACAGGGATTATGAGCGTATAAAAACGTTAAGGTATATAAATAAATATGTATTTGTTAGTGTTCACATGTTATCAAAGCGACACTTGGCCGGCTGCTAATTTGTTTCATCATGGTTTAGTAATTATTATGTTAAACTAAGTACCCATTTTAGGGCTTCAGCTGTGGCGATAATTACAATCGACACGACAAGCGTGACAATCTTTGCATTCGAATTTAGGCGATGAGATCGCAGTCGGGCAAGGAGGGAGCTATTTTGAAATGTCGTCTGCCAAGCGCCTTGGGACCTCTATTTTCATGGCTACTACGCGAAAGGGAAAATTGCAGCAGTTTTTTTTTATTGAGGATGCCATATTGGCCGTGGTCAAATACCTAATTATGCACATAACGAGTAAATAAAGGCTATCGCTTAATGATCGTTAGGTTCGCGGTAACGACACACAAGCGCAGTAATGTGTGCATACTACATACATTCATACATATAAAGATAAAGTGTTTCTAACTTTTGTTGGTCTTTGATTAACTTTTTTCACTAATATCAAATAGCAGTGTTAGAACTATTCATCACTCGAAATATTAAATAATCTTGTATTTAGTATTTTTAACCAATTTTTATTGCGGGATGTTGGAAAAGGCTCACGGTGGTTCAGGTTTATTAAAAACACAAGCCTACCGTCTTCTATTGATGAAAATATTATATGGTGCTTGAAAATCGTCAGGCAAGTGTTAAAGAGATGACAAGAGAGCTCGACATCTCTTGCGAGTCCGTTCGAATGATGTTGGTGGATATTTTGTGTATGAAACGAGTTCTTGCTTGACTGCTCCCGATAAAGCTAAATTTTTTTTTAATATTACTGTAAACAGGTCTCTCTAGACGTGCTTGAGCGTGCGAAGTCCGACTGCACATTCACGAAGAGCATTTCAACTATCCATGAGATTTGGGTTTATGAATTTGACTACCAAACAAGTCGACAATCATCGGAATGGAACCTGTTTTCAGTTGATCGAAGAGATGAACCCAAAATCACTGAAGAAGCTAAAGGCCACCCCAAAAAATGCTTATGAAAAATGTTTCGAGGGCTGGAAAAATTGTTGGCATAAGTGTAGGTGGGAATTACTTTGAATGCAACAAAATAAATATAAATGATTAAAGATTTTGCTTTTATTTAAAATTTCCGGGTACTTCTTAGTCACAATGTATGGGGAGGTATGGACCGCATACCTCTAATTTTTTGCCTAAATTATCACAAAGAAAATATGCCATAAGGTTTCTTATTCGCGGTACGAACTGATTTTGGCTTTTATCTTGACGGAGTCATGTCAGGGTAATAAGTAGTGCTAAGTTTTATTTCGATATCTGTTTTAAAATTATGATTACTGTTCGATTGTATTAATTTTTAAGCGGTGGTGAGAGCACTCTAGTGGAAACTGTAATGAAATTTGTTTATTGTCATCTATCGTATGAAAGTTCTGGTAAAAGCCTATAAGGAGCTGCATGAACTGTTATCTCTCACTTTTAGCAGTTCTGAATATAATCATCATAAGAGAGGCGAACGTGTTACTAGACATTTCGTCAATTTTGGGTAATATAGCGTTTAGTAAATGACTATGTTTTCAAGTTATTGCAGTTAAAATGTTAAAGCCTAAAAATCAGAATTCTACCATTATGTTAAGCATAATAATATCAATTTGTTGGAGTGACAATAGTGCGATTCGTTGGCGATATAAAACAACACAGAGTAGCAAAACCTTCACATTCTGTGAAACATATTGTGAATGTATAACAACTCGTCAATAATTGAACATTGTGTTATTTCAAATAACAGTACAGCAGAGTGAAAATATATAACGTTTGCTTTTGAATATTCCTTTTCTGCTGTACTGCTATTTCAATGAACAGAGCTGTAAGTATGTATGCAGTTAATGTTAAAAAAATATTTTGAAAACAAAACCATAAACAAGAACATATAAAATTCCTGTAGCTGTTGAATATACACATGTAACATAAGTAGTTGACCGCTCATTACAGACTCTGTTAAGATCAAAAATAACATAATGTTATATATGATAGATGCTGTAACCGTTTGCTTAAATGTTAGTCAATGTAAGAGAAATGCATATAATATATGCACATACATAAATATGTATCCAAAAAGGCAGCGGTTGCCAACAGGCAATACCTAACGAAGATATTTCTGTATTCTACTTCTACATCTACTCGACATATTTCATTCAAAATAATTTAAAACGCAATTTAAAATTGCATAAAGTCTGATAGTAAAGTTAGTTGTACACACAAAAAATCATAAAAGTTTTTCAAACTTTTTCCATCTTTTTTGCCCATCAGTTTGATGTAAGAAGAATTTAAAATACTCGAATGTGCATGGTTGCCTAAATGTTAGGCATACATTGTTGCTGTGTTCACCGAGAAGCCCAACACCAAACTGTGTGAACTTGTTGCAACATAGTAATCATAAAAACACAAATACATACTTATAAGCATATGTGTATTATCGTTGTTCATATTCCGCCTTGAAGTGTGAATTTGCTCATTAAGAAGGTGTCCAACAATTTTTTGTTGTAGTTATTTTTTATTAGGTGACGCTCTCATTTGTGGTGGTTTTAATGAAGTTGCGGCACATTGCATTTCTTCTCTCTATCTCCGCTTGTGATCGCTACCCGTTCCGTGGGGTATGACGTGAGTGCTACACCAAGGTACAAATTAATATGGAGTTCGTTCTAGAAAATCGATCAAATTGACAAGCACAACCGCGTTTATTGTCCAATGAGACGATATATACATATGTGCAGTGTGTACATATCTGCGCGGCAGTGGTCCATGGTAGCTGCTTGTCGATCACTCGTAAATACATATGTATGTGTGTAGTTACTTAAGCGCATGGTATGTTGGCAACGAAGCTGTTGTTCCATCTGTGCGAGCATACTAAAAATCTCTTTAATTTTGAGTGGAGATTATTGGGGCGTTTATATTGTCCGCCAATATTATTATACCATGCTTTTTACGCGCTGTTCCGTTCCACGGACTCAGCTGTTGCGGTACCAGTACGTTGAACGTACATATGTATATGTTTTTTGTTTTGATTTAAGTTGAATTCCGCTGTCCACTGATTGATCTACTGCAGGCTGTGTTGTTGGCACTGCTGTGTTGGTGCAGCCGTTAGTTGATGATTGCTATGCCAGTCTGGAGCTCGATGAAAATTGTTAATACTGTCTGATGATAGTGACTTTGGATCGATTTGTTTCGAATTGAGTTTTATTGCCACCGATGCGCATTTACCCTTTGAGGTTTGCGACCTTGTTTGCCGGCATTGATGACTTCTACTTGTTGTATCCATTGCGTCGAGGTCTACCCAAACAACCGGCAAAGAATCCCAAAATTTCACCACTCATACATATTTATAAGTGTTTTAGGATTCTGCTTTTGTGAGTACAGTCCGCCGTGCGGTGAAGTACAGTCAAAATTTACAACACAGCCAAAGTATTTTTGCACAGACATTTGCTTTGGCAAAACCATAACAATTATAATTTAATTAGATGTTATACAAGTAAATGATTAATCTTTAAAGAAACTTTACCTTCAAAAAGTATGAAGACAAGATGGTAAAATTGGAAAAAAGGTGCTCTCTCAAGGAATTAGAATTGATGATATTGCTTTTGTGGAAGATTCATAGAACTTTCGTCTTGATAACAGTAAATATTACACGAAAAAGATTTTTTGGTTTTTTAATTGAGTTGGAGTTCAAAGCAAGTAGTTGTCTTTCTCTATTCGTCTCTGCTTTTTCAAATAGGCCGATGGCTTAAGTCATCACTTGTGTATTATATTCATATGTCGTTAGCAGGTAGCCTATGTACTTTATAGAATATGCATACATACATACTATACATAGTTAATAAAGCATTTGTATGCTTATAATGGCGTCGTTGTCCAGATGGTGTACGACCGCTCTCTACATACTTAAATACATACATACATACGCCTGTAAGTATAACTGAGTTGGATATGCATTATAAGCACTTGTAAATGCGCTTTATGATTTGCGCTGCATTACATATTCCAAGCAGGTATTTGTACTTTTGCACTTAACGTATGGCTGTGCAAGCGAGCCTGCGCATGCGTACTGCAACACAAACGCACACATGCTCACAAATTCAATTCACGACATGTAATAGTGTGTCAAAGGGGCTGCTTACTGTAAGTGTGTGTTTGCAATTTGATGCGGCCCTTGGCTGCGTTGGAACCGTTTCTATAAGCTGCCGCAAAAATTAGCCTACAGCCGGACGGTAGCACTGCACACGCGGAGTACCATACACTGCGTCAGTGATTGTGGCGGTGAGAAATGAAACGGAGTGAAGTTACCACTGATGGCTTGATGTGGTTGTTAGACCCGCTGCCGCTTAAACTTAATCAAGATTGTGTAAATTTTAGAGTTTGACTTGTCGACACAAACTACCATGTTATTTCGCTTTGACTTCGCCGACCATAAGGATGTGTCCATCTGGGTTGTGATGCCAGTGTCTTGTAATGAGTTTTCGGCTGCAGGCTGTGTGAACATCTTCGACATCATCAAATAATCATCAAAATTATATAGAATATAGAATAACCAAAAAACATTGAAAAGAACAACAATTGCAACAATACAATAATAACAACGTAACGAGAACTTCAGCAGCGTACAAACGCGCTTGTTGGCGGCAAGGTATTGGAGTGAGGGTGCAATGTTTTGAATTCGATTGGATGCATGCTCGCGGTGTGTGCAGTGGCAGAAACTTCCAATTTGCATAACTTAATTGAATCTGCGGCGTGGCAACGTCAGTTGTCAGAGTCCTCCGTACGCAGACACTCGAACTTTATAAAATGGCGTAACTGCGTTCGCAGGTGCTGCGATGAGCTCTGGGCAGAGATTTGGATGATTGAAATGCATTTGAAATCAATGAGTTTGCCTGATAAGAATATCACAGCGATGGTGTTGCAATAATGCAAACCTGTTAACATATTTGTGGAAATTAATGGCGGCGTGTACTACAGCCACCCTTTTTGCGCGCAACCAAGTAAGGCTGGCTGCTGGTGCACTCAATTTATGCCACAACATAGCATTGTGCATATACGTGCACGAAGATCCATGGCAATGGCGGTGAATTTTATCCATTTTATTGTTGAAGTAATATGTCGGTTATGGGTTGTAAAGCGCACATTGCAGCCGTGGAACGAATTAGCAGCGATTTTACTGAACCGCTGCAGTTACTCAACGGCGATAAGACTAGCAGCACGGTAACGCAACGAACGGCAACAATTGCTATAAAAAGTATAAGAAAGAGGAATCAGCTAAGAAGTTCGCAACCCATTTGCTGCTCACCTGACTGGCCAAATCAACAGTGAATGTAGATGGCTGATTGTGTGAAGTGAATCGCATTCAAGGGGTGTGCACTCAGCACTTCCACTTCAAAGCCAGCGTTGACTTTTGCCTTTCGCCCGATTTGCAGCGCCCGCTCTGCAGTCACTGCCGTCTCTGTGAAGCTGTTTCGCTTTGTTTTCCAGCGCCGCAATTCTCATCACTTCCAACTCAAAGCAATTGCCTCAGCATGCCGCTATCATCATCATTATTGCGAGCATCTTCATCATAATTTCTTGCATTTTATATCACTTTTGGCTGAATTTTATTTTATTTTATTTAATTTTTTTTTTCAATTCTGCTTTTATGCCTTTTGCCGTCTGCTTATGCGTTCTGCAATTTCGCCGCATTTATTTATTTCGTTTTGGTCATTGCTTTGCATAGCCGAGAACATCGTTTTTGCTGCCTTCTGTTGTTGTCGTTTTATTAGCACTCGGCCACTCACCAATCACGTTCGAAAATAAATTGTGGAAATTGTGATTCGCATTTTATATGGCATGGTGTAGTAAGTAGTTTGGATCTCACAGACACAGTATGGAGATCCTCCCATTCTCGCCATAATTTCACAATCGTTCTTAATATAGCTTGCTGCTTGCACATACAACTGTCCATATACACTTTTGACTTTGTAATATTTGTTTGTGTGGGTGTGCGCAACTACTTCACTTAAATTAGGCTGTTCATCAAAGTGCCGAAGATGGAATCGTCGCCTGTTGACGAGATGACCAAGGCGGCAGCTTCGATTATGTTGGAAGAGCGATGAAGTTGAATTTAACTTGCACACCGCATGCATACACATGTATGAACATGCGTTTGTTTGCATTCGAATTTTAGTAAGCGATAATAACAACAACAAATAATGTCAAATATTACACTACAATAAAATGTGGGTATACAAAAGTACATCCAAATGCAGCATATCGAAATAAAAACTTGAGATCTATTTTCACTGTTATTTCATTTCTGAGTTTAGTCGATTTTGAAATCGTATCACTGTGCGGTAAGTGAAACACTCACCAAATGGCTATAATCAACGTAGAAGGATAAAGGGTAAAGGGGAGGCGAAATGCAACCTGAAGTCGCGAATTCCCGCCGAATATGAACCATAAGGCATTGCCAGCTTATACATACATATTTATTTTTAAATATAATGCCTTTATATTTGTTTTTTGCTTTTTTACACTTTTCGCTTTGAAGTGAGCACTCGTATTCTTCCTGTTCAAATGTAAAGCCACGACGTAGTGAATGGCTTGGCGACGGACGTCGGACGGCGAACGGTGGTGGTCAGCGGGCGATGGTAAATTCGATTTGCAGCAACATTCGTCGAGGTAATAACTCAGGTGATTATAGTAATTATGCGTTCTGACGCGATGCAAGTACGGATAACGCTATTTCGATATAATTGAAAAATCCTGATAGACTTTTATTATGTACCGCCAAGTATGAATCGACGGATGGATGGATGTTGGCGATGTGTTTGGTGTTTGGTGCAAGTGCTGATCATTGGATTCTCTTTCAATTGCGGTCGATGAGTTAAAGCTTTGTGTGCGCGGTCTAGCTGCTGACCATGTTAAAATATAATAAATTGTTGAAGTAATAACGATAAAGTGCTCACTAAGATAGATTTACAACAACGATCCAATCAACAGCCGATTCGTTTGCCTGTCCTCATTTGGCGCATTTTCAATGCTAGATCTAACCTATTACTCGAGTTCCATTTAATATTAGAAACTTTCCTTTTGTACCAACTTAATAAAGATCTTACATTTTACCGAACGAATTTTTACGAACATATGTATAAATCCTTGATTATTGACAATTTCGAATGACTGCAATGTGACATACATACATATGTATATAGAAAAATTATTACACTTTTCACACATAGTTGAAATTTTTTTATAATCACTTGTTTAGGTCAGATTAGATTAATCTGGTAGGCCAACAAGCCACGTTTGGTCCTTTGCGATACCAGATGGAGGTCCGTTGATAAGTCCAAGAGGAGAAGTCATCGTTTAGGATGCCTGCGCTTGACGTGAATTTTAATAAGCTCTGTGGCATCACTATTGATACCTCCTTCAGTGCATCGTGTCGTGGGGACCCCAGAAGCTTACAGCGTGTTCTTGCTAATGTGGGACAAGTTCACAAAAGATGCTCCAATGTTTCCCTGTTGCCCTGCTCTAGACATTCCCTGCAGTCTTCTTGTTCTGTCAGCATCATTCTGTAGGCGTGTGTCGCCACCGATAGTAACCAGTTAATATCAATCATTTGTCTAGTTTCCATAATGCCATTTACATACTTAGCAAGTACAATTATAGGATGATGGGTTGGTTAACCAAAATCCTGAAAATGACGGAAAGAAATTCGAAACGTTTGTTTGCCTGTATGAGCCTTATCGCTGGCATGTATAAAAATTTAGTTATCTCGATAACATTTGGCACACATTTTGTTAGCTCTAGACAGTCAAAAATCTTGTATTTGATACCGGAACAAAACAAATATTTGGTATACAAAATCTTTGGGTGGTAGAGTGACAAATGTATATATGTATCTCATAAACGTGTTAAAATAACGGAATAGCTGTAATATCCCTAAATTTTATGTATATCTTCCATATGATATTTTTTTTTGAAAATTTCTTAAAATTCGTTAAGTCTCGTAAATGTTTTATGATGCTGATAGGTTAAACATATATACATAGATAAAATTGCATACAATTGGTATAGTAGACTTTAAAGTGAATTTTTATATCAAACATACTTTACTAATTTTTTTTGTTATTACATCAGTTTTAAAATGCCCGTCGTGGAATACCATGCATTTTCAGTACCAATTGGCAGAGTGGTAGGGTTTGAGGACCACCCCCTTGTTGTACTTTGTGTCCGGTACCCGTTTGCATTGCAACTCCACATTCAACTGACAAAGTGACAGTTCTTCCCGCTTTCCGGTTTTAACCACGATATTCCCCGAAAGCCCAGTCCGCATAAGCAGGTTGGAGTGAACTCCATGAGTTCCTGCTCCCGTGGTACCATCCAGTTAGACCTCGTAGCCGAGCAGCTGAGCTTTCATACTGCTCTGGACCAGGGGTTGGACCCCATACGCACATTACATGCAGACACCATTCAAATACGAAGCTAAACCTAATTCTCAGTTAAACGCCTGCGCCGCCTAACAATTCACGCGCAAACGACCCTAACGTTTCGGCATTCCGAATAGTGGCGATCACACTGCTAATATCGGTAGTAAATTAGAATACTAATATAATTAAATGAACAATTGTGCTGGCAATTTATTTTGGAACAAGGAATGTTTAAAATCGGTTCACAACTTCCGCCAGCCTCCATTACCCTATTTTAATTTCAATTTCCTAAAACATGAATATTGTAGTTAGCATAATATGATCCTCAGAATGAATTTGTACCAGGTAAGTTGTATGTCTTGAGTTTAAACGGCAAGGCGTTAAATAAAAAAAATTTTGCAATCTTCAAGAAGTGCCTTTAACTGTTATAAATTGCATGGTATATGATATTAAGTTTAACCGTATTTTCTATACAAAAACAAAGTGTGGGGAAAGGCTTACTGTGATTCAGTTTGATTAAAAACACAAGCATGCGAATGGAACAGGGCCTTTAAAGACGATTGAGAGGTTGTTGAAGACAAGTCTCTTCTGGACGAACTTCGACCTCTTCAAAAATTATTAAAAAGTGAAGGATATAGTGATTGAAAATCATCAGGCAGGTGTTAGAGAGATAACAAGAGAGCTCGACATCACTCGTAAGTCCGTTCGAATTATTTTGGTGGATATTTTGGGTATGAAACGCGTTCTTGTGCGACGTCGTTCAGATAAAACTGGATTTTTCAAGAAAAAATACCGTAAATAGGTATCTTTGGACATCCGATGAGACATTTGTTTATAAGTTGGCATCGGAATGGAACCCGTTTTTAGTCGACCGAAGAAGAACTGAAGGCAATCCCAAAAACTGTTTCTAAGACTGGAAAATCGTTAGTATAAGTGTATTACATATGGTGGGGATTGCCTGGAAGGCGACAAAATAAATATATTTTGTGTTTTTTTAGAATTCCCGGGTACTTTTTGTCACAATTTTTATATTTAATCTAACGCAACACTGAACCATTTAGATTCTTATTCAAATTATTATAAAAATATTTGAAACCTATGATGATTTTGATAGATAGATATGTACGATAGTTGGTTACTTATATTATTTATTGAGAATGAAGTTTAATGAGCTTGTCTCTTAACATGTTTGTAATCATCATAACTTGACATACACGGTATCACTATTCCTCTGCTGGAAACCGAAAGCTTATCTCTACTATATGTTATCGTTTACTAGAGAGCCATTCAAAATAAGAAGTTAAAGGTTTAGAGCTGCACTTTGACATAAGTTAGATTCCCCAACCATGAACACATATCGAATTATTTCCGAATATGCGACTTTTATGTATCGTAACTGTTCGGTATATACACTTTTATTGCCGAATGCGAACGCTTCACTTTTAGCGTTCGAATTAAACTTAATTCTTGGCGACAACAAAAGGCAAGTTTTTATTAAACTCACAAAACGTCAGTGAAGAACCTCAACTTCTGGCTTTAAGACTTTGTATAAAAAATTTTGGGTTTTTTTGCTTTCTTCTTTGCTTTTACTATTGTGGATTGTTCCACTATTTGTAGAATCAATAACTGTATACATATGTAATTTTTCAGAACTTGTTTTTTTCTTCAGTTTTTTTGTGAGTTGAAAACTCTCTTGCGATTGAATAATGTTATGGTATTCTAAAGAAAACTTTGCTTTTTCAATCCCAATACTAAACACCTTGAAAACCGAACTATCCAAGAATGACGCTTTGTATCATTAAGGTAAGAACAGTCGCAATTCAGACTTTTGTACATGGAGCATTGAATTACCGATTTTCAAGTGACGCAATAATTTACAACTAAAATGATTCGATAACGGTAACCACAAACGGATTTGTTTAGTAAGAGTACCTGTAATATGGAAATCCTTGTGGTACGTGTAAGTCCATGGGCATGGCCGTCGGATTGAGGTGATGAGAGTGATGTGTGTGGTGCGAGTGGTGTGTGTGGCCGTGATGATGTGGATGGTGGTGCGAGTGGTGGTGAGCAGCAGCGGCGATCTGATGGTGGTGTGGGTGGTGATGGTGATGTTGAGCTACTGCCGCCACGTTCTGGACATGTGCCGCTGCTGCTGCCGCGAATCCCGCATCGGCGCTTGCAGCCGTTGCTGCCATAGCGTGATGGCCCAATACCGCTGCCCATGGCGATGCCACAAAACCGCTACCTGGATGATCCATTGCTCGAGAGATCGTGGTCAAACACTTATATTTTAAATTTAATTGAAAACTATGTACGAATGTGTATAGCTTAATTCATTGCACTGCTCGTTTTTTCAAAATTCTTACATTCGCAACACCAACTTTATTAGTTATATGGAATATGTATATATATATATTTATGATTTTCACTTTCACTTGTCTGGGCAAATATGAATCATCACTTTAAAGA
Source organism: Bactrocera correcta (assembly GCA_027475135.1). Classification (NCBI taxonomy): domain Eukaryota; kingdom Metazoa; phylum Arthropoda; class Insecta; order Diptera; family Tephritidae; genus Bactrocera; species Bactrocera correcta. The sequence continues at coordinate 153,904,958 of CM050325.1, forward strand.
CGGCACAATTTTATTACTATTTTGCGCCGAGATTTGTGTCGGAATTCACTGCACTTAAACAATGTGAATAGCGAACCTTATTGTTTCACTTATGCATATGTGTATATGCTAGTATGTAGTACGGACATATGTACACATATGTAGCCTCCGGCATTAATAATCATGCGTGCGAGAGCGTCATAGACCGCCGATTTGCCAGAGGCACACAATCAGCGAATGAAACGATTTAACGAATCCACTTGCCGACGGAATACCCATTGTTACTAATATACAAGCGTGCAGCCGTTCTCATAATTAGAGGTTTCCCTACACTGTGCACTGTTCAGTGCGTTTTAATTTGAACGCCTTTTTCCGCGTTCACCTCTGCACGGCATGAAAATTGGCGATAAACTATCCGCCTCGCATCAGGAAACATGGTCGCCACTCATCTCATCAAGCGAAGCATCCAGCACAGCGCTGCGGTGTCTGAGGTGCCGTGTGGCAGCCAGAGTTGCCTCACTGCATTTATGTTTTCAGCTGCAACATCGTCGTTATTGCCAGACATTCGTTGTTGTTGTTGTTGGCGTTACCAATACTGCCAGCATCATCGTCGTCATCGTCTTCCAACATCGGTGGCGATGTGCACATACTAGTCGTCGCTTCGGCCGGCTCAGTAATCGGGCCAACAACAAGGTGGCCAATTGATGGTGTTAGTGTTACTGTTGTTGCTGCTGCTGGAGGGACATAAACCTGCCCCAAACGAAACGAAAAGACCAGTTCGAGATTTGCAAATACAGCAATAACAACGCCGATGCCGATGCCGACTAGACGGGAGTAATACAGCATCTCACGCCAGAGCCCGACTGCGGCCAACCAAGCTGCAAGGCACAGCTAAAGTGAGAATAAAAAAAGCTTAACGTAAGAGACAAAACGACCGTAGACTTCTGCAACAATCGCGGCTATGAATTCGCTGCAACCACGAAGAAGTTACTGCTAACGGCAAGGCCAGCTACACAGCAGTGATGTGCCAATAACTGCGCCACCAACAACACCTTTAAGAACAGCTCTTTGTGGGCTCAGGTGTGCACCTGACGCCTAGCAATGGTTAAATGGGTCTAGCGTTTGTCTTACCTTTTTTTATTTGCATCTTACGCAAGTCGTATTCGATCAACTTAATCAATATATGCCAAAATAGCCCCTGATATGTATGATTAACGTAAACTATTGCATTAGCATGTTGTTAAGTTCATCCCTCAGAATAATAAGGGAGGCTTTACAGTATGAACACTAAATTGTCAATTGCTCAAAAAGAGCTTGAAGAACTGCAGAAACTTGCATCACTTTCATGAGCATTAAAATACTAAACACTGCTTTTAATATATTCGTCATAGATTTAAGTAAAGCAAGTAAGAAAGGGCGACCTGAACGTTCTCAATTTTCAATGATAAAAGCCGGTGGTCCATTTTCAAAATCATATTAGGTACCTTTATACCTTTCTGAAGGTTCTGGGCTAATTGCGTTAATCTTTGCCATAGTCTATGTCATTTTGTGGAGATAATTCACACACTGACCGAGATATACGGCATAAAGAATACTAGATTACCAAAAATCGTTATATGTTCATAAGTGGTATATGGAAGCTGGAGGTAGTTCCCAGAGTTTTGATAACAAACTATCATATATCCAGAGCTTGTACTTGGAAGTCAAATTTTTTTCTCCGCAGTTCGACCTTCCACTCACAAAAGGTTCTAAAGGTGCTGGACCAGCTTACAAATGGATTATATTAAGGTTTATTTGGTATATGTATGATAGTGTGTATATGTATATGCTATGTATGGAATTAGTCCGACAGCTTTTGGGACATCGATCTGAAATTCTGCACACGTCCTTTTCTCCCTAAGAAGCGCTTCATTTGGCGGAACCGATGAGATCGGATTACAATACTCTTTTGGTATAAAATAGCTGCCATACGATCTGAACGATCAAAATAAAGATCTTATATGAAAATGTATTTTTAATTGGGAAGGATAGAAGGCTTAGTCAACATTTTTCATTATTTTTAGATCTTACACAGACGGACTAATAGACATTCAACCGGGTTTCAACAGCAACAGGAAAATGTAAATAAAATGCAAAATGTTGAATAATTCAGTAATATTTACTTTGTCGCCTTTAAAGTAATCTCCACCAGATGTAATGCACTTATGCCAACGCTTTTCCAATTCTCGAAACACTTCAATAAGCACTTCAGCTGCTATGATTACGATCGGCTAAAAACGAGTTCCAGGAGCGGATTTCAGTTTGGGGAACAAGAAAAAATCACACTTAGTCAAATCTGGTGAATACGGTGGTTGATCGATAGTATTCATGCGATCAAGCATATCCAAAGAGACCTGTTTTTGGTACTCTTTTTCAAAAAAATTCAACTTTATCGAGACTACTCCACTTGTCTCTATAAAGTTGAATACCCAAAATATCCACCAAGATCAATCAAACAGACTCGTGAGAGATGTCGAGCTCTCTTTCTAACTCTCTAACAGAACATATCCTCACTTTTTTAATATTTTCATCATTTAAAGAGGTCGTCCAGAACGGAATTTGTCTTCAACGATCTCTTGACCATCTTTGAATGCTTTGTACCACTTGCAAGCGTCTGTTTTTGATAAAACTGAATCATCGTAAGCCTTTTCCAACATTAGGAAACTCTTTGTTCGATTTAGATTAGATTGGATTGATAAACGAGGAATGCACCGCGTCCTTAGGTCTATTGTGCCCTCTTCTAAATCATAAAAACTCACCTAGCCCCAGCATAATGAGTCTAATATACGACTAGGAGCTAGCGAAGCGATGTGATCCTTATTTCGAAAAATGGATCCAAGGGCCTTCAACCTGCGTCTGCAGACTGCTTTGCAGTCTATTAGCAGGTGTTCTGGTGTTTCAGACTCCCTGTCGCAAAACCGAAAATTTAAGCAAGAAGCTTAGTCCATGGTGTATAAGTGCTTTTTCAGCTTGCAGTGGCCAGTGAAGAATGGGACAAGTAGTCAGAATTTGCCCCTTGGGACGTTGATTACATATGTACTTAAACCTGCTGAGGTTGTTACCCTCCCGAACTTGGCATGGCGCATGCCTTGGCGTTCGTGTCAATATCTCTCTAGGTATACTCCTTCTTCCTTGCGGAATGGGCACCCACCGGTTCTTTGATACTAACAGTTAAATCACTAGTCTATCACAAATATTAGTGTTAAGCTGAGATTGGTTAAATTAAAAACAGAAAATTAGCATGTCTCAACCATTCCTTGTACATACATATGTACATACATATGTACTACGTAAATGTGCACATCAAATCGATTTTGTAAAAAATCATTATTTAGTGCAGCCGGTATTGTTATCAACGAAGTATGGCATGCCCTTGTGTTTGCACATACATATATACATATGTATGTGTATAACGTATGTACACATATACATACATATGTACATACGTGCATATATGCGAAACGAAAAGCAAAGAGTTATTACGTGGGCACGAATTTGACAAGCAATGAGGCTGGAGCGCCACTTGTCACAGCATTACAATATAATAAATTCGTGATTGTCGCTAGAACCGAACGGAAAAGACGAAGCCAGTGGTGCCTACGCAGACGATTTTCGAAGGCTCCCACGGGAGCAACTCAGAAGGTAGCAGTGTTCGAAAGATTTTTTTCTGACTCACTCACTGCCTTGCATCGCGATGCTTGCTTCCTTTGCGCGTTGGCGTGGTGGACCCAGTTGCACTCGGATGGATACTAGTGAGTTGCAATCAATTGTAAAACTCACATTGCAGGGTTCGATAACGAAATTGAGATATTCACTATGTTGCCGAATACGGAATCGTGCTGGGTCAACGCATTGTTTGTTTACATTTTCCCGCCCCGTTAAAAGACACCTCTACAGCTAGGCGGGCAGTTGGACGGGATTGTTCATTTGAAACATACTCGCACATTGGTTGACAAAACGTTCTTTGGAACGTGGTTAGCGTGACTTTGGCTTTGCTTTTTCTTTGTTGTAGCTTAGTTGAACAATTTTTACTTTTGTACAACAATAAATAAATAAGTTGGGCTTGCGGTAGGAATTTTCTCATATTATTTGTCATTGTTGTACTTGTTCATAAAAACATCCACACATGCATCTATTATGGACCCATGCATCGGCTTATTCAATTTCATATAAATTTTAACGTGTGTGTATGTGTGTGTGTATGAATGTATGAAGATTCTCGTAAGCAGCAGTAAATTTTCTGCAAGGTTCAAGTAGTGGCTATTGCCAAATTTATTTAGTTTTAAAACACAACATTGGAATGGAGAACTCGGTCCTCGGATATTTCCTTTACAATGCCCATCCGTAAAACATATCAATTAGATTAAATTCTGTGGCGGATCCTCCAGATGGGTTTCAGACCACAGATACTGGTGAGCTAAGGGGAATATAAATAAAACGCGTAAGTTGATTTTGATGTGGTTAAGGTGCTCTGTTATCCCTAGCCGATGCCATTGATAAAGACAGAACTGCTATATCATTCTGCTTTGAATTGAAAGTAAGAACTACAGTAACCGATCTGAATTACAACATAAACGCCCAGATAGTTTGTGGCCTTAACCAGAAACCACTCTGCAAGAGAATGATTCTCCTAGCGCTGGACTTGTCAAAAGCCTCTGACACAGTCAATTATATAACATTGCTTGAGGACATCAAAAAAACTGCTTCCACATCTCGAAATTCCACCAACCACCAGAGGGAATTTCTATTACCTGATTGGACGATAATGACGTCGGGTAATGAAATTGATGACATGTGCACAAAAGTAAATAACTATCTCCCCGACCCTTCTCTCTTCCTCGCTGTACTGAGCATAACACTCAACCCCACTAAATCCACAGCGATCATATTCACAAACTGGACGAAGGAGTAAAGACTTGACCTTAATATTGCAGCCGATGGCGTTAAGATTTTAGAGTACATAACGACTTAACTACCCCACACCAATATGGTCGCCTGAATGCATTGGAACGCAGACGAGGAAGCTCCAAGATTGTCAGAACACAGCACTCCGAAATATGACAGGATGCCTTTTGATGTCTCCCAAAGAACACCTGCATATTGAGCAGTTCTCGTGTTAAATAGCATAATGAACTCCTCTCTAAGCATTTTCTGCGGGAGTGCTTTCATAGAAATCATCATCATGGAGCGGAACCGCCTGCCGCATCAACAGATCATTCCTTAACTACGTCGATGACATCAAACAATACGCCGCGCAGACTTCAGACGCAACTAACTTTCGACAAGTACTGGTGGCCACTCACAGTGGAGCCATCAACACCTTCAGCGATTCCCTCTCATTGAAGGCGTACTTGGAGTCAAATCACCACCCAATGCCGACAAAGAGTTCGAGTTGCCTCGAGAAACAAAGTGATCCTTGCGCAGCTTCGTTTGCAGGTTAAACTCCTACTTATCCAGAATAACACATATCTAATATACGTCGACGACAACTCATCTAATCCTTGCCATCCTAACGGGGATTAGGTCCCGTTACAACAACAACAACATAGGCTTATCCTTAAACATAACTTATATAGAACAACCAGTCAAATGAGCTGGTGCCAGAGTGGGCGATATCCATTCGATTTAAATTTAAATTTTACGTTTTTGGGACACCCTGTATTCAATACCAATCTTTCATTAACTTTGAAACACCCAATGATCAGCGTGATCGATTTACAAATGTCTATTTGTCTGATCGTTTGTCTGCTTCCCTATTTCTTTCTGCTCATTTGTCATAACGGCCGATATCGATATCGGACCACTGTAACATAAAGCAGCCACACAAACTGTACGATCGATGCGATTGACCAGAAGACAATCACACCTGTACACATAACAAAACAGGCTTATCAATGTCAGGCGGAGATTTTGGTTTATCTTCTGGTGTTGAAATTGAAATTACTAAGGGCAAAAAAATTATTCATTACCGGGTTACTATAGTTCTGGTAAGGAATATTCTTTTTATTTATATTCGTACAACCGATAAACAACAGTTTTCTTGTTGTAATGCCTTTCATACCCATTTAAAGCCTAATATTTTTACCATCAAATGCATGTCTTTGTTCTAATTGCATCTAACGGTTGACTTCAAAAAGGTGTATACCCGTATGGACCAAGATCAAGAGAATGTACTTCGTGTTCGCATTTTATTTTTGTACTTAGCAATATCTGATATATTCAAATACTTGTGCTACATGTGGTTTTGTGTGACACATCTTCATCTTCTTGTAAGTGAAGTTGAATCAAATGTAGATTTGAGTATTGCGTTTACTCTCTTCATATCAAAGGTAAGTGGAATAAGACATTTCACTGAATAATTAACTACTTTGGGAGTTGAGTCAACGGCAGTTTTGGTAATAAAGCACTCCACCGACGATTAGATGGCATACTGTATGAGGGTATGATGTGTATGAACTATATGAGTACAGGCATACAAATCCACATTCACCTTGATTTGCTAATAGAGGCGGGGAGAATTTATAGCTAATGCGTCTAGCGAGCAACGCGCACTGTCACTAAAATGGCAATAAAACAGAACACGAGCGGCAATATTCATTTCCATTCTTATATACAGGTACGTATATATATACACGGTATTAAAGCAACTTGAGTGCCAAAAAATGCCTTCACATTTTCAAATTATTCTCATAGAAATCATATAGAAGTACTTAGTTGTGGCTAACTCACAAAATAATGGCTCGGCAGTTAGCTGGCTGACAAATCATTATGAAAATACTTTGGATATGTTATCATACGCGCATGTGTACAACTACATACATACATATGTATATATTTATGTATGCTTGAGATTACTTTCAGTACGGCTAGGTAGTAATGCGTAAGACTGTGTGCTAAAAGCTTTAAGAAGCTGCAGTTGGCTAACTGCTTTTATTAGTAGCATGTCTTTATGCAAGTAAACTCTTAAACATACGGACTTCATTTGCGCGGGTATGCATGCTTGTGCGCTTGTCGGAAATCCTACAGCAGATAAGTGCTGGCTAAATTTTACGAATATTTCATCCGCAGTATTAAAGCTCGTGTGCATCGTTTTGCCTCCCGCGCCAACTCATTTGGCGAATGAAATACGAAGTGAAATGTCTCCACGGCGGCCAGTATCCGACAGCTATGCATTTTTTTCTCCCGCTTGTGTGCTTGCTTGGTTTGGATGGATGGATAGGTGGACGTGCAGATGGATGGACGTATTGACTTTGTGTGTGCGCTTGTGCGAATGTCTGTTTGTATGCATGGATATGTGTATGTGCGTCAAAGTGTAAGCGTATAGTCGCACTGCGTACGTTTGCGCGCACGTGACACGCATTGTGAATGAAGTTTATGAATTTAATTCTTCATATTTCCTCATAAACGCAAAGACATTTCTTTCACGAAATGACAAACTTTCCTACAATTTGCTGCAAGCACACAGTAAAGCATACATTCTTTAGTCAGTCATACATGCAAGCACATACATACATATGTATGCTCCCAGATACACACACACATACAAGGATAGGGCAGTATAAATATACTAGCTACATAGCGGTGGCGGGGGGGTTTTGTGTTGAAAATCGATTTTTGAGCTATATTTTAGCGAAAGTCTCTTGCTGAAGTTCTTTTCCCCAAATTAAATTGAACTTTCGAAAATTAATATGTTTCTGGGTGTTTGCAAAGCTCTTTTGCCTCAATCGTTTATGGTTAGCAAAGTTATGGGCGAGCGCTGCAAAATGGCAATGAAATCAGCAGTAAACTCTCTGAGAAAAACAACAACGTACCGTAAGTTCATTTCAATGAGTATTCAACTGAAAATTTTTTTTAAATTCCCATAAAGAACGCGTACATATGCTGAACCGTTGATGAATTTCGAAGACTGTTAAGTCATCTTCTTTCTTCTATGCCGTTTCTACCAGGAATATAACTCTCACTACTCGCATCCGTTATTACTAGGAGCCATTATTATCTCTACTCGCAACCGTTATTGCTAAGAGGTACATATGTATCTCATTGAGTGTATAAGTATTACTTGAATACCCAAAGAGGTGAGGTCCGAGTTTTAACTTGTCATGGACGCTCAAATCGGTAACTTAACTGAAGTCACAGAAAACGGCTCTGAGGAATAAAAAGAGAAATCTATTGACGCTTAGTCAAACATATTAGTATGGACAAAGCGTCAAGACCCAGATATGTAAATTGTGCTCCGACGAATATAGCAAAATAAAAGAGACCGTCGACACATGGAAAATAAACAGTAATCGCAGCACATTCATACACAAACACACATGTATGTATGTATGTGTAAGTGAGTTTATAAAAACGTATCGATATTGAGGTTGGGCCGACAATAATAAAAATCCTCAAAAAGTAAGTAAAAATAAAGTACAACATTCTACGAATTATGCCCATGCAGGTGCAGTGTGCATTCAAATTAGGTGTTTTCAATTAAACAGTGAAGTTAATATTTTCAGAAGCAAAGGCGTAACCACAGAAAAATTGCCAACTCCAAGTACCATAAAAGCAAAAAATGTACGCAAATGGTTGGGTGAAGCATTTGTGGAGAGAAAAAAACAATATTCAAAATTTAAAATAAAAATATGTACAACTTGCATGTTTGCGCCTACTTAGGATTTATTTTTCCACGTTACGTTTTGCAGCTTTTGCTGACGAATTGTCGTCGAAAGTTTTGCTAACTGATTCTACCAAAGTGATATTCAGGTAGTGCAACTGCTCATTGTCGGTGTATTTCCAATAGAAGCATTCGTTCGGCTATTCGCCATGAGCAGCGCACACAATGCACTTATACACACACATATATTTAAAATTTGACGTTGTAATAGGCTGTGCTCACTTACACCTACGTATCTATGTACATAGTTTGTAAGTATATATAGGCAGTGCTTTGAACATTTTCCTCCATTATTGTAACTGAGACTGCATGCGAACGCACACACACGTGCTTGTATTTACATACGTCAGTACGAAGACATCACCGTTTGCGTGTGGCCGAGCATACGAAATGCAACCGCTGCTCGGCTAAGTACTTGTATATTGGCTATTGCGGCATGATAGTGTGACAAATACATAGGTATGTATGTGTATACATATGTATACGTGCATAAGTTTGTAGGTTCCTCTACCTTTGCATTATGGTACCTGCAGTAAAGTAACATTATTGATATGCGTAGCTGGGAGGATTAATGGCTGTGGCCCCAATCTAAGAGAAATGAACAGTTGGTGCGTATGGTGGGTTTGGATACAAGTGGTCACCGATGGGCATATGTAGTCGATCGCGGAGGAGAGTTATTGTGCCCTGAATGGTCATTAGTATTTCTACAACGTTCATTTTGCCGACTTTTATTTTCGGTAAGTAAACAAATGCCAGTTTTGAGGAATTTACAAACTCTACACACTTGTATTTCATATGTATGTAGATATTTGTATATTTTTATACATGCATACCTTTAATAAGAATATGACTTGAAATCTGCATGTCTAACTGTCCGTCCGTCCGTCGGTCTGTCGGTCTGTCTGCGCAAGCTGTACCTTGAGTAAAAGTTGTGATATCGTAATACTTGTTCCCTAGAAAAAAATGGTGGACGGGCGTTAGTTGATCACTGTTATAATGTATAAAATTAACCAAATTGAATCAGGACTTAAGCGTCGCCCGAACACTCCCCATATAACGGTACTATTAAAAAGTACTGAACGTGCTATAAATTAATAACTAAATACATAAAATTTTACACCCAAGATTGTATTAGGGGCCTTTATAGGATTTGGGATCAAACATTTTAAAAGTGGGCGTGGCATACTTCAGCGAATTAAGAGCCGATTAAGGCTCGACGAAAACACTCCAGCTCTGAGAGTATTCGACGCAGTACTCGCCGGGAAAAGCAGAGGTAGAGGAAGGACTCCACTCTGTTGGAAAGACCAGGTAGAGAAGGACGAAACTAGGAATGTATATGCACATTGTTACTGATATACATACTATGTATTTGGGCATGAATTTGGTCTTATTAGGAGAAGTAATTACTGGAGCGCAGGCGGAAAAAGCACTATTGCGAAAGTTAGGTTATATTTTCGTCTCTGCCAACAGTGCTGGATTGAGAACTGGAGGCACATTTACATAAATCTTTAACAGCACTAGTGTGATAGAGAAGAGGATTAAAGTTTTTTTTGAGATTTATTTCGTTGTATGGAAAATATTAATTTTTTTTAATATATGTACAAACATATCTAAGAATATAAATAATATAAATGTTATTTATATGTGCAAGTGATTGTACATACATACGTACATAAATATGTACTTGTACACGCATTCATATTAAAGATTTTGCAGCAAGTGGTTTTACTTAATAATAGTCTGAAGACATCAAGAATAATGTTTAAGAACTCCCGGCGGATAATACTTAAGGAATGCAAATGAGCGCCGCGACAAAGATTAATCTGATCATTTGTTGACAATGCGGGTGGAGGGTGCGTGTGCGGGACACTCCAAAGTGTATTAGCTGAACCGTAAAGCTATGAATACTAAAAAGGGTTAAATTAGCATTTTCGCCATTAATGCGCTGCCATTCGAGACAATCATAACTGTAAAGTCACAGAGTGACAACATTGGCAAGGACTGACGATGGCGACGGCGCGTGCACTCACACTTGTCCTACATCGAGGCAGTGCAAAGACAATTTCCGACTTCCTACTTAATTCAGCAGGCAGAACCTCAAGGGTATTTAAGTCGAATTGCCGTATATATTGTCAACAGTATAGAAAATCAACAAAAAGACATCACATGTCTTAGAGTTATGAAAGACGCAAATCACAATGAGAAAAAAAAAAACGCAGAGCTGAAACAAAAAAGCCAAAAATTAATAATAGGAAGCGCAGAAAGGGCGAAGCAAAGAAAAAGAAAGTCATAATTCATAGAGGTTAGAAGACAAGAAGGTCATTTATCATGTGATATAAGTGGAAAAGTGAATTGCTGGAATGGACAATGAAAACAAGGGTAATATTGTACAAATATTATTGCATTACATGACAAGTCCGACGAAGCTGTTGCAGCATCAGGACAAGCATGGCTAATCTCACGCCTTGATAGCACATACGTTTACATATATGTATGTGTGTATCTTCAAAGATTTTTCATGCGCATGGGTATGCACATACATACATACAAATTTACTAATATGCTATATAATTTCTAGCGAGCACCACCCCCGCCGTTAGGTTGGGCTCGGTTAGTTTCCTTCTTCATCCCAAGGCGTTTTGCTTGGCAAACGCGGTTGACAATACATACATACATACATATGTATGTACATATTATGTAGCACGATGTGGGTATCAACACTTTAGCGCAAAGCGGTGGCGGTGCACATATGATTATGTCAAACTAAAAATTTGCGGCTCTGCACACTTGTCCTGCGGCCGGGTAAAAAGACGTTCGTCTTGACAGCAAAGCGGGATGCCATAAATCTCATCACCGGCCGAAGTAGCTGAGGTCATTTGTAACATTCGAAACACATATTTCCGGTGGCTGATTTGCTAGATTTGACTCGATCCCTTAATTTTGACACACACACTTTGATTAATGTTGATCCGAACACAATTGATTCCGCACCAAAGTTAATCAAAGTCATTATTTTCAAAAGGAATCAATCAAAAAGGACAAAAATCGGGAATTGAGACTAATTTATAAACGTTTAAAATTCCTTAATTTTTTCCACTTGCATACATTTGGTAGGTATGATATACTATATATAGCTGTCCAGACATACATACATAGGTGCATACTATCTACATTTGAAAATTTAAGCATATTTTTTTTTATAATCACAGAAAGATTCTACCTCCAACTCTGTGTCTTCAATTAGAAGAAAATGCACTCGCACCACAGTTGAACATTGAAGAGAGTTCCGCTGCCCAGTTAATGCTTTCCACTTTTAGTTTTTCTGCGCTTCCGAAAAGTGTTGATTGGGTTTCAGGTATTGATTTTTCTTCTTCCTTTCAAACTGATAGAAAACGTGACTGGAATTCAGAGCTTGTGATTGGCGCGGCAATTCGCAGCGTACATTTATTAAGATCATGAACACTCGGTGGGTCGGACTTCAAATGTTTCGTAATGGTAAGAATGTATAAATATTGATTGCCTATTGGCAAAATAAAACAGGTGTGACGCACCGTATTCAGTGCATTGCTCTTTAAAATTCGCTTTAAGGATTAAACGAAAACATGTTTGGCGAAAATAAATCCAATATAGTTACTAATTATTTGTATATATTAATATTCTTCTTTTCATCTTTTCATTGCTAAGAAGAACGGTTCACCTTTTCACTTTAGCTCGCCTTCAAACGGATGATTTTCGGCTTCCCAGAGGATACTTGATCTAAGACCGGAAGTCGGGAGCTACTTGAATGTGGTTAGGACGAAAACATGTGCGATGATTAAAATTAAAGTGTGTTCTGCCCAATCCACAAAAAGCGACACTCCACAATCTAATCCTCCTCAACATCGCATAAAAGGATCTATGATGCGTTCTGTGTGAAAGATTAAAGCTCACCGTCAACAAACTTATTGGACCTTATCAGCGTGACTTTAGAAATGGAAATTCAACAACTGACCAGATATTCATTAAGCGCCAAATCTTGGGAAATAGCCGTGAAAAGAGGATCGACAAACACAACCTCTTCGTCGTTTTCAAAGTTGCTATTGACAGCACAAAAAGGAGATGCCGATGTGTTTTAATTTGATATCCCCGAAAAACTAATACGGCTATGTAAACTGACGTTGAGCAATATCAAAAGCTCCGTCAGGAACGGGAAGGATCTACCGAACCGTTCGATACTAAACGATGTATCAGACTGAATAAGGAAGTAAAGCAAATTGGTTTGGTAGTCATCGAGGGCAAGACGAAATATCTCTTGTCATCGAACAAAGAAATCGATCACTGTTGACAGTCATAACTTCGTAGTCGTATTTCGTCTATCTTGAAACCAGCATTAAAAGCAACAACAGTGTTAGTCTCGGAATCCAATACAACTCTTGCCAACAGGTACTACTTTGGACTGAGTGGGTAGTTGAGAAGTTAAGTCCTCTCTCAACGAACAAATACTAAACTCTACAAGTCCCGTCCTGCTATACAGAGACATGGACGATGACAAAATCTGATGAGTCGACATTACGAGTTTTCGAAAGAAAGATTCTGCGAAAGATTTATCGTGTATATCGCATTCGATGGAGGAAGAGCTGTACGAGTTATACGACAACATTGACATAGTTCAGCGAATTAAAAGACAGCGACTACCCTGGCTAGATCTTGTCGTCCGAATGGACGGAAACACTCCAGCTCCGAAACAATTCGACGCAGTACCCGAAGGGGGAAGCAAAGATAGAGTAAGACCTCCACTATGTTAGAGGGATCAGGTGAAGAAGCACATGGCTTTACTTGGCATCTCGAATTGGCGCCAAATTGTGAAAATAAGAAACGGCTGGCGCGCTGTTATTAATTGGGCTATAACTCCGTAAGCGTTGTCTACGCCAGTAAAGATTAATTTTTCCATAAAATCATAATTTTAATTATAAATTACGTCTGCTTATCTTATCAGAAGTAATTTGTGAATCGAACCGCATGTACATATGAATATATACTCGTATATATGTATTTACTCCTGCTTTACAGTTAAAAGCACATACATATTATTTTTCATCACCGCAATGAGAACATTTGCTTTTGTTGTGGAAAAGTGTACATTGCTTGCTCTGTTGCCAATTCCAGTAGCTGGGCGGAATGGCACAAGTGTTGAGCATACAAAGGTTTAATTAGTGAAAATAGCTTCGAGACTTATAAGGCACAGAGAAACGGAGTGCATGCTGCGGTACAGACATGATCCATTAATGGGAGCAACTATTTCAAAAGTAATAAGAGCAACTAAGTACAAACAGGGATTGGTGGTGGCAGTGGCAGTGCAAATAACCTTGAATTCAGTTGCGGTGTAATCATTGTAGAATATGATGCCAAAGATAAGGTAGTGTGAGATGCAAACCGTGAAATGTGTGATACCATTGCTGGCTTCACGCGAAAAACCGGTGCATACTCAACCGATATGCAACAGCGTTGGCAGCGAACCGTGGTTGGCACTGAACACATTCTCCTTCTCCTCAAACACGCACCCGTTTCGATTTTGGGCGTCATACAGTCTGCGGCTCGCGCTGTCAGGACCTGTGCACCAGTGTGTTGAGGCATAAGAGACAAAAGAGAATTTAAGTAAATTCAACGTTGTACTACAATTGCAGTTTCGATTGCGAAATCTTAAATGAACTTTGTGATTGTGGAGTTATTCGCGGATGGCACGAGCGGGCGGCCGTCGCGTACAAGTGTTACATTGCACCTAATTGGCGGGTAATGTTTGACTCCCCAAGTGCGGCAACTGCACATGCAGGCACAGCCAGACGAATCAGGACTGATGTTTGTTGTTACACATATATTGTTGTTGTTGCGTTTGTTGTTCTTCACGTGCGCATTTACATTTAATGCAGTTTTGTGTTGTTATATGCAAATGTTTTTCAGAAGTTGTCCGCTTGCAGCTTGCCGCCAGCGGAGCAGTTTCGCTGAGGGGCGTAATGAACAGTAAAAGAATTGTTTCGCAGATTCCACGACTAATTAACATTTTTAATGCTGAAAACTTGTAGAAATGGCAATTCTAGTCGTCACGTGAGCAGACTTGCAGTATAGCCTATGGTGTGTATGACTGCCAAAAGAGTTTGCACTTGAGTGCTTTTGTCAAGGGCAAATAATATGCTTTTGATTTAAAGTCCACTGCAGGGTCAGGGGGATGAGGTTAAACGTGAAATATAAAATAGTACTGGGTCAATCGCAGCCAAACGTGACTTTGTTTGACTTTGAACAGCGAATGCTGTTATCTCGTTGCTTTTGTAAGTCTGCTTCGATAGACCCAAGCAAGTTGGGGTGGTTTATTTAATACAATCTTTATCTAACTGTGTAGCGGTGTTCCACACACCGCACGTAATAACATATGTAAGTACTTCCAAGTTTTTCAATTTCAAAATTAATCCATGGCGTTCATGGAAAGTCCTTCATTAAGGCCACACGTTCCGAACAATCGCATTTCGCATGTGCTTATCTGCATTATATACGAATGAAGTAAAGGCTTACAAGCATACCGGCTGGACATTACGCAAAATGCTGGCGAGTTTTATTTTCTCTAGTACAGTGTGCCAGATTTTGTGGAGGTTTTAATGGATAATTGCAAATCATGGTTTTGGAGCCCTTCAGGTGACATTGTATTTATTTTGAAAATTCTTTATTTATTCTTCCAAATCAATTTCATCCCCTTCAAAGTAATCCCCTTTCCGATGTAATGCACTTATGCCAACGGATTTTCCAATCTTCGAAACACTGGTTGTAGGCACTTTCCGGGATGGCCTTCAGTTCCGTCTTCGCTGTGGCTTGAATCTCCTCTATCGTATAAAAAGGGTTTTGTCGGAGCGGTCTTTTAAGCTTGGTGAACAGCCAGAAGTCGCACGGCGCCAGATCAGGTGAATACGGTGGTAGCGGAACGATATGGGTTGAGTTTTTAACGAAATGATAAACGAATTACGAGGGCAGTATGGGATGGTGCATTATCGTGGTGTAAAACCCAAGAATTGTCTTTCCACAATTCCGACCTTTTTGGGCGGATAGCGTTACGCAAACGACGCATAACGTTCAAATAATATTTCTCGTTGACTGTTTGACCGGTTGAAAGGAATTCATAATGCGCAACACCACGATAATCAAAAGAAAACAGTCAACATTACCTTGATTTTTGAGCGACTTTGGCGCGATTTTTTTGGTCTCGGCTCTCTTTTGGCACGATATTCGCTCGATTGATCGGTTGTTTCGGCGTCGTAAGCATAGATAATCAGCCTCATCGCTAGTTATAATGCGTTTCATGACACCCTGGTAGTCGGAAAGCATCGTTTCACACACTTCAACGCGACGCCCTTTTTTCCAAAAAATTCAATGTTTTCGGTACCAGTCGAGATTTGACGCGCTTGGGGCCCCAAAAGACATCCTTCAAAATGGTATTGGCTGAGCCTTTCGATATGCCAACTTCATCAGAAAAGGTCTCTAATTGTTAATTGATGGTTTTCAACACCAAATCTTTGATTTGTTGAACGTGAGCTTCGTCGGTTGAGGTTGATGGTCGACACTGGAGGGCCGATTGTCTTCGGAACTCACTATACCACTTTTAAACATTTTTTTTAGAAAAGCCTCATCACCAAAGGCTTTCTGCACCATCCTCAACGTATCCGCAGCAGAAAATTGATTCCGTAAACAAAATTTAATGCAAATTCTTTGCTCAACAAATTTCGACATCGCCAAAAACGAAAAACTCACTTTTAGCAGCTCACAAAACGACACGTATCTCAAACACTAATGAATATTTTGACATGAAATTTGACATAAATAACTATGACTCCAAATCCTTCCACGCGGGCAGTTTAAATTCAAATGTCACCTTACTTTGGGCACAATAGTATATAGAGTTTTGTCATTCTCGAAGGGTTCCCCAGTTAGAAGCTGCCGACCTGTTCACATATATACAAAATAATGTACATATTTCATATGTATATACAGGTATAAAAATTATAAGCTCTCACAGCTTATGTTGCTCTCCTAAGGCTGGCATGTACTTATGTATATATGTGTATGTCAAGTTCATATAAGGGAAGTGAAAGCTAACTTTTAATGTCCATAGTCCATAATGAAACAATACCAATTCCTTCCCTAACCACACTAAATCAACAGCCGGTAACGTTTGTTTGTATTTGCCCATTTGATGAAGGCGAAATGTTATTATTTGTTGGTCAAGCCCAGAGCCTGTCAATATTTTGAGAGCTTGACTAACCGTTTCCCCTGATTCCCCTGATTAAGTTATTCTTAAGGTAATACACGCATACATAAATACTTTCACATGTATGAATGTACATATGTACATGTAAATATATTCGTTTCAAATACAAAAGTACAAGCTTTCTCAGCAGTAAAATGAAGTAAGGCTCTTGTATATTTATAAAATAAATTTAGATTAAATATTCTAAAGATTTAATTAAGCAATAAATTGTATCTCTCGAGAAAAGGACCAAGACACAACGCCGTGCGGTTAACTTTGGACGAGTACAAGTTAGTAACAACTGCTACAAGTTCCTTTGTCGGCTTTTCTTGTGTTGAGTTGTCTTGTGTTGAGTTGTCTTGTGACGAATATTATTCTCTTAGCGAGAGGTTTTTGCTAGTTATTTTATTTTTGCTTTATTCTTAAGTATGATTTCTTTTCTAGATTGCATCAGGCCGCCTCTGAGCACTAGTACTTTGACGTATATCTAGATAAGTGTAACTATGCAAAAAAGAGCAGTGGAGGATATTAAATAACAGATGATTGTGTGTATATATACGCTCGCCATACTTGCGATTATATTTTACAAAAATACTGTGTGAATAGCGTGAATGAGTAGACTATACTCGTCTGAAAACGTAGACGTAGTGCAAACTGTGACCTATGAAGAATAGTGCTTTATTTAGTCACCGACGCAAAACCATAGACCTAATCAGCTGATACGATCTATCTTATGAGAGTGCGTTGTAAATAAGCAATTGCCAAAAGTAATATATTATTTTGTTATTTAATTAAAAATTTTACTTGAAACTAACTCAAAGTTTCAGTCGCATAAAATTATTCATAAAAAGGTCGTCTTCACCGGGGCCCCTTAACATGATTTTCTTAATAATAGAGTCGAGTATAGAAAAATTCACCAAGCTACCTGGCCATTTCCGGATCGAAACCCCTCCAATGTTGTGATAGACGGAAGACACGTCTCCAGTGTTTTAGACGTGCGTACGAGCCGAGTTCCTAACATTGACTTGTTTGACTTGAGTTTGGTCTTTGTTCGTCCAGGGAGGATTTTACTTCTCAATTGCCTAGTCAGTTCGAAGTAGCATCTCTTGCCAAGTAATATTCTGTTAGGGTTTTCGAGGCTGACATTGTTCTTGGTGTTAATACTAGTTCCAAGACAGATGAAATTATCCACAACTTCGAAATTATGACTGTCAATAGTGAAGTGGGAGGCTAGTCGCGAGTGCGACGACTGTTTATTTGAAGACAGGAGATATTTCGTCTTATCTGCGTTCACTACCAGACCCATTTGCTTCGCTGCCTTATCCAGTCTGTAGAAAGCAGAACTAACGGCGCGGTTGTTGAGGCTAATGATATCAATATCATCGGCGTACGCCAGCAGCTGTATGGAACGGCTCTGAGAGGTCCCTACCGATCCTGAATTTTAAGTTTATTTTATTAATTTTTGGCCGTATCGTATTGTATTTAGAGAATTTTTTTGAAACGAAACCATATTATTTAGAATAACCGTTTCATGAAGATTATTTCCAATTTCTGACTCTGAATCAACAATAAAATAAAGGCTTTTCTTCAGCATCGACTTTAGTTCTAAATTGGAGTTTCTAACTTTTAAGCATTATCGTTTTTGGTAAGACATACATATTATCTGCTTAAAGCCCTGTTTTAGGTATGTTTAGGTTGTATAGGTATGTTTGAAACCTTGAGCCGACTTCTTCCAGTGTTAATTTCAAGTCGAAACGAGTCAGCGGTGTGTGTGTTTGTGTGTATCTGCATTGTTAATTCCGAAGCGTTGCGTTCCAGCCACCGCTCAAACGGCATTCACAGAGCGTTTTATTCCAGAAAAGTAGGTACGACAATGGACGGTAGGGTGGGTGGTGAGATGTGTTTCTAATGTACAAACATATGCTCTGCAAAGTGCTTTGCGTACAACACAATAAAGTGAACTGCAAAAAAAAAAAAACAACGAAAAAAAAAGTACAAGAAAAATACGCACAAAGGCCTTTTGTTAACATTTTAAATGCATTTTTATTATGATTCATATCGTTACGGCTGACTCCGTTCACTCTCGTGACAATTGTAATAATAGGAAATTGAATGAGCATCGCAGGCGACATTGAATTGACTTCAAATTCCTTAAATTATTGCGCACTCAAAGCGAATAAAATGAACAAGTCTACTGAAATGCGCGCGCCCACACCCAACCAGGGGGCTTAGTGTGCCAACAAACTCCTTGCCGTTCGACGGTCGAATATGCAAGTTTCAAATCGCATTGAACACGCGTACGTTTTATTCGAATTTGAACGGTAATAATCGATCCCCGAGGCATTTTAAAAAATAAATCGGATTTAAAATTGCAAAAACACCCGCTCCAACCCCTGCCATGCATGCATATACATATGTACATACTCATGCTTGTACATTTAAACACGCGTGGATGTGACTTTGTGCGTCTTCTGGGAACATGTGTGCCAAATGCTCTAAATATACATATGTATATGTAGTGGCTTGGAGTCGGCAAATTTTACATAAATTCTCCTTCTAAGTACTACGTAAGATTGCGTTTAGCCTTCGATTTCAATGGTATGGTTTCAAGTAAGCAAGGTGCTTCTGTATTTATACGTTGGCACAGCGCTGCAATTGCCACTTTCAATGTGCCACAAGTGCCATGTCTTTGCACAAGCGAGTCTGCTGCTTTCTTCATGCTCCAGCTTCTCTTTTATTGCTTATCAAATTACGCTTATTTGCGATCGCGAAAATTTTCAAACGCAAAAAATTGCCGATAACGTGCTCATGCCGTTTGAGCATGAAAATTTATGTCTTCGAAGGACTTATGATTGCCAAAGGCGCCAAGGCGCACCATTTTTACATTGACCTGGTCATAAATTGTAAAGACTTGATTTGATCTTAATTTTGGAAGGATTAAATATTTATTAATTGTATTCCGATGCATTCTTACGTAGTACTTATATGTATGTATGTGTGTATATGTAGAGTGAAAATCAGGACTCATACATTCATATGTAAACATGCAGGTGTGGAATGTGTGCAGCAACAATGCGACCAATTAATAAAGAAATTTGTGTCACAAATTATTATGACAGCAGTCGCTGTTATTGGGAAGGCGAATCGCCAATGTTATCGACTGACATCATAATACAACGACACAAAAAAAGTGTTTCGAAGATAAATACATAAATTTTATCGTGTTTATTGCCCAAACAATGTGTCTATTGCTGGCATATGCGATTTACAGTTAGCTACAGGTTGATTTTTCGTGGAAACCGCACTGGCGAAAGAATAACTGGCGTCTGTGAAGTACATACGTAAGTAAAGAGATAACAAAGGGACAGTAAGGTCATAAATTTAGTAGGATACAAAGGTCCTATGGTCCCTACGTGGGCATCACACTTGACGAAGCAGCCGTGCTTGCATGACTACTCGGCAAAATATCATAAAAACAGCGCATATGTGCGTTAACTTCGGTTGTTACCGAAGCAGAGTATTAGAAAGGCGCATTACTTTAGTCTATGTGTCCCGTTTTTTGAAGCTTTTTGGGTTAATAGGGAACTTTTTTGAAAAAAATTTTTTTTGGGAAAAAAATTAAAATTGTTACCTTAAATATAATTACACCAATGTTTCGTAAAACACGTCAAAAAACGTTATAAGTTGTCATACAAAAGGACCCTTTTTTTACCGGAATTCGTTCAGTTTGTTATCGACAAAGGGGTTTTTATGTATTTCTTTAACAGATTTTTGAACAATAAGGCTTAGGATTTAAAAACATTGAGTGCCTTAGACAAGTAATATATACCCAAATGTTGTGAATATATCTTACTCAAATGTAAATTTTCCCTAAAAGGACTTGATTGGCATGTACAGTTTGGTAAGTTCACTTATGTTAAATAGTTTAATCGGATCCGGGAAACAAATTTTTCCTTTTGCAGATTCATTTTTAAATTAGAAAATAATCCGTACCAAAATTGGTGAAAAACATTTTTCAAATTTCCCCCAAGCGTCAGTCCCGCTACTATCACCCTTGATTCCGATCATTCAGGTTTGTATGGCCAACTATATGCTATATCAACCGATCTGAACAATTTCTTCGGAGACTACATTTTTGCCTTAGAAAATATTATATACCAAATTTCGTGAATATATCTTGTCAAATGTGAAAGTTTTCCATACAAGGACTTGATTCCGATCGTTCAGTTTGTATGGCAGCTATATGTTATAGTTAACCGATCTGAACAATTTTCTCGGATATTACATTTTTTCCCTAGAAAATAATCCATACCAAATTTGGTGATGATACATTTTCAAATGCGAAAGTTTTCCATATGAGAACTTGATTCCGATTGTTCAGTTTATATGGCAGCTATATGCTATAGTGGTCCGATATCGGCCGTTCCGACAAATGAGCAGCTTCTTGAAGAGAAAATGACGTTTGCAAAATTTCAAAAGGATATCTTAAAAACTGAGGGACTAGTTCGTATATATACAGACAGACGGACAGACGGACAGACGGACAGACAGACGGACATGGCTAAATCGACTCAGCTCAACATCCTGATCATTTATATATATACTTTATAGGGTCTCCGACGCTTCCTTCTGGGTGTTACAAACGTCGTGACAAAGTTAATATACCCTGTTCATATAAAAACACGCGCATATGTGCGTGTGACGGTGACGCAAGTGTGTGTTACGGCAGCAGTGTATGTGAGAGAAAGGCGTCATTACTTTCTCGGTGTGTGTCTGTTGCTTGAAGTCTTATTGGTTAAGCTGGTCAACTGTATTGTCAAACAAATTTTATTTGTGAGAAAAATCAAATCAACTATGTAGTTACGATTAGATAGTCGCAATTACACAAAAGGTGTTTACGTACAAAAAACGATACATAATACATACATATGTGTATGTGTACCAGAAAAAGTACCGCATTTTATACCTAGGATATGCTGACGATTCACCGTTTGTTAGTACGACAAAAGGTGTTACTTGGATGTATTACTTTTACAGTTTATTTGTGATGAAGTGGAAGGCATTAAGTAGTTTGAATAACGATTGAGTGCGTATATACAAGTACATACTTATTTACATATGGGATGTGTGGTATCTGCTTACTCACATATGTAAATTTTATAGGTATTTATGTGGCATGAACACTTTGAAGCTAAGTTCACTTGACCGTGCATAAGAAGCTATTCGTACATCGGACTCCAGGGACATCACAAATTCTTTGCCAAATTTCGCAGATCATTGTTGTAAATTGAGAAAATCGAAGCGGAAGAAAAATGCAAGTGAATACTTGGCAAATTGACACCCTGCACGACGCGTCAGTCCCTGGCTACTTTCCCTTCGGTTTCGGTCATGTCGGCTTGTGTGGGATCAGAAGCACATAACATACATATAACAACAATAACAATGAAAGTGATGGATGTACAACTTCCTGTGTGTCCTTATGCACTTATTGACGCGGATGTGTCACTGTGTAGCTAGACTTGATAGAGTCAACGTTAAAGTTGGAAAGCAAATTGGATTGCATAACATTAGTTTGCACTTGTTCGCCAAATGTTGAAATAAATATACTACAGATTAAGGAGATAAAGGGTGCTTTTTTGGAAACGGGGACATTTTATATTTCATTATATTTTTGGACATTTAGTAAATAAAAATTACGTGCCACGTTGTTTGTCCGCGATGGACTCTTAAACTAATAAACCGATTTTAGTTCAGTTCGAACCGACTTAGTAGATAGGATAGTAAAAACAGGTCATAAATACAAAACACAGTGAAAGCTCTATTAAATGGACGCTCTATTAAGCGGACAACTTAATTAACCATGCACGGTCTCATTGGTGTTTATAAAATGTTTGAATTAAGGCCATTGAAATTGCTTTTTGTGAAACCAGACAGTTCACACTCAGATGTAGCTGATTCACCAGGCTATAATATTGCATTGCGAACTCTCTCAAAATATCAACGGATAAAATGACCGGACTCCTCAAGTTCACTGATCACTATCAGTAACTCGGGCTTCATATTCAGTTAAAGAAGTTTATACCAATACTACCATTGACATACAAACCATATCAAACACTACTTATTCTCAGTGCAGTGAAGACTGGAACCCCATTCAGTGTTATGCACATATGTATGAAATGATTGTGTCACATCGTGAAACTTATTTGGGCAGTAAAAATGCAAAGCTTGATTCACCGTTTCAGTACAACTTTTGGTATACATTTCCACGACTTTTTTCGATTTAAATATTTTCATTGCAATTTGACAAAGTATCCTTAAGTTAAATGTGTAACACAAGTTTTTTTTTTTCCCATCTAAAAACGCACCCTGTTCAATGTAAATACATATGTATGTGTGCACATTGGACTTGTGTAAGTATTTTTAGAGTGCGCCACCTTAGAGTTCGCTCAACTCAATCTAAAAAGGATAATTTATGCGCTTCTTACTAGTTTTTTGCACTTATTTTGATATATAAAACACTCTGACGAAAAGAGCATTTTTTATTTCGGACATTCCCTCATTCACTTTTGCCAGGGTCACATCGAGACGATACTATTTTTTCGTACTTTATGTCTTCAAATGATTAATGATATTTTTCTTACACTTTTATTGCATTTGACCCGATGATAATATGTGCAAATTGGTAAAATTTAGGAAGGCCGGTAAGTGTGTATAAGTTGCAAGGGACGCTGACATAAGCACACACATACATGAAAATAGACGCGTATAAATACAATTGTTGCATCCATATGGTATGCACGGGCGGAGGCAGGATTCTTGTTTAAATGTGTCTTATTTAAATATTTGCTTCCCTCTTTGTGGCCCAACAATTCGATGAAATCCAACGCAAACAAAACACATTTGCATTTCTTGCACTAACCTAAGAAATATTTAAACTTCATGTATTGTGTCATTTTGGAATCATATAGTGTGCCCACAGCATACTAAAGTTATGGAGGGAATACTTTTTCAGCCTACTGATGGGCAGTGAAAACATAAGAAGAGATGGTGAACCCGCTTCCCAATTGATGTTCTGACATTCCATTGCCCGACCATGACCATTCTGCTTTCTCCAGACTGGTTAAGGAAGCGAAGCAAATGGGTCTAGTAGTGAATGAGTGCAAGACGTAATGTCTCGTGTCATCAAACTCACAGTCGACGCACTCGTGATTTGTCTCCCACGTCACTGTTGACAGTCATAACTTCGAAGTTGTAGATAATCTCGTCTATCTTGGAACCAGTATTAACAGCCACAACAATGTCAGCCTCGAAATCCAACGCAGAATAACTCTTGTCAACAGATGCTACTTCGGACTGAGTAGGCAATTGAGCAATAAAGTCCTCTCTTGATGAACAAAGACCAAACTCTGCAAGTCCCTCATCATCCCGCCCTGCTATATGGTGCAGAGGCATGGACAACGGCAACAACCGTTGAGTTGACATTACGATTTTTCGGGAGAAAGGTTCTGCGAAATATTTATGGTCCTTTACGCATTTATGGCCATTTTGCAATAGGCAATCGTATTCGATGGAACTGTAAGCTGTACGAGGTATACGATGACGTTGAAATAATCCAGCGAATTAAGAGACAGCGGCGACGTCGGCTACGTCATGTTGTTCGAATGGACTACAAAATCCAGCTCTGAAAGTATTCGACCGAGTACGCAAACCGGAGGAAAGAATGGGAAGGGCGAAGACCTTTACTCCGGTGGAGAGATTAGGTGGAAAAGGACCTGGGTACACTTGCTTTCTCGAATTGGCGCCAAATGCCGATCAGAGGAAACGACTGGCGCGTGTTGTTAGCTCGGTTACAGCCGTGTAAGCGGTGTCTACGCCAGTAAAAAATATAATGTGCTTTTGTCGATTGAAAGATGCTGGGAAAGAGCGGCCTCAATGTTTCAAATGGAGATTTTCGCGGATAAAGATCTGCTCCTTCGTGTCCATTTATTTTCAAAAATTTTAAAATAAACTAGCTTCCACATTATTAATATACACTAGCTAACTCTAATGTAATACATACTTATATTTAAGGGAATAATTGGATATAAAAATATTCCCACATATACTAGTATCAAAAAACAAACAGAAGATCTCAAAGTTTTTATATTATGTACAATTTTTTTTATTTTCATTAGCATACATAATTTTGTGCTCTACTGTTTTTTCTGGTAACAATAAGTTCTTGTTTTTTTCCGATTGTATTGATTAGATTATTTTACGCATTTTTTCCTCTAATAGCATAAATACGCCTTTAGTCATCCCCTATTAGAAGCTCGTAAAATATTAGCATACAAATTTACAAACATGTGTTTTTGAGACGCATGAAAAGCCTTTAAAATACTCGAAGCACTTCCACAAGTCCCGTTTTCTCGTTTTCCAAAGGTAGACCATTAAAAGTAACTGCACTGTAATTTGCATAATTTTATATTCATTACATAATGCTGTCAATTTCCAATACCTTATAATTTGTTCCATCTCAAGGCGGCACACACAAAAATACAAACATAAATATTTAGTTGCTTGTGTTATTGGGGTGACTGGCTTACTTTACTGTTTTTTGGTAAGTTTCCGAAATGCCGAAAAAAAATGTTCATCTTTTGTCGCAGACGCCTAACATAAGACTTGGGAAGGGGTTGGCCTTATTTGAGTATTTATATTCATCTAATTTATCGACTATTATCATTCCACAGGACTTCGAATCCCTGCAAAGCTTTCAGAGCTCTTTTTTGAACAAACAGCGAGCCCAATCTAGTTAGAAGCTCATATCCAATCATTGCCAGTTTTTTATAATTTTGGTGTCACGGACAGAATTCTTGGCTTGGAAGCCGAGGTGCATGTTGTTTGTATCCCCGGCCTTTGCATTGACGGTTTGTCCAGGAGGAACGAGTTCGTAGTGGATGATGCCTTTGATGTAAAAAAAACAAACATTGAGCATGGTTTTCATTTACGATTTGGTCATTCATCCTTTTTTTGGGCCAGGACGACAGCGACCTCTTCCTGGACCTCTAATAACACACCTCTTTTTGCTAAAGCAACATCTGGATAAGTCTGCTTGCTCACATTAAACTTTGCAGATTTTACGAGTTTCACACAGAATTTAATTTCGGATCTCTGCTCTAACAAATGCTGCAATTTCGGCGTGCACCACTCACAGAAACATGTCGCGCGAAAATGTTAGTCCTGACTATCCAGGTGCTCGGAGACAACTGACCAGCCGCTCGTTCGTTAGCTAGGAACGCTCTCTAGCGAATCCAGAAGAAAATCAGTCCAATTACTTTCCGGGCAAACCCGAATACCTCAAGAAAAAAAATACTCTAAATTATCAAATGGAATTGAAGTGCGATTTTTTGGGAAAATTATAACGCACTATCGTTAGAAATTGTCAATAGCCGTTTAGGGAAAAAGGGACATTCCGCGAGTATTTCCGGGAAGATTCCTCGAAAGAAGCCACCGCTGTCAGAGCGAAATCGTAAAAAATTTACCTGAATTCACTAAGTGTTATCTAAAGGAGTTGAAAAGTGTGCAAAGAAAGGAGTGGAAAAGAGTTCAGGATTTTTGATTAAAACATGACATAAGCAGATGAAAAAAGTTACGTTTGGCGCCTGTATTGTAAAGAGTTTGACCCCAAATAAACTCGTCCCACGCTGAAGCACGTTGGTGGTAATATAATGATATGGGGTGTTAGTCGTGAAGAGGTGTTGGGCCTATAACAAGAATTGAGGGTCAGACCAATGGTGTTCACATTGATCTCTGGGACCTTGGAAACGAAGGTTCTATTGCACAAAGTCGGAAATTGCACCGAACTATTTGAAAAGTGAGGCCCTATGTTCCACCTAGGAACTACGGGAAAATATGTATGTGACCTGTTCTACGAAAAGGGAAAAGGGAGCTAACGTGCGTTTTCTGGGAAACAGCTGTTAAAAATAAACAACTCGTTTCGTCAGTGAAAAGTGAAAATTGATTTTTTGATACCTAAGCCCCCTTTCCGTAGACCAGGTCACATATATTTGAAAAGTAAAAATAAAGATGGAATTGGAGGCGATTTCAAACATACATATGCGAGAAGTTATTTGAATGAATGCATCGCAGATGTAGAGTAGTTATGCTAAATAATTGTTTATCTTCAAAATATTACGTCTTCAATAAAAAAAAAACATAAAAGATATCAAGCGTTGTTAATTATGTTACCGAGAGCTTTTGGTAGATCCTTTTTCCTTTTGTTGCAAAATAAAACCAAATTAACAAACTACATATTATTTAAAAGGCAGTGAATTATCGGTTAATTATTCCAAAAGTATAAATTATCCGATTTACTTTTCGAATTAGAAATGACAATGTGATGCAAACAGCGGCGTTGCTAATTAGGTGACCATAGCTGTAAATGATTGGGTCCTAATAAAAATTAATGCATTCTTGACGACATTTGTGACACATGTGCTTCGGTTATTTATCATTACTTGTATAGTATATAGTATAGTAACGTCCATATAGTTAAAGAGAAATGCGTTTGCAGGTGCATGTATGGCTGTTCGCACCTCGTAAGCTGGCTGGTTTAATACGCGGACACATTATTTCATTGCATATATATACACATATTTACACACAAAACATATATTATGTTTTTTGTTTTTATAACGGTAATTTATTGCTTATGATTTATTTGTCTTAAGAGCATGTTTCTTTTCTTACACCTATATATGTAAGTCCAAACATACATACATATGTAAGAAAGGAGGAGTTTATCATAAAGAGTGAGGCTTGAGGGTAAGTTTGGTACAGATGAAAGCATAAATAGGCGTAAAGGAATGACTGCTGTATTTGGAAAGCAAAGTGGCTAAGAGGCAAGATGCAATCATGCTTTATTTTTTTTTTGTTTTTTTTTTTTTTTGTTTTACTAATGGTATAATTTTGCAATATTTCATATTGATGGAACAAATTCGTTTCATTTTGCGATAAGTATGATAAGTAAAGCAACAACTGATCCCACGACAAGCGAAAAATATGCGTTACGAATGAGCTATTTTGTGGCGCTTAAAGTAAGTATTTGGAAAAATATGATAACTGGAGTAACTTATCATCGAATCCACAAGCCAAAGAGAGCTTTCAAATACAGTCACAAACATATACGGTAAAGAGAAAAAGTAAAGCGGTAGTTCGAATTGCAATTACCTATCAGCACATACATACACACACGCGTATGTATTTGGGAAAATCGACTATATTTCACTTTTATTTTCTTAATCAGCAGAAATGTATTTTTTTGGGGTGAAAGTATTTATAAAATGCTAATTTTTCCGCATGCGGCTTATATGCACCATACTATGTATGTACATACATATGTATGCAGGGTATATTGTATTGGATTTGTGTATCGTTCCAACAAGGAAGGTGTTTAATTCGCTTCATTAGAGCAGTCTTTGTTGGGCTGCTGATTGACCACGTGTCGCACCGGAAACACTGAAACGCACCAATACTCCCAATAACCGGCGTATCCACACATGTACGGAATTGCTCGCTTATTGGGGGATGCATGATTGGCAAATACATAAGTGTGTGTGTGTGTACATTTGTTTGTGTGTGCAGTGTGTGCGTTCCTGCGGTGTTTGACTGGCTTAGCATGTTGATTTTAATCAGCTGGCTGCATATGGGCGGTTTTGCTTTTGGTAGCGCTGTAGCGCTTCGGACAGCCTCTCAATTTCGGCGTCATTTTGCTGAATTGCATACAAATAAAATAATTATAATAGGTCTGTTTGGCAGCAATTCGCCAGAGAGGAAGACCTTTCGTATTTACCGCTTGGCTTTCAGTAGTGAACTTTGCTGGTCACTAATCACAATTCTCTGGTGGGCTGTAAACCAATTTATGGCTACTGAATGTGTCATTAGTTTGTAATTCATTATTTCGTTGCTTTTCGTGTGGATAATGAAGTTCTTAATCAGCGGTGTAGCTGGAGATGTTGGAGATGTTTAGGGAAATAAATAAAGTTTGTAGAGCAACTTTATTATATTATTCTTTATGTGTATGTATGTATGAATGTATGTATATATATATAATACTGTTATTACAAATGCCAACGACGGATGTATGGGTGTAAACACATTTTTAAGAATCGACAAGGAACTTTCAGTAAGAATTTGAATTTGACATTAATTTTCGCAAACAAATAGTTAGCACGCATGTACCTACTTATGTATGTATTCTGTATGTATTGTCATATTACAAGCTCATATTAGTCGCAGTCTCCAACTGGGAAAGGCTTGGGCGCTTAAAAATTATGCAGTTGTCTTCAATAAGAGACACATTTTGGTGGCCTCATCATTATTTATGCAAATACAGTGTCAACATATTTGACGTGTTCAGATTTTTAAGATAAAATAAATTTTCGCAATTCAAATACAAATAAAATTCAATAAATTTCCAATGGCATATTTGCATTTGGGTTCTTTAAGCGAATTACAAAAAAACTACTATTGGGACGTTCGCAACAGAAAGTATGTATATACATACATATGTACATATGTTCGAAGCAAGTTGGAATGCTACTCGTAAGAGCTAGAAAATGAGCGAACCCGAAAATCCGACATGCGTATGTGTGTTTAGACAGATTGGAGAATTGCGAAAATTACTGGCTGGAGAGGGACGAAATGCTTTGGTATGGAAAGCAAAAATCAATTCAAATCCCAAATGTCAATAAACATTTGCACATACTTCTTTATTTGCGGCACGTCAACGTATGCGGAAAGCGTATATCGGTTAACAGAGAGTCGACTACACCTCGCTCACAGATTAGAATTGCAGCGAAGCAGCTTTTTGAATTAGCTATGAGTCTATTAACTTAGCGCCGCTTAAATATATTCATGAAGAAAGTGAAGAGAAAATTGAACCTCTGGGATAATGATTAAACCATGAACAAATGAAGAGGATATGTACAATCAACGTGCTGTTCAAATAACAATTAGGGAAGGTCTATGTTCCGGTATATTATACAATCTCGCCAATACTTTCAGGTGTTCCCAAAACTTTATACTAAAAATGTTGGCAAAGAAATCTTCATTAATTGTTCGACGAAATCGTGAAAGGATTGGAATCAAATTTGGTATTTTAGAAACTTTTATAATAGGCTAAGAAGCGGTGGAAAAATACCAAACTACCTGCTGAGCTCATCCAGAGCGATTTTTGCGAAAGACTACTGCTCTGTGACACGTATGAAGGAGCAAAAGAGTATACTATAACTGGTGGTGTGCCACAAGTTTCCATATTAGGTCCACTCTTATGGAATTTCCAATCATTTTATTTATATGCCGCTTCTGGGGAAGTGCCAAAAACATATGCAAAAATGGCAAAATCAATACAATCAGATGTATTAACTATTCCGCACGGTGTTTCATGAAGCCGCTAGTATTATATCTGGGATAATGACGCCAGATATAATGGCTCAAGAACCTATAGGTAGGAAGCTGACAATGGCAGAGCGTAAAGAGAAAGGACAAGTCAGAAAAGGATCATTGGAGACACAGTCAGCAAAGGGAAGCATGGGTGGAACGAAAGCATGGCAAGATAGACTTTAGCTGATGCCGTTTCTAACAGGACACGGATATTTTAGAGAGTACATGAATAGCTACGGTCATGACAATGGATTTACTTGCTACTTCTGTGGCAGCAGTGGTGAAAATGCGGAGCATATATTTTTCTCCTGCCCGAGATTTACAGCAGACTTGCAGGATCTGGAGATGGAAGTGCCAGGCCGAATAATACCTGATAATATAGTGCCTTATATGCTGCAAACGACGGCAGCTCTGATACTACAACAGCTGAGAAGAGCCGAAAGGCAAAGAAGCAGTGAAGCTAGAGTCGCGAGTAGCAAGCTTATGACGTGAGCCAATAAGCAAAGTTGTTGCAATGTAATGCTTAGCAAGCGGTCCCTCAGGCCCTCAGCTATAAATGACGGAATTAAAAAAAAAAAACAAAGGTCCACTAGAATAATTAAAATCATTATAAGTAGTTTTTTTCATATTTGGTTTATAAGTATGGTATACTATATAGTGAAATAATTGTCTCTCATCCCTGCGCACAACCCTAGAGTGGGATGTTTCGCCTTCTTACATTAGCTCGTTTTAAACGGTTGTTTTTTGGCCACACAGATTATAGTTTATTTAAGACCGGAAGTCGGAACAGCTTGAGCCCTTTGTAAAATAATCGTTTTTGGCCACTCCCAAGTGATTGGCGCTCAGACAACTTTGCTCACTTGCGTGAACTCTTAGACATGGCTTCTTAACACCAACAACAACGTCGGCCTCGGAATCCAATACAGAATAACTCTTGCCAGGAAGCGCCACTTTGGACTGAGTAGGCAATTGATAAGTGAAGTCTTCTCGAGACGAACAAAGACCAAACTGTCTTGTAATATGGTGCAGAGACGTCTGATGAGTCGACGTTACGAATTTTCGAAAGAAAGGTTCTGCGTCAGATTTATGGAACATCGCGTATTGGAATATCGAATATCGCATTTGATGGAATGATGAGCTAGTACGAAATAAGCCTTGGCTAAGTTATGTTGTCCGAATTGATGAAAACGCTCCACCTCTGAGAGTATTCGACATAGTACCCGCAGGGGGAAGCAGAGGAGTAGAAAGACCTCCACTCCGTTGGAAAGACCAAGTAGGGAAGGACCTGGCTACATTACACTTGGAATCTCCAATTGGCGACAAACAGCGAAAAGGCAGAACGAATGGCCCCCTGTTGTAATCTCGGCCTTAACTGTGTAAGAGCGGTATCTACGCCAATAAAGAAAAAGAAGATTTCAGGTTTCGTTGAAAAAATTCGAAAAACTGTCTATTGAATATTTGGTCCCGCGTTGTCTCTAATATGTATGTACGTATGTATGTGTGTGCCTTCATAGTACATTTTCTTGAGTTTGTATATTCACTGATATATTTAATGAATGAAGACACGAACAACTACAACTGTATTTTCTACGTTCATTAACATTCATAAAAATGTATGTATGTAGTTTACATACGCGTTCATACCTAAGTATTTCCACCTATTAAGGCGCCGAGTGCGGGGGAGACATACATTCATGCATAAGTATATTCAAAGCGAACAGAACATACCTTCATACATACATATGTATGTATAATACATTGTAGTTGGAATACAAGTGGTGACATCGAGATGTTATCTCATAAAACGAACTGAATGATTATTTTAAGCACGCACCACATTTCCGCCTTTTTGATGACTTTCCAGATATTTTATTAAAATTTCATTTGTCTCTATGGTGCGATCGAGTAAACTACTGGCAGACTGTGACTTCATATACACATACATATGTATGTATGTATGTGAGTAAGTAATAGGCGTCTTCTGCGTTTTGCCTAATCTTTGAATGAGCTCATAGGTGTTTTTATTTAATTTGTTTGTTTGCATTTTACGATGTTATCGATTCTGAACTCCCTTAGTGGCAACCAAGTAGCAGTTTCGGTGCATTAGCTGAAGCGGAGTAGGTTTCTATGAAATTAAATAATGTTTCGGAGACGGTGACGTGCTCAGCATTGGGGACACTTGTTGTTGTAGCATTAAAAGATTTTCAGATGTTGAATGAAAAGTGTGAAACTGTGGTTGTTGCAGGAGGTGCAGGCGGCCGAGGTGTCTATGCATTACTTTTACATATGTATATATATATATGTATACATATGTGTGTATATATGGTTGTGTCTACATATAAACACATGCATCTGCAATGTATGTGACCAAGTCAGAATTGTAAAAGAAAAAAATAACTCAATTTTCGTCATTGGCACTCACAGCTTGGAGTAAAAGGCCGTAGTGTGCCTCTTCAAAAACGAAGAAATTCGCTCATTCAATTACATTTGTGTCCACTCAGCACTAAAGGGATATCATAAAGCGTCAAATTCTGTGCAAATAAATACATACTTAATGCGGCAAACGAAAAAGGCGAGAGAAAAAATGGACAGCACACCAAAGTGCCAATGAAAGATGGCCAGCCGTCAAATAAAATCCAACTCTTGTCCGGCATGCCTCAATAAAAATGCTCCCGCGGGACACTGAAACGGCAAGATGACGAAACGCAACTGGCAGACACGCTTGATGAGAGCCATCAAACTGTCCATGCCTATTAGGCATTGAACTTCGTTTCCCCAATTCTCGCTCCCACACACACATCACACATATGCAGAGGTCTTGAAAAACAGTTTGGGGGTGAGCATAACCTGCCCATGTCCTGCTGATTTGCGCTCTAATCCCAATGTAGTGTTAGCAAGAGAATATTTTTACGCAACGTCCGCAAAATGCTGATATAAAAGCCACTTTCTGCTTCAGCTCCAGCTTGGTATGGTGTTTTGGAACAAACATAAACATATATACATATATGTATGTATGTATGTACAAATCTCATACAAACTCATATGTGTATGTTCGTAAGTGTGTGTAACCAAGGTAGTGCTGCGTCCAAGGGAGTAATGCACTTGCCCTCATTTGACCGATGCATGTGGATGTTTTTTTTTTTATTATTTTTATGGTTATGATCCAATAAATTTTCGTGGATACTCGCTTTTCCTTTCTATGAATTCGTTCAGCACTGCGTAAACATTTTCAACGGCACTTCTGGTTTACTTTACTCTAATCTTCTAGCAACTGGTGCATCCTATTGCCTTTCTACAACTCTCTGTGGTTAAAACGATAATGATGCATCATTGCTGGAAAGTGGCGTTTGTGCGTTTGTACGAGTAATCGCAGTAGTACCCCTGCTGCTAGATATCTGACCATTTTTGTTTGCATGTATTGTAGTAGCCTTGTGTTTTTTCGTTGCTTTCTTTGTTGCTTTCTTTTGTCTATAAGTAATGCCTCCGCCGTTATGTATTGTCCTTGTCCTTGTTTGTTACTGTTGTTGGTTTTGTGGTCATCTTGTTGATTTTGGGTGAACTTCTTTTAGGTCGATTGCCGTCCTCTTGAATTTTTCAAATACAATTACCGTTAACCTTTGCACACCTTCCAACCATTCGCCATATATCTTGAGGGCCTTGTTTATTTGTTATTTTTATGGCATATTTATTTATTTATCGTAAGTATTATTGCATTATTGACCAAGCCAGATCGACGTTCGGGTTATGACCATCTGTTTGCTGGAAAAACAACATACATACACACATGTCTATTTGTACTTATTTGAATTGTCCACCTCCACCAAAAGGTGATGTTTTCTTGCTGAAGAATGTGCTCCTGGGTAGCTTTTATGATTGCAAGAGGTCACTACACTACAAAGTACACACATGAAATATAAGCAGGACAATGCACATACACAACCATTTATGTATACATATGAATATATTAAATTGTAAGCTTCCAAAGATTGCGTTCTAATAAATTTGAGTGGATTATGGAGATATGAATTTGCATATCGAATGTAAGTATTATGCATAGATTCTAATTGCCATAAGGTCACAATCACAATTAGCCCCACCCTTCATATACATCTGTGTACGTAAAGGTAATATACATATTTAGAAATAAAAGATAGAACATTTTTTAGAAGCAATATCGATATATGTATGTATGTACACTTTCTTTAGCCGAGTTTACAACAGCGCCAGTCGACCTTCCTTTTCGTTATTCGGGGCCAATTGGAGATTCCAAGTATACCCAGGTTCTTCTCTACCTGGTCTTTCCAAAGGAGTGGAGATCTTCTCCTCCTATACTTCCCCCGGCGGGTATTACATCGAATACTTTCAGAGCTGGAGTATTCTCATCCATTCGTACGACATGACCTAGCCACCGTTTCTTAATTCGCAGAATCAATGTCGACGTATAACTCGTACAGCTCATCGTACCATGCAATGCGGTGTCCGCCGTGGCCAATGCACAAAGGACCATAAATCTTCCGCAGAACCTTTCTCTCGAAAACTCGTAACATTGACTC
The DNA here is from genome assembly GCA_027475135.1 of Bactrocera correcta. Lineage (NCBI taxonomy): Eukaryota > Metazoa > Arthropoda > Insecta > Diptera > Tephritidae > Bactrocera > Bactrocera correcta. The sequence goes on from CM050325.1 coordinate 153,939,879, forward strand.
ATCAGATGTTATCATCGTCCAAGCCCCTACGCCGTATATCAGGGCGGGATCAATGAAGAACTGATTCTGCGTTGGATTTCGAGGTTGTTATTAATATTAATACTGGTTCCAAGATAGACGAAATTATCTACGACTTCAAAGTTATGACTGTCAACATTGACGTGGGAGCCAAGTCGCGAGTGTGACGACGATTAAGCTCTGCAGCTCGAATTATTTTCTCCAGCAGCAGAGTGAAGAAGTCGCACGATAGGGAGTCGCCTTATCTGAAACCTCGTTTGATATCAAACGGCTCGAAGAGGTACTTCCCGATCCTGATGGAGCTTTCGATATTACCCAATGTCAGTTTTCACAGCCGTATTAGTTTCGCGGGGATACCAAATTCCGACATCGCGCAATAAAGCCAGCTCCTTTTCGTGCTGTCAAAAGCAGCTTTGAAATCGACGAAGAGGTGGTGTGTGTCGATTCTCTAAAGTCCAATACGGTCGATAGAACCGTATATGCGATGTTAAGGAGACTTATCCAACGGTAGTTGGGGTAGATTGAGGGGTCTTCCTTTTTTGTATTGGAGAGAGCACACTTAAATTCCAATCGTTGGGCATGCTTTCATCCGACCATATTCTACAAAGAAGCTTATGTATACTACTTATCAGTTCTTCGCCACCGTATTTGAATAGTTCGGCCTGCAATCCATCGGCCCCCGCCGATTTGTTGTTCTACAGACGGGTAATTGCTATTCGAACTTCTTCCTGGTCGGGCAATGGAACGTCTGCTAGATCGGAATCGATAGGAAATTCAAAACTTGATTCTTTATTTTAACTCTACTAATCAATAATTTCTTATTTCTTATTAGGGACATGCATTTTCCCATGTAATTTACAGAGTAATTTAATGGATTGAATCAAATGCCAACTTTGATGATATGTTATATGTACATACATTCTCTGAAATAAAGTGAGTCACAGTAGAAATCAATGATTGAAGCTCATTTTCCAACCGATTTGAGTTCTATGCATAACTAATGAGGGTCATTGCATACCGATCCATTTGAAGGTCTAGTAGGCGGAAATAGGTAAGGCTCACATCTTTCATACACACTCGTACTCACAAATGTAGCACTATTTCAGTTTATATTTTTGCACTTCAATGTTTTTTTACTCATGGATGATTTAGATTATTGGCATTTATTGGTGAGTTAGCTGAATTTTTCAATCAATTGTAGCGAATTTTACCAGAAGTGCACGAAGGAAAGATGGTGAACTTGTGAGCTTAGGGGGCGATATGCATCTTGTAAATACGATGAAGAAAAATGCTTCTCATTGTTGACTGTAGTAAAAGGATTTTAGGAGTTTAAAAGCAGAGAGCACACCGTCGACGAAGCTTTTTTACCTTTTTTCCATACAGTCAGCTTCAGCTCCAACTCCAGCTCCGCTAAAAGCTTACAAGAGTTATCTGCACCTTGGGGCCAATAATAAAAGCAACCTGTCCTTTGCAATTCCTCAGTTGGTTTATCAAAAAGGCACAACATTTGCAAAGATTTTAAATTGCGCCACGCCAAGCCCAAAATTCAAATGTCAACCGTCTATGCCCGACAGCGTTGCCTGCCAGAAACTTAATTAATCATCCAAGTAGCAGAGATAAACGTCTCGTGAGATAGTGTCAACATAAATGGGCTAAGCAATTTAGTACAATTTTCTTGAATTATTTACATCTGCTTGAAATATCATAATAAATGTGTTGCATGAAATCTAATACGGCCCATTCAAAGCGGAAGCCCCAATCAAGAAGCCGGCCGAAGTGAGTAGCGTGTATCCCTTGCTGCTAGCCCAAGGAGATTGTTCTGAAATACCGCCGGCACCTGCTTATTTATAATAGCAAAAATGTAAAGACACTTGCATTACATTCATAAATACGCACAGCGAAAAGACACTGAATAAAACACGAGTTTACGCACACCGGGTCACAAACAGCCCTCGCATTTTGACGCATATTTCCCTTATTTTCATTATTTTCGCTATGGCAATAAATTTATGGAAAAGTGGCGAATATGGTAAGCATGAATTATGAAAATATGTTTATTTGTGCTAGGTGTGGTTGTATATCATTTGAATTTGCCATGGGATTCGTTTGAGTTCGGTAAGAGTTTCCACGGCAAAGGCACTGCGAAAGCTAAAACATTTAAATGAAATGAGAGAATTGCTCCCATTTGTACGAATATAGCAATTTACATATACATATAAACATTTGATCTGCTGCATATTATTATATTTTATCTTTTTTTCTTGTTTTTTCCAAAGTAATTGTTGAGATTTATTGACAAAATGTTAATCTACTCGCTGAATTTATGAATTCGTTGCTACTTGTCTTGAGAAATCTTGAAAATTGTTCCGTTGAATTCATTAAAACACTACTCCAATATGTATTTATGTATTTGTAGCTGTTTTTTTTATTGATACATTTTCCTTTGAGCACTTGAAAGATAAGCATCTGAAGCGCTAAGCCCGCCAAACCATAACCGGAACAAGGGAAACTCTTGCAATAAATAAAAATAAAAATAAATAATAAATAAAGCAAGGGAAGTATGTGCCGTTTTTTGCATTTCGGCCTTTTTCTAGCCCAAAAAAAAAAAACGTCATCATCAAATATTTAAACCTCAATAAGCTTAAAAAACCACAAACAGCGGCTACAGCAGCCACCTAAACTAATCCAAATCAAATGCATTATGCGCCTTATCCACATTCGCACGAACTAGTGGAAAATATACACACACATCCATACTCCCGCCGCCACACATATATTGAAAAGGCATAACCACATTGCTTATCCCGCAGGGTGCGCGTCAGAGCCAATAAATAAAATCGCAACACTCCAGAGAGCAACAAAGGGAATTCAATGCGAAAAGCTAGAGTTGAGGGTGACGGCCAAATACGCAAAATCTGTGAAGCACCAGCCGTTTGGTGGGTGGGGTGGCACGAACTATGAAATACATATGTACATACGTATTTCCACTTTATTTTTCATTTCATTTCACTTTAAAAGGGTAATTTTTAAAATATGTGCAGTTTTGTAGAAATTTGGCATATTGATGCTCCAAGCATAAATCTCTGCCAGCTCATACAAACGTGTTACCGGAGAGACAGTGAGGGGTCGGTGGGGAGAATTAATTTGCCAAGAGTGTGTTTAACATGGAAAAGTGACACATAAGATGCTATTTAGAGCAGGTGGACCTGCCGCTTGCCACTAAAATAAGAAAAGCGGCGCCACCAAATAAAATATTTTATGAGGGTACCAAAGACAATCGAATATCAACGATGCAGTTTAGCTTGTCTTACAAAGGAAATTCTAGCACAATTGCATTGGCAGTAATCAATGTATGTAAGTGTACGAGGTGTGTTCAAAAAGTAGCGCGAATTTTGTGTTTTTTCAAAAATTATTTATTTATTCATGAATATCTATTTTGTCCCCTTCAAAGTAATCCCCATGAGATATTATACACTTATGCCAACGGTTTGTCCAATCTTCGAAGCACTTCAAAAAATCATTTTTTTTTTTATCTTCTTCAGCTCCTCCTCCGATGCTGACTTTATCTCGTCAAGAGAAGCGTAACGTCGTCCTTTCATGGGCCTCTTCAGTTTAGGGAACAAGAAAAAGTCACAGGGGGCCAGATCTGGGGAATACGGTGGTTGCGGCATCATTAGTGTGTTGTTTTTGGCCAAAAAGTCGCGCACAAGCAACGATGTGTGTGAGCAGGGGCGTTATCGTGGTGCAAAAGCCAATTTTTGTTCTTCCACAAATCCGGGCGTTTCTGGCGGATTGCTTTGCGCAAATTGCGCATAACTTGCAGGTAATATTCCTTATAGACCGTTCTTCCCTGTGGCAAGAACTCATGATGCACTACGCCCCTGCAATCGAAGAAAACTGTCAGTTACGATTCGCGATACTTTTCGAACACACCTCGTAGGTGAAATTGCAAATACAAAAACTGCTTTATTAATATGTAATAAGAAAAACCTTAGCAATGTCAAGTTTATTTTTAGTTATAAGCAATGCAATCAATTGAATTATTATTTGTGGCTTAGGTAATTGTGTGCAGGCGTAAATAAACAAGCAAGTGTCATTCACTGTCAGATTTGCGTCAATTTGCACCGCGACACGTGTCAATGCGTTTGAATCATTTATTGGACATTTGACCTTTTCTCCATATGAAATCAAATTATTCAAACGCCATGAGCAACCTACATACATACACACACTAGAATAAATTGTTTGATGTGCTCGGGCATTTAATAAAGCCAAATGCCAAATGTTGTTTGTATGTATATAATGACGTCACATAGTCAGTTGGTGTGCTCTGCTTTCAGCTTTAACATTTATCGTTTTAATGGCCTCTGCAACATTTCAAAGTGATAATGTCAGCGTAAATGTATTTTTAAATTTCCGTTGGGCAATGCCAAGCAATTTGCATGCTGTCGAGCTTTTAATAAACTTTAACAGCTCCTTTGGGTTAACGATAGACAAGAGGACAAAGTTAGTTACATTTAGGGCGCAACGTAAATCATCTCTTATTTGCGGAAGTGGCGGCATGCAGAAGACTGGCTCTTACCGTTCGCTCATCGTCGCGGTGCAAGCCGATGGCCGAAAAAACATTAGCGCTTTGGAAAGCGGATGTATTATTTACCGCTCTACAATGGGCGAGCGCCGTCGGAGGTAAAGATAACAAGTGGAAAAGCGAAGTAATATTTATTTATGTTCTAGCTGCCTTTAAAGGATTGGAGAGCGGCAAAACTCATACTGATTTTTCGTGAATATCTTAAGTTTTCAAGGTTTTTCTGCAATTACACAGAAAGTTTGTCTAAGCTAACTAAGGCTACTCCACAAAACTGATTGCACTTTGCAGGTAAACTTATATTAGGGTGGACTCAATTCTGAAAACCGCTCATGTAATCTTTATTATAACAAATTTATTAAGCGGTCCTGATATTTCACGTTCAAGATGACGGAATTCCGCTCTTCAACGGATTGGAGTATTTACATCCAAACGGACGATATAACTTAGCCAGCGTAGCCACTGTCTTCTAATTCGCTGAACTACATATTTCAATGTCATCGTATAGCTCGTACAATTAATCGTTCCATCGACTACGGTATTCACCGTTGCCAAAGCGCAAAGGTCCATAAATCTTTCACAGAACCTTTCTCTCGAAAAGTCGTAAGTCGTCCATGCCTCTGCACCACATAGCAGGACGGTAATAATGAGAGACTTGTAGAGTCTTGTTTTCGTTCGTTGAAAAAGGTCTTTACTTCTTAATTGCCTACTCAGTCCGAAGTAGCACCTGTTGCCAAGAGTTATTCTGCGTTGGCTGACATTGTTGTTGGTGTTAATGCTGATTCCAAGACGAAATCATCTACGACTTCGAAATTATGACTGTCAACAGTAATATTTAAGTATGATCTGGGCATCAGTCACTAGACCACCTCTGGGGGTTCTACAAGAGTATGCCCCGATCTTGAAACCCTCTGTTAGTCCCGATCTTTACGTTGAATTTTCGATCATTACCCCTATCGGCCAGCTTGTGAAGACGATGAGCTTCACGCATTTCGGTCTCTCTGTTTTCCCTCTTCAACTCTCCTATGGTATTCCATTCCTCAAGTGTTTTCTTCGATTGTAACATTGCGAGGTAGGCGGTCTGTTTTCTCTCCATTGCGGCACGACACTCAACATCGTAATAACTGTTATTTTGCTTTTCCGAAATCCAATAGATTTGTTTGCAGCTGTATATCAGAGAGCTGGAGTGCAAGTCGAGTTAAAAATCGTTCGGCAATCTGTTGTGATTGCAGCTTCTCGACGTCAAACCTTCCTTATGTTTGTTGGCGTGCGTTTTTTGCTGCACAGAGGCGGGCGCGTATCTTGTGTGCAACAAGTTAGTGCTTCGAGACAAAGTTAGAACCCCGGAGTATACGCACGTCTAAAACACTGAAGACGTGTATTTCGCCTGCCACATCATGGTTGATCTGGTTTTTTTCGATCCAGAGACAGACGGGTAGCTTGATAAATTTTTCTATGCTTCGTCCATCAATCAATCTACAAAAATCAAAATGGCCGTTTTCGAAGTGATTTCATTTTCCTACTATTCTTATTAACACTTCACATACCGCGCCAAGTGTTTATTGAGGCCAACAAAAGTTAGGCAAAAAACGTTTCGCTCACTTAAGGTATGCCTTAGTGTCGCCAACTACTCCTTTACTCTTTATTTACCGACACGTAAATCAACCAATAATATTTCAAACACCAAACCAATGGAGACGGTTAAATAGATATAGAAGCATAGAAGAAGCTAGTTCCTTGGAGCAAATCGTTTTATTATGCCACATAATTGCTCTTGCAGGACAATCGGATATAAATAATTAATTTAAATGGCCACTTTATCTGCACTGGTTCGGGGTTGGCTGCATCGGTTTAAAATTGCTACGCCCACAACTCAAATGTCATGTGGATATTTATTGCGGTTAAATATACTGCGTAAGTGTGGGTATGTGCTTGTGAATAGCCTGTGGTGTTAGTGATTTGTGGTTTTTGTGATTCTGCAGCTCGATTTAAAGGAATAATTTCAGTGGTTTGTAGGATAATGTAATGTAAAGCACAAAGCAATAAAAACAATTTAGATGTGAGATAAATTTACAAGACCAACTTCTTCTGAATTCAAGTGAATTTATGACAACACAGCAACAATAAGAATGCATAATACAATCGTAAAGGCCAAAAGGGATAAAGCTTAAGCATTCCATGCAATGTTTCTTTAATAGAGACGTTGGTAAATAACATATGGTTGCCCAGCACATCGTAAAACAAGTTGGACAACTTTAAACCATACGCAAATTTATACATATTCACTCATTAATTTCGTAATCCCTATTATCCTGTGATGATTCCAAGCTCTAAAAGGCTCAAAACTTTCTGACTTTACGCACGCACATATGGTAGGTATGTAGGCACATGTGTATACATACATACATATATGTATATGTATTCTTATGTAATGCATGCGTGATTTTGGAACAATTTGAATTCTAATCGAATTTGAAGCGACGGACAGCGAGCGGACAATTTAAGCAAATAAAGTAGGACAGTGCTACTTCAATGCAAAGCATAAGCAAAGTGAGGGCTGAACCGTGTAATGCGATTAAGAACGTGGCAACCTGCTGTTGTGTTTGCCGAAATCGCCCAGTGTAAACCTCAACAGCTCGCCTCTAATTGCACTGGTTGCTTTTTTGCTTTTCTCAATCGGATCATAAGGCCTCAAAAGGATGTGCGTGTGCGCTTCTGATTATGTTGAAAATTGTCATTGAAGGTACGTTAGTGTATGTGTGCACGTATTCCGGTAACACCGAGTGTAAACATTAATTTAATTTTTGTAATGTTGCAAATTAGTGGTTTCATTGTATTTGGCTAAGGGAGTGAAGAACTTTGATTTGAAGGGTGAAATATCCTGATAGCAACAACCATACTAAGTCGCAGCAAGTGTGTTTGCATTGAATGAAAATTAATACATACATATGTACATATGTATGTATGTACGTTAAGAATGGAAAGGGAAGTCGATTGATAGCGGAGTGCATTGCATCGCCGTGAAAATGGGTTATGAAAATCTTGGTAACTTACATTTTTGATACTTTGCTTTTGTTAAGTTAATATATTCGTCTATACATAGGTGTACCTACATTAATACATATACTCGATATACATATCAGAAAAATTTAACAATCTGTCCATTGACGATCGCTTAAACTCATAGATAAATTAAAATACCTTGAAGTTATTGTGGAAAAGAATGTATGCAAATAAACCACTATAAAACCATTTTGGCATAAAGGTCTATTATATGATAGAATTTTCTGAGCGAATCACTTTAATTTAATCATATAATCCTTTGGAAACAGAATAACCTCAATCTAATTTACTACTAACAAAACTAACCAGAAGGCTAGTGATCTTTACAGGCAAATACACTTAAAATATTCCTATCAGAGCCTGTGATCACTTGCCCTCTCCTGAATTCGTCGGGCTTACACCAATACTCTATTTAAGGGATATATGGGTTTAAAAAAAATTTTATTGTCTACATTATTTTTGTATAACACCCCTAGAATATTATCCTAAGTTTTCAAATTAATTCGGATAATAGTTTTGGAGATATGTACATTCTTGAAACTTTTGCGCTCAAGGCTAGCTAGGCTAAGTGCGCCGTCTTTAAACGCATTTTGCTCGAAATTATGTTTGGCAAGATTTCTCGAGAACTACTCAGCAGATCTTCATAAAATTTTACACAGGTCTTTGAGATAAAATTCTTTAAGGCTTGGCCGAAGGACTTTTTTCGATTACAACTATTAGAAAAAAAGCCGCGAAATTTTTATTTATTGTGAAAAAGTCTGCCAAAAATTCAATTTTTCATTTTTTCCCTTTATCCAAGTTCTATGTTAAGGTTTTAACTAAAGCTCGTATTTGTTTCACTTTTGCTGATCCTGTAATAAGTTATACTGCCAACAAGGGCGCATCTTTTTTCCAAGGAGTCACCGGATGTGGTGCCGCAATGACCGAGTTTAAAATATTTGTTTGCAAAAATTTCAGAATTTCTTAGTTAATAGTGTATGTTTGCTAAAAAAGGTCTGTTGTTTACCCGACGAAATCCATGTAACCTCGTGATTACAGTAAAATTCATCATAACGGACATATCGTACATAAGAACTAGACACCTCCCAAAACCGGAAAAATTTCATGAACAAATCGTTGCTATGAATATTTTCATTCAAAACCAATTCCTATTACCGAACATGAGTACGTTCCAGTCCCGGTAACTAACTTAGCAATATTTCCTTAAATATTTTAAATAAAAATTCCTTTGATAAACGAACAAGATTTTATAAAAGAAAATTCTATACAATTTGTAGTACCCCGCTTGTTTAAATTCCCATTAATTTGTGGAGTTGTGTGTCAATGGAAACTATTGGGATAATTGTTATCATTCACTCCTGCCTAATATTGACTCGCATTTGTTAATTCAATAGAAATATAGTTCTGATTTGCAGCTTCTGACTCTAAAATAACATTTTAAAACTCACTTTTGCAACGCCTACATACATATATGGGCAGCTCTCTTAGCTGGACAAAAACACTGCGATATTGTTTCCGTTTATGAGCAATTCTACTTTAAACATACATACATTCATATATATTCATCATACAGGACTTCGCACGTTTGCTTCTTTGTGTTACAGTCTCTATCCTGCTCTAGGTCTGTTCTAGTGTTGAAATTAAAAGAAAATCCAGACGCGGAACTCTGAACTTTATGTGGACATCAAATGGATGAATTTGATCCGCATTTTCGTAGAAAAATCGAATTAAAATTTGATAACATTTGTTTTGCTTAGCATGTTGGCACATATTACCAAAGTTCTGCCTATATCTTCTGCAAGTCCTCGCATACCCAATTTAGTTATTAATTTTCTTCTGATGGCTTTAAGCCAAACTTTGTAAACGAGATATCGTCGTATAAATATATTAAAAGTTTTATTTTAATATACCGTAATTCAGGCACAAAAATGGATGAAATTTTTTGAATGTTTACCTAGACCCTAAGGACAGATATTTCCGTTGGTATCTGTATATTTAATATACTGTTTAAATATTCATATATTGCATATGTTGAAAAGCTGCTATCAATGGCTAAAATATCAAAATCAACATTGTATTTAAAAGAAGTGAAGTATCGGAACTAAAATTGTTTATCTCTAAAGTTTATACACTTTATTCCTTAAGTAAAGTGAAAATAAATAATATATGTATGTACCACATGTAAATGAAGAAAGGCCTTTAGCAATGCACGTTAAATCTTTAAACTAAATGGAAGCGCATTCAGACCTCACTGACGTTTAATAAAAATCAACCACTATTCATTTTAAGAGGCACTAGCATAGGCTCCAACCGGAATCGAGCGGGGTATTCAGCCGCCTAATGGCGGTACTTTTGCTGGAATGTAAGTGAACGGGATCGAATGGGCGGGACGTGACTGAATGTCAACTCAGTTGCTGTCGAATAGGAATTAGCATATGAATGTAACTACAAAGAGTACTTCTTCCCTATCGCTATGCTACTCCTAATGGCCGTGGACAGAAAGCAAAGCAACAACAAACGAATATGGAATTAACACAACATAAAAAATCGGGATAAGCAAATTTGCTTGCATGTGCTACGTCAACACGCTTGTAAATACACTTTCTGCCTCTTAACGACACATATTTTATTGCGCGCTCTCTACTGATTTACTATGGTATACATTGTTCTCTCGCTCGCACTGACTGTTTTGCGACCACGCCTCACCGCTACCGTACGATCTATACCAACTGGAAGCAAGGCTACCAACCAATTCGCTTCACTTGGTATGGCATGTATATAATAGCGAAGGGAGGACGCCGTGTACTACATATTCGTCTCTCCGACTGGTTGTTGCTGGCAGTGTGCAGTTATTTACTCCACTCGTGCGCTGCTACAAAACTACATTTCAGTAAAGCATCTCACTTGTTATCTCTTTTACTCGCTCACGTTGTTCGCTTCATTCCTTTATAACCTTCTCTTAGTATGTGCAAGTGGTCACGACCGTGTGTTTGCTTATATACAAAGTGCGGTTATGGTATCCTTCGGTTATTTGTACATTGCCTCATATGTTTTATATGTTTGCAGCATGGTTCCTCTTAGCCATTGCTTTGTGGTGTATGTTTTATGGACTTAAATTGTTTATTTATGGATTTAGATGCTTCAAACCGCTTACGTAAGTACTTTGGCCAAATATGCGTCTTTTGGAAAAGTGGAATTAACAAGAGCACCACAAATATATGGCATGTTTACACCTTTGCAAACGTAACTTTTAGAAATTTCTTAATGCATATTTTAAGAATCCTCTACTATGTTCGATGTTCCCATAGTCGCATATTAAATGAGGAATTTGTCGTTCGTATATACGAGGGCTGTCTGATAAATAACCGACCTCAACGTGAGGCTAGCGGCACATCTGAAAAAAAGTTTCTACTTCAAATTGTGCGTATTATAATAGCTACTCGCCAAAATTTCAGAAATTTATCTTGCGCAATTATCTGTTGACAGTCATTTTTGAGAGTCTATTTCGGTGATTTCCCCAAAATGGAAAAAAATTGAATATCGAGCTGTAATTAAATTTTTATTTTTGAAAGGCAATACGCCTTCACAAATCAAAGATGAGTTGGACTCTGTGTATGGTGACTCTGCACCATCGTTTACCACCGTAAAATTTTTGGCAGCTGAATTTAAACGTGTTCGCAGGAGCTCGGAAAATGATGAACGTCATGGGCGTCCAAAAACTGTAACCACTAACGATAACATCGCTTAGGTTCATCAATTGGTACTAGACGACCGCCGGATTAAAGTTAGGGAAATAGCTGAGATTATGAAGATGTCAAAAAAACGTGTTTGTCACATATTAAACCAAGATTTGGGCATGAGAAAGCTGTCCGCGCGTTGGGTGCCGCGTTTGCTTACGCTAGACCACAAACGTGCGCGCATGAACATTTCCAGCGCTCTGTTGGCTCAGTTTAGAGGCAATAAGACCGAGTTTTGACGCCGATTGGTAACTGTAGACGAAACTTGGATTCATCGTTATACGCCCGAAACAAAAATCCAATCTAACCAGTGCACGGTGAAACATGTGCGACTGAGAATTTAGAAAATATGGATGACGACGAGGGCGACGAGGACGATTATCCAGAAGAACTTGAACAGGAAAATACATTTTTTGATAATGAATTGTATTTAAATTAAAGAGTTTAGTAAAATTTTAGTATTTTCGTAAATACGTGTGTAAATTATATTTTAAATTTCCAGAAACAACATATTTACTCGTAAGTATCGTATATTTTCTCATTTAGAACTAAAAAAAATAAAAACTCAGAAAGAAAAGAAACAAAAATTTTATGTAAACATTTTTTTTTTTAATTTTAATTCTAAATGTTGATAATTTAAAAAAAAATTATTTTATACAAAAACACTTAAATTATACTGCAACTTCAAATTCCAGTTAAAAATTCCGTTATTTTAAGTTTTAATAGTTTTGGCCAAGAAACGTGATGTTTCCGACCATAGTGCAGTGGATTGAAAAGGGGGAACCGGCCCCAAAAAAACCTAAAGCTGTGTATTCGGCTAGGAAAGTGATGGCGAGTGTTTTTTGGGACAGCCATGGAATTATTTTTATCGACTATCTTGAAAAATTAAAAACTATAACATACTACGCATCATTATTGGACAAGCTAAAGGAAGAAATTTCGAAAAATCGGCCACATTTGCAAAAAAAGAAAGTCTTGTTCCACCAAGACAACGCACCATCTCACACCTCAACAGTCGCCATGGCGAAAATCCACGAATTGCGGTTCGAACTGCTTGACCATCCACCTTATTCACCGGATATAGCACCAAGAGACTTTTTTTGTTTCCTCAACTTAAAACTGCGCTCGGCGGCCAGAGATTTTTGTTAAATGAGGAGGCAATCCCTTTCGTGAACTCGTATTTTGCAGTCAAAGACGCCAAGTACTATTTGGAAGGGTTGCACAGATTGGAGCATCGCTGGGAGAAGTGTGTGGAGTTACAAGGAGACTATGTAGAAAAATAAAAAAAATTTTTTGAAAAAGTCGCGTGCATCATGGTTAGGTCGGTTTTTTATCAGATAGCCCTCGTATATACATAGATACATATCATATGTATAATATCGTGAATGCATATCCTTGATCTGCATCTTCGATTTAAATATTTGTTTGCTGCAAGAATATCTCAGATAGTAATGAGTTTGTGGTTTATTTGGTTTAATATTAGACTTTATAAAATAATAGAATAATACACACTTGGCATGAAATTTTAAAATAATGAGTATACGGTTTTGATAAGAAAACTTGGAAAAGATTATATTTGTCATAATATCTTTGCGGTCTCATCTAAACAAGACGGGTTTCTTTCTGAGACTTATAGGAATAACCTTTATTATTAGGAACATTTGAAAACATACGAGAAACAACTGCTCTAAAAATGATTAAGTTTATTGTTTATTGCTTTATAGATATTTTCATTGAACTTGATTTTCGGGTGGTTCAATCACTGTTTTGCACACAATTTTCATGAACTCTAAAGCTATATGTATGTACATATATTTAAAAAATGTATTCATAAATCAAATTTGTTTTGGATAACAATGTACAGACTTTATAGGTTTTATTATTTGTTGTTTACTTTTATTTCAGTCGAATCACACTCGCTTGTATTTCTGCAATTTATAATGCATTTTTATACTCTTGCAACATGTTGCTTTAGAGTACAATGAGTTCTTCACCTTACGGTTGTTTGTATCACCTAAAATTAATTGACATATGTAGATATCGAGTTATATAAATGTATCATTTAATGAGGATGACAGAACGAGTTGATATCCGAGAGATTGTCTGTTCGTCTGTCTGTGCAAACGTTAACTTGACTAAAAATTGAGATATTGCAAAGAAAATTGCTACACATATTCCTTGGCACACAAGGGAGGTTGGTATTCCAAATGGACGGATGAGACTACCGTCACGCCAAACAAAACAAAACGGTATTGAGTAAAAACCTTTAAAATGTCATAACGAATAATTAAACTTACGTAAACAAGTAAGTAAGGGCTAGGTTTGATTGAACCAAGCATTTTATAAGGATGAAAGGAGGCTAAATACCTTCGATCCGGTCGGAATTCAATAATATATACATGTATACTTGTACACCGACCGACATATTCGACATAAGTTTTGAAAATCATTATATAGAGTTAGGTTGGTATCAATCCGTTTTTATCTATTTTTGCAGGTACCACATATTATTAATAAACAAGATACAAATAAAATGTTCCCTAGGTTTCATTAAGGTACCTCATATACCATCACCAATCATATGTAGTAAGGTCAGTCGGATGTTCGAAAATCCTGATATTAGTTAGATGGAGTTTTCGTTCAATTTTATCCATTTTAGACACAAAGACGCACCGTTATTAGCAAAATATGCTCCCTCGATTTCATTAACACAATTCGCATATTGGACGATGGTATGAAGTTACCCGAAAGTTCAAAAAGATTTATATGAGGTAAATGAGGGCTAAGGGAAGTATTGACCCGATTCAACCTTTATCCCGTTATATTAAATGCTTCTTGATATGTACATTGGAAAGTGAAAGAAACAATTGGAATATGCCATTGAGTTATGTAGGAAGTAGGCGTGATTGGATTTTCGACATACAGACATATTGTTTTCAGGAAAGAATTATCCCTGAATTTCAATTACATATCTCATACATTGGACGATATTTGCCGTAAAAAGTCAAATATATGTACTGGGGCCCAAGTATTCGGTACCTAGCTGCTTGGACAGCTTTTTTTGGATTTGAACAATTTTTTCTCATGGACATTATTCGTGCAAAGTTATACTAAATGCTTCTTGATTTATATATATGTATATTGGAAAGTGAAAGAAATAATTGGAATATACCAATGAGTTGTATGGGAAGAAGGCGTGAGTCAGAGGAACCTAACATATCAAATTTGGTTTTCGGTCTGACGGATTTTGATATATGTAATTTTACCTAAAAGTGGGCGACAACACGCATATTGTACAAATTTTGACACCGGCTCTTATGAAACCCTCTCATAACATCTCTGTTGTAAAATTTTTTGTCCCTGTCGTATTTAGTTATTGATTTATAGCACTTTAAATAGTTTTTAACAGTGCCATTACATAAGAAGTTCGCGGGGTTATCATTCGACTTCATTCATTTTCACACTGTCGGTAAGGGATCTATATGTAGGAATTTGGTTATTGTATATAGATGTAATAATTTAGAAAATACGTCTTTATTGGCGTAGACACCGTTTATGCATCACTCACTACTTTTACTGGTATGAAAAAATATAAGAGTAACAGAAATAAAAAAATCCAGAAATTTTCCATTTTCTTGCAAAAATAAGTCACTGGAAAAATAAGGAAACAGCGGGAAAAGTAACGATTTGCCGCCGTGTACAAATTTGAATTTATAATTGGGATTTTTGCCTATGTGATATTCTATTTCTAACTCATTCACTCAGCGTGATTCTTCAGAAAGAATCGATCAATCTGAAAAGGATTCATATGTGATTGATACACTGCTTGTAACGTTCCAAAATCGAAGACACTAAGCTGAGGAACATTTGCGATCCGTTTATTCAGATACGAAAAATATTGTGACAGAACAGAAGGTTGACGAAGAAAAACCAAGAATCCGCGGTCGACAAACATAACGCAAAAATTTCTGCATAAGAACTTGCGAAGAATACTACAGGGTCTTAGTGTACATTTCTTTGTTGGATACAATCGGTGGAGATTTAAAGACGCGCTTTTCTGGGGAAATATTGGATGGATCTCAACTAAGTTTGCTGCTTCCAGAAAAAGCATGTACTTTGAAAATCAAAGAAATCTATTGACTGCTTGACAGATAGATTCAAAGGCCTTTTGGATAATGTCAACGTCGCGCGATATTTGAAGCTCAAAGGTGAACCTGGAGTGTCATAAAGAAAACAAGTTACCTACTACTGCATCGGAATGGTTGAAGAACTGCGATGTAGACTTATACTCCCTAATTCATAGTTTTCTTCGCATATTCTCTTTTTCACACTTCGATGCATGATAATGAGCCTGGCGTTGATTCGTGTACATTGAAGTGGCTGCAGAAGAAATTCTCTAAAGATTCTTAAAACTTGGCCCAAATCCTTTTGTTTTGTGAAATTTTTCTATTCAATACATTAAAAGTATGTCCCTCGCACGTCTACGATTTATAATGTGTTTTTTTATATTTTGTAGGATTTTATATTATAAGATCGATTTGAAATAATGATATTAAACTGTATAAAGATTACTATATTTAATAAAATAATCTTCATGTTTCAAGGATATGTAAAACAAATTTTTAATTGCATCTGATTCTCTTACTTTACAGTAGGGGTATTCAAACCAGCTTTGTTAATTCTTTAATCGTTACTCGGTAGTTTTTTGAGTGCGTTTTGTTTTTGTAAAATTAACAGAGTACCAGACAGGCAAACATGATCTTTTTCTCGTTACTTGGTAACATCACTTGGCGTTTGATTTATTTGGCGTTGATGCCTCAAAAGTTAACTTGATTTATTGCGAAATAATAAAATTGAATCAATCAAAATTTACACCCACTACTGAGGAAAAGCAAAAAGTATGTTCACAGTTAAGTGTTTTAACGAAGTATCAACTAACGAATTACCAGATTAACAAGTTCGGTCTGAATACCCCTAGTACACAAATTAAACATCAATGAAGTTATCAGAATTAAACTTTGCATAAATGAACTTAAAGACACTTGAGGTTTTATATTTTACGTTCCAAAATTTTCAAATGTATGGAGTTAGATTAAAATTAGTTTACGGTATCAGCAAGAACTGTGAAAACTTGATGCACTTGATAGAAAACGACTTGCGTGGACGTATTGTAAGACGAACACAAAATGTGTCAACAAAAATATTAGGTTGTCAAAAAAGTCTTGCGGTATTTTTCATAAAATTGATTACAATAATGCGATTCAAGTCAAATATACGCCGTTTTGTTCGATGATCCCAACGAGATGCCAACTGCATAATGCCCCTTTCCCTATTTGCAAAAAACTCGGAGATCCAATTCTCACAGGACTCTCTTGTGGCCAACTTCAGACTACCAGGCGCGTTTGCCATGGACAGAAACAGGTGGTAATCACTTGGTGTGAGATCCGGACTATACGGTGGATGCAAAAGAACCTCCCATCCGAGCTCCCGGAGCTTCTGGCGCGTCACTGAAGATGTGTGTGGCCTGGCGTTGTTCTGATGGAAGACAATTCGGCCTCTGTTGATCAAAGATGGCCTCTTCTGCATGAGTGCTGCCTTCAAGCGGTCCAGTTGTTGACAGTACAGATCCGAATTGAGCGTTTGGCCATAGGGGAGAAGCTCATAGTGGATTATTCCCTGCCAATCCTATCTAACACACAGAAGAACCTTTCTGGCCGTCAATCCAGGCTTGGCCACCATCTGGGCCGCTTCGCCGCTTTTCGACCACGACCGTTTGCGCCTTACGTTATTGTAAGTGACCCACTTTTCATCGCCAGTCACCATACGCTTCAAAAACGGTACATTTTTGTTGCGAATCAGAAGCGATTCGCGTGCGTCGATACGGTCAAAGATGTTTTTTTTGCGTCAATTCGTGTGGCACCCATACATCGAGCTTCTTAGTGACTCCAAGCTTCTTCAAATGGTTTATAACGGTTTGGTGACTCATGCCCAGCTCTTGACCGATGCTACGGCTGCTACTATGCCGGTCTCTTTCGACCAATTCAGCGATTTTATCGCAATTTTCAACGACAGGCCTTCCGGAGCGTGGCGCATCTTCGACCACCTCTACACCAGGACGAAAACGTTGAAACCATCGTTGTGCGGTGGAAATGGAAACTGTATCGGGTCCATAAACTGCAAAAATTTTATTGGCGTTTTATCGTAGTAGTACTGTAAAATATGCCGTATTTTCTCTTTATTTTGCTCCATGTTTGCGACGCTATAACTTACGAACGACTTAAAAGAAACGACAATCAATCAAACACGTGTTAGCGCGTGAAATGATCTTTCCAAAAAGGTATAGCATTACCCGATGCGACGAATAAAACTAGAACTACGCGCTTTCAGCGCCAACTAGCGAAAATACCTCAAGACTTTTTTGACAACCTATCATTATGCAAACCATTGAGTTCGCTAAGAACTATTGCCGCCGTGACCACAAAATTTGGAAATTGGCAGTTTGAATCTAAGTTCAACGTTTTTCAAAAGGATGACAGGCCATATATTCGGCGACCACCAGACATTTGGATCTCAGAAGCACAGTGGTTTGTCAGTGATGGTTTGGAAGATGACGGGCCATATGTAAAAAGACATTTTAGAGAAAAATCTGCTTGAAGAATTTTCTGACTATTCTCGGCTCCTTAAATCATGACTTAGTGAGAAAAAAATTGAGCTTAACGAGTGATCAGCCCAAATTTCTGATTTGAACCCCATAAAATATATGGGGTATTATAAAACGAGCAGTGGATGCAAAGAAACGCTAAAATCAAAGCGAGCTGTGGAATATTATTACGCAAGAGTGGCGCGGAATAACTCCCTACCAGTGTGCTGAAGGAATCGATCAGAAAGCTTATTTTACAAAACACTAACGGTTTGTCATACAACAAAAATTTTTAAAATTATATTATTAATACCAATGATTTTTAAATAATACATAATTATATAGGAACTCTTCGAATTGACTTAATTATATGAATACGCAAATTAATTAAATTTAATTTTTTTTAATTACGAAATACATAATTAATATATTTATATTTTTGTTTTAAATAAGTTTATAAACTTTAAGAAATAAACGTAATTCTTTTCCATTATTTTCTAAATATAGTACTTAAGTATATCAATGAGTTAATTATATGATTACTTAGTATACCTAGTATACACTGGCCCAGTTAATGTCTCGTTCTTTTTGTACTAGAGCAATTTGGCCAACATTACTAGAGGCGACTATTAAGAGGGGTACATGAGTTCTGATTTAGTGCGTCAAGTATTAACGCTCACTACGGACTACTGACGAGCGCTGCTTTCTTTAATAAACAATCAATTCGTATGCATAAAGACTATCAATCGAGTGGAACTTTTGAAATACCTGGTTTCATAATTTGCTCTAATAATCGTGACAACAATATAATTAATGTGTACCATTTTATTTAAAATAAGATAAAATAGTTTCAATTGAAGGACTCAGCTGCTGATTTAACTCAAATCAATATCATACGTATTCCTCAAACTGCTAAACGTATAGTTTTATATTAAGTATTTTTACTCGATTGTCAGAAGTGATTTTAAATACATATGAATAAGGGAGCAATATAAAGAAGAAATTAATTTTAACATCGCTTAAATCTAACGAATTTATCATTATATGCGAACTATTGATTTCAGCCCTACCCTTTCCTATTTGCCGGCTCTTTAGGTTTGCAACATATTCAACAGTATTATATTTGTATATGTAAAAACATGTGTCCCTCAGCGAACAGAGAGTGAAGTTGTGCGTGAGATATGAATTCCAGCTTGTTCTCGTTTTTGACGTGTAACGCGGAAGAATCTACTACTAGCCAGCCACATTTGTGCATGCACAACATTGACGATTCATTGAGCTTTCGTTTTATGAATGAAAACCGAAGGCGTGCTTTCAAAAATTTACGCAACGCAAAGTACGTGCACCTACTACGAGAAGACCTGACTCGGTCTCTCAGTCACATCCCACAACTGGAGATTATGGTCATCAATTTGAAAATATCACGTTCGCTTAAAGTGATATTTACGCACACGATACGGCGCGCTGCGATGGACCGCTATGCCAAGCCGCGCCGCGCCGCCCGGTGGCACATGTGCACACGCATCTATAGTGTACGAGTACGTAGACGTTCATGGGTGTATGTACATACATATACACATACATACATGTATGCTGGGATGAATGTACGAGCATACATGCATACCTAAGTTCGTGCAGCATGTGTCTGAGGGAGAGCAGCGGCGGGGCTGCAAGGTAAGCGGAAAAGGCCGTGACAGTGGCCGTGGAAGCAGCGGCATGGCATGTATTGCTTACAATCGATTTGCCAAACGCAAGCGCTAAAAAGTCTTAACTGGCTCAACAGGCGCTACTGAAGTAGCCGACAGGCATCAACAAGCGTAGGCCTAAGTGCAAACGAAAACGTGAACATGAACGTGAACGTGAACGCGACCGCGAACGCTTCCACAACTTCCGAAACGGGACATTGCAGAGCTGCGCCAACCGAACCGGCGAGCGACGCTTCGTAGTTCTACATGTCCATCACGTCTCACTGACCGCACGAGGCATTCATGTTAACTAATATTTGGCGCTGTGGTGTCTCAAAGCTTGCCGGCCGTTGAGTGAAAAACTTGTCGAATGAACGCAGCGCGATGCCGTGCGGTGCGAGGCTGAAGTGATGTAAATTTTGCAATTCATAAGTGTATGCCGAATGCGTCGCCACAAAGTGGCGCTTAGAAGACGCTTCGACTGCCGCCTGTCCATACCGTTGCTGTTGCCGAGTGCCAGCCACCAGCTGCGATTTGCGAACTGTGCGCTGGTGGGTGTGAAATAATCGAAATTGGCGTCAATCGATATGGTACACCTAGGTCAACAAAACGTTTGATTCACACTCATTTGTTTAGAAGGATGTACATACATACATATGTATGTACGTGGATTGGTTCAAAAATGGCAATAACGGTTAAAAAGGGTAAATTAAACATCATAATTTTTGGATTTTGCGGACGAGCAACGATTAGTTATGTTGCCTATTATTCGACTCTCTATTTATCGACGAGACCCTTAATATATTTGTGTGTGTGTGCAAAGCCATCGGTAATCCTTCCCCAACACACCTACGGCGGACAATGCACTGACATTGGCAATAGCAGGAGCAGTCGCGGCAGCAGCAACGGCTAATTATGTAGAACAATGCTCTGCTATTTAAGCCCCTTCATACCCAATTAGTCGAATAACACACCAATGAGCAAAAACTGACGTATGCCCATAAATAGGCAACGGCGAAATATCAACAGCAGTTTCTGCAGCAACTCGGTGACATGGGCATTGATGTGCATCAATCAAGTCGGCGTGCTAGCAGTAGTACCTGCAGTGCGCCGGCCGACGTGTGGAGGGCCAGCGGCCTGGTAACAAGACGACAACAGCGATTAGGTTGGCGACAGCAACATAGCCAAGTGCATCGACATGTCGTCAACATTTGTTGTTTGTTTTTGTTGCTGTGCCAGTGGCCATTGCCGTTGCCCTCTCTCGACTTTGTGCCTTGTTTATGGTGCTGTTGCACATTTTGTCAACAAATGTTTGCGGTATTGTTTAACAACATGTGTAGTGCTCGTCGCGCGATCAATTGGGGAGACACTGGGGGCACGAGGGGGCATAATAATAATGCTTGCAGCGTGCCAGACTAGGAAGCATTCGTATACGCTGCTATAAAATAAAGTCTAGCTGCGGCGGGAAAAACGTCTTCATGGCGTCCTGGTGACAATTCTACTGTTATTCGCTGCACTCGCTGCATTCGCTCTATTGATCTTTTGCTCTTTTTGCGCTGGCGCGCTTGTCTACGCGCTATACGCTAGAGAGCGGCGGCGCATAGATTTGACGTCCTGGGGGAGTTGAAAAGTGGACAGCATTACGCTTATCTTAGGCACGGTGGCAGCGATCGGCCGACCCGAACGACATATTTCTTATTGCGGCAATTTGGTTTAAACGCTGTCGACGAATGACTCCACACACACGCAAACGCACACTTGTACTTCCTTACTGTGCTGCTGCACTTTGTACTCCTGGACCGCATATCTACATGTGTACGCTTGTATGTCTGTATGTACACACGCATTTTGAGTTTTTGCTTTTGCCCTGTTGATTTGACGCAATTTTCTGTCAAATGCAGTGGTTGGCTTTCAATAACTAAAAATCAATACATCCCAAGCCAGTAGTGGTGGGAGGGACGTGGATGATGAGGCGAGTGCCTCGCGCGGTCAACCAAGCCCTACACGAATGCTGCTGTCAACCAGCAAAACGGCTGGTAATTATTTCTTACCAATGCCTGAAGTGAGCCAGCAGTTTTCGTTTAGCTACATACGTACATACACACATATGTATATAAACAAGCTGAATTCGGCATAATGCAAGGCGCGAGCGGTCATGTGTGCCGAGAGTGTGGCTACAGTGGCGACGATG
Organism: Bactrocera correcta; assembly: GCA_027475135.1. Classification (NCBI taxonomy): domain Eukaryota; kingdom Metazoa; phylum Arthropoda; class Insecta; order Diptera; family Tephritidae; genus Bactrocera; species Bactrocera correcta. The sequence goes on from CM050325.1 coordinate 153,961,798, forward strand.
ACGACGCTGACGACAAGGAACAGTTGACAATTGAAGCTGCTGTTTGTTTTTAGCTTTCGATTTCTTTTCATCCTTTTTTACCCACTTACAGCTATGGCTCGAAGCAATCAAAGTGCGTTGGCAACTGTGAATCTTCTCAATCGGGGTGCACCTACATATGTAGTACTTCAGGGACAAACCGCGCGACGCGAACCTAGGTAGCATTACGCCACGCTGTTTGGTGATCATATTCGCGGCAATCGTGTGCGGAAATTCAGCAGTGGATGCCAGGAATGTGCGGTATTTGAGGCAACCAAACCTTGTGATGTTTTTGTTCGCGCTTCCTCGCTACCTTACTAATTTCGTGCTGAAAAAGTTGCAGTGCGAGTTATTCGCTTTTTATTGCTGCTTGTCGTCGCAGTAAATGATGACAGACGTTCGGCGCACGTTTAAACGCTTATTCGACGCGCTTTTGGCGAACCACACCAGACACAGCCGCTAAAAACATAAGCGGTGCGTCGGAGACGAATGCTGCAGAAGGTATTCTTTAGTAAATATTTTAAAATTTAATAGAAGTTTTGGCATTTTTCGAAATTCGAATTCGAAATAAACAGTATTAAAGCTCGCAATGAACGCAGGTATTTAAATGCTTACAAATGTATATCGCATGGAAAAATTAAATGCAAACGAAGCTGTTGCAAGTGTAACAAAATACATATAGCATGTATGTACATACATATACTGGAAAAAAAATAGCCATTGCCGCCAACAAATCCAATAAACATCAATGAGAGAAAACAATAAAAACTTCAATTACCATAAAAAAGAAATTTGTTTGCTTTGCTGACTTTCGACTTTATGTGTCAGTCCAAATGGTATGGGGAAAGCTCACAGCGGGGAGAGGACTTTCAACTGCGTAGCCAGGTAAAGTTAAGGTGAAGTTGAAGTCGGAATCGGCATCGAAATAAAGATTAATGGTCTAGAAATCACATAACGGGAGGCTGGCGCATTCGACATTTCGTTACCAATTCGTCTATGCGACTTTTTAAACATTTCATAAACATGCAACGGAATATATGAATGCATGTATGTATGTATGTATGTACAGGGTTTGTCCGAAAAGCAATAGGACGGATTTTCTTCCGCCGCAACTGTACTTCGGAGGACACGCACCAACCGGTTTCAGTAAAGGGCGTCCCTAGCTAACGAACGAGCGGCTGGTCAGTTGTTTCCGAGCACCTGGAGAGTCAGGGCATACATTTTCGCGCGACGTATTTCAGTGAGTGGGGCAAGCCGAAAATGCAGTGTTCGTTAGAGCATAGGTACGCGATTAAATTCTGTGTGAAACTCGGTAAATCTGATCATCTGATCTGATCTGATATGATCAAGCAAGCTTACCCAGATGTTGCTTTAGCAAGATTGTGTGTTTCGGAGACAAACTTCCGAGTGGCTCACGCCGGCGCCTTTTCGCCCCAAAAAAGGAAAGAATGAGCAAATCCAAAGTGAAAACGATGCTTATTGTCTTTTTTGATATCAAGGTATCGTCCACCATAAATTTGTTCCTCTTGTATAAACCGTCAACGCCAAGTTTTACTTAGAAGTCCTCAAGAGACTCAAATGAAGAGTCAATCGGGTACGACAAAGCTTCGCAGCAAATTGGAAGTTGTACCACGACAACGCCCCGGCTCACACCGCCTTTCTTGTGAACAGCTACCTAACCATGTCCGGCAATCCAACGCTTCCGCAGTCGCCCTACAGCCCAGATGTGACCCCCCCTCCTCCCGGACTTTTTTTCTCGCCTGAAAAGCCCCATGAATGGCAATCATTTTGAGACGACAAGGGTATTCAAGCAGCATGCAGCTCGGCTCTCAAGGCTATTCCGAAGAATGCCTTTCCTGACGCCTTCAATGCTTGGAAATAGGCTGGCAGGCTGCATCGACGCAGATGGAGCCTACTTTGAAAGTTTTTAAAGAATTGTAGCGATTGGTTCAATAAATTTTTTTAAATCGACTCAATTCTATTACTTTCCGGACAAACCCTGTATGTATGTACCAAATTTACCACCTTGCTTTCACCTTTCTCTTTCCACGAATTTGTCTAATTTGAATACAAGTGAGAGGACATGATGAATTAGTGAGAAAATACGTTAAGCTTCAAGTAATTTAAGGCAAGAAAAAATTGCATTTGTATCCCTGCAACAAACCAATAATTTCCTTTCGCTCACCTATAATATAATTTGTAGATATGTATGCGTAGCAATAATTCAATAGCAGACGAAACATTTTTTCGACATTTCATTGGCGATATTACAGGTAAAAGCACATTTTCCGACGACTGCTTGCACCAACACATACAAGGACATACGCCAAGTTAAGTTAGCTTTATTGACTGCCTTCAGCTAATATGTTTGACTGGATGACAATAATGCGCTCATAAAGTGACACCATCGCCCTCTCAATACCCGCATTTGAATTTATGACATTGTGCGTGTGAATTCTTTTATAGGACTCTTCAAGTCAATAATTCATTCGCAAATTAATAAAGTTCGCTATTTTCACTCTAATAATCCTCAAAAATATTCACTTTGGTTGCTGTGAGTATGAATGCCGTAGCTGTTGGTACACGATGTTTGTCCGTCTCCCCGCTGATGAATAAATTCCTGAGCGATGTAAATCATGATTATCTTTTTATTGCTGACACATTTGAGGATTACGCCAGCCCATGGTGTTCGGTAGCATGGTGTTGGTGAGGATGGGGGTGGCTGTGGAACCTGTAGTTTTCATTATTCTTCAAAGCATAGTCTTTTACAACGCCATTCTACTGGATGTATAGATTTGTGGCTGTTGACAGTTATTGTTGTGCTTAGAAAGAGATGGTGATTTGTGTCGCGCCATTTTCCATTAGGGTGGATGCGTGTTCATAAGAATTGCTGTCAGCTTACAATTTAAACAAGGTTATCAAACATAAATTTTTACTTGAAAGCCAAAAACCACAATTAAACCACACCAAATATTGGTTGATGAGCAGAGCAATTGAGGACACTTGCGGCAAGCAGCATACATGCCACCTCTCTTGTCATTGCTTTGATTTCGTACATATACATACACATACGCACACGCATGCAAGCGTGTAAGCTTATACATACATTTTCGTTCATGTGTGGACACTGTCACTGAAAGGAAAATTCATCATATCGTAATTAGTGGCTATAAATTAACCGCAACCCTCGGCAGCTGGCGGCAACAGCACTTACTCTGGCGTGGAGCCCTGTATTTATGCACAATTTACGAGTATGTGTCTATACATACGTACACATATGCATGTGTGTACATGCGTATGAGGTGTGCGCGTATCTGCCATTATGTGACCGCATTCCACCACGAGTGGTCACAAGTGTGAACTATGGCTTTCTTCTTGAAATTTGGCTTTTTATCATCGCCAGCATGGTCTCGTGTAGGTCTCAGCGGTAGCTGTTGCTTTGCTTTCGTAGAACTCGGTGCCAATCCTTCTGTAGCAATTGGTTCGCGTTAACGGAAATTAAATTAAATTGTCCTTTTTCATTTCGATACGTCTTCGGGGTCTGGCTGTGGGCGCAGAGAATAGAAGCAATAAATTAATATTACAGCACTTATGTACATACATACATAAAAACGATTGCTCTGTGTATAATCCACTATTTGTGATTATCTACTACTCATGCCATTTGCTTTCTCTCATTTATCCGTATTCCCAGCTGTGGTCGACCTAGTTTTGGCACAGCAACTAATAAAGTATTTGGAGTTCTGGCATCCCCACTCTCATGTCTCTTAAAGGCATTTGTTTGGTTAGCTGAGGTACCTTGAAATGCTGAAAGCCTCTAAGAAATTTCAGAAGCAGCCGCTCTCAGCTGTAGGCTTGTGCGTGGGACAATACAAGTAATTTGTAACCGATGAATTGTGCAAATATTAATAAGATGAGCAAGTGTTCTCTGCTGGCACAAAACACACATTTGTTGAATTAAGTAATATCTTCACCCTCTCCAATACCATAAATCACACGTTTAGATGTATATTAGTTCTGAAAGTGTAACGTGATAGACGCTGGAGAATTCTCTGCAAATTTCCGAAAGCACATGAGGTTGAGCTTTCAAATTAGAATTCGTTCAAACGCTCATGTGAAATTTAAGAAAATTCAATATTTTTCTCTATTTTTGTTTGTTGAAAAATTTTCAATTTTAAGATAAAGTTGTGAATTCAGGAACTTAAAGGCCAGATATCGTAAACCAGAGAAATGTATCGAAATATATTCCAATTAACTCAATAATGGCACATAAATATGGACTATCTTTAGAGGGTAGTGGATAAGATGGACGGCAAATAAGCCGAAATAATTGCTTGAGTACTTAAAGGGTTACATGAGTTTTCGGGTTTGAAAAAATCAAATTATTTATTGTCTTATTAAATTCTACATTCTAGAATATTGTCCTAAATTTTTAAGTTGATCCGAGTAATAGTTTCGGAGAGATATCTTTGAGAACATGTGCGTTCGAGGATAGCTATGCTAAGTGCGCCGTCTTTAAATGCATTTTTCTCGAAACAGTGGTTTTGAAAACGGTTAGCAAAATTCTCGATCTTCATCTTTAGGTATCTAAAGACTTGGACGAATTTTTTTTCGATTACAATCATATGAAAAAAAATGTTGCGAAATTTTCACTGAAATTAAAATCTTTTTGTAAAAATGTCTGCCAAAAATCCAATTTTCATTTTTTTTTACTTTCATCCATGTTCTAAGTTAAGGTTTTAACTAAAACACGTAGTTTTTTCATTTTAGATGTCCTGTAAGAAGTTATCCCGCCAAAGAGGTCGCATCTTTTTTCTGAGGGGTCTTCCTGTGACCCCGTCGCAATGGCCGAGTTTAAAATATTTTTATCCAAAAATTAGTTTTCATTTTTTATATGGGAAAAAATTGTTGAAAAAGGCGTTTTCTTACGCGAGGAAACCCATGTAACCCCTTAAGACCTAACTAAAGAGTCTCGACAAAGAAAGGCGTATGAAATAGCGGCACATTAACGCTTGCCTAATTGAATTTATATTACATTCCCGCATATAGGTATGTACACACCGATTTATTTGTAAACATACGAGGTGTGTTCAAAAAGTATCGCGAATCGTAACTGACAGTTTTCTTCGATTGCAGGGGCGTGGTGCATCATGAGTTCTTGCCACAGGGAAGAACGGTCAATAAGGAATATTACCTGCAAGTTATGCGCAATTTGCGCGAAGCAATCCGCCAGAAACGCCCGGATTTGTGGAAGAACAAAAATTGGCTTTTGCACCACGATAACGCCCTTGCTCACACACATCGTTGCTTGTGCGCGACTTTTTGGCCAAAAACAACACACTAATGATGCCGCAGCCACCGTATTCCCAGATCTGGCCCCCTGTGACTTTTTCTTGTTCCCTAAACTGAAGAGGCCCATGAAAGGACAACGTTACGCTTCTCTTGACGAGATAAAGACGGCATCGGAGGAGGAAAGCTGAAGAAGATAAAAAAAAATGATTTTTTGAAGTGCTTCGAAGATTGGAAAAACCGTTGGCACAAGTGTATAATATCTCAGGGGATTACTTTGAAGGGGACAAAATAGATATTCATGAATAAATAAATAATTTTTGAAAAAAAAACACAAAATTCGCGATATTTTTTGAACACACCTCGTATATACTGTACGAATCCATACCTTATTAATATCGGTACATATGCTGTTCATTGCTACTGAAAAATATGAAGTAAAAAAGGACTTGAAAAATAAAAAGTTTAATGTTCTGCAAATCTTAAATGTTGTCATGGTGGTTAATAAGTCGAGCGAACATCAATAGACAACAACTGTCGCCAAATTTTGCAGCAACTCCCAAGGTGGGCTGAGACATGTACATATGTATGTATGTAGGTGTGTCATATGCACCCATTTCAAGTCATCATGACTGCTTTGAACGACGTAAATTTGTCAAATGGCAATAACGTTTGTATTTCGTTGGGGTGAGAAAGCAAGAGCGTGTACGGATTGTCCTCCGCTACCATATGTACATATGTATGTATGTATACGAGTATATGTGTTTATACAAGTTGTTTCTGAAAATTCTTCTAGAGGGTATTGGAAACAAGGAGACAGCTAATTTCACGGATACTTATTTATTTTTGCAATTTTAAATTTTGTTCTCGTTATTTGAATAAAATCGCAATTGTTCACACATTGCGTAATCTTGACTGCAAGTTTTTCGGTGGCGAATGCTGCACCATATTCGCATAGCCATATATACATATGTAAATATACGTACATACATACATTTATACATAAAATGCCACATATGCATAAGCATGTTTGTACATACATACAGATGCTTAAAAACTTATATTGAAGACTGCTTCTGTGGTATTAGATATATACATGCTATACTATATACATATGTATTTAGCTCCAACTACATTTGAATATGTACGAATGGACTCGTATTTCTGTGCATGTGTGTATGCTCGACTACTTTTGGCCTGCATAACTGCAATGCACTTTACTGGCACTGGTTTTCACTGGCATTGCTTTTTATACTCTGGCAACATGTTGCTACAGGGTTTAATAGATGTGTTCCCCTAACGGTTGTTTGAACAACCTAAAAATAATTGAGTTATATATAGGGTTATATACATATGTTTAAATGATCAAGATAATAAGACGAGTTGAAATTCGAGTGACTGTCTGTCCGTCAGTCTGTCTGTGCAAGCTATGACTTGAGTAAATATTGAGATATTGTAATGAAACTTATAGCGGGATTCTGTAACCAGTCTCTAGTCTCTATTTGAGACATTTTGAGACAAAGTATCAATTTGATACTAGTTACTATTCACTAAACAGTCTCTAGCGTTAGTCTCAACATATTGAGACCTGGTAGTTAGCTGGTCACAAAACTTAAAAGAACTCTTGCTGCCATTTTCAATGTACTGAATAGAGATCATCATAGATATTAATCGATTGTCGTTTTTTTACATTTTGTAAGCAATTCAAACACGAAAAGGTCAAAAATAAATAAATTTTACATAAATTTCGTAAATATTATGAAACAAAGTCAACATATATTTTTATTTTTATTGATAATTATGTTTTTTGACTATGTTATAGAAAAGCTAATATTAGTTATCGACTTATTTATTATCCTTCAAGTGTAAAAACATCTCTGAATAATGAAATGTAATAGATTTTGAGACTGTCACTTACAGAATAGCAAAATCGTCTCAAGTCTCAAAAATTGTCTCTAACTCAAAATCTCAAATTTAGAGACTTGATACTGTCTCACGTTACAGAATCGCACGGTTAGTATACGAGTTCTCTGGCAAAAAACGTGGACGAGTTAGTAGATTGGCGTATGTTAATTGCCCACAAAATGCCATTAAATGAAAACCTATAAAATGACATAACTTAGAACTAAATTAAGATATAGAACTGTAATATGGCAAAGGGGATTATGGTAGGAAGGGGTAGCTATAGGCTAAAAATTTTGAAAAAATAGGCGTAGCCCGCCCTCTAATAGGTTTAATATATGTACATATGGCAAAGGGGATCGTAGTAGTAAAGGGCAGCTATAAGCCAAAAATTTTGAAAAAGTAGGCGTGGCCCGCCCTCTAATAGGTTTAATATATGTACATATGTATCTAAATCAAAAAATTCGCTCAAGATAAATCCTATAAGAATCCTTACCGGCAGTGTGAAATAGATGAAATCTTAACGTCACTCATACCTCTTATAACAGTACTGTTAACGAGTTCATGGCTTGACAAATTAGTGAATAGATTACAATCATAGCGACAATGATACTTAATGTTCCTCAATCAATTTTATCTATTTAAACCAATATCAATTATGGTTATCCGTAGTTCAAGACTCCAGCAGAGGAAAATTCATCATGCTACTTGGCTATCTCTGGATCAAAAAGCCACCAACCAGATCGATCAGGTTGTGATAGACGGAAGACACGTCTCCAGTGTTTTAGACGTGCGTATGATTTGAGGTCCCAACATTGACTCGGACTATTATCTTGCTTAGAGCGAAGATACGCACGTCAACAAATACAAGGAAGGCTCAACGTCGAGAAGCTGCAATCACAACGGACAGCGAAACGATTTTCGAATCGTCTTGCATTCCGGCTCTCTGAGAACACTCGTCAGCAACTCGGTGTAAGGGAACTGGGCGACGGCATTTCAAGTTCCTTACGTACAGCTGCAACCGAAACTATTAGTTTTCGGAAAATGCAAAAAAACAGCTGGTTTAGAGGGAAAACAGACTGCCTACCCCGCAACGTTACAATCGCGCCCAACATGTTAGGGTTGGGATAGATACCGAAAGTTGAAAAGGGAAGGGAGACGCCAGAGGTGATCTAGTGACTAATGCCCAAAACATACTGAAATTATGGAAAGAAAACTTCTCCAGCCTTCTCAAGGGCAGCGAAAGCATAACACCAGGTGAATCCGATTCCACAATCGATAACGATGGAGTGGATGTTACATTTTCCGACCATGAAGAAATTCGAATGGCAAGTATCGGCGGGTGCCGATGGACTGCTGGCCGAGTTATTCAAATACGGCAGCGAAGAACTAGTAAGGAGCATGTATCTTTGTAGAATATTGTCGGTCCAAAGCTTCCCCGTCGATTGCAAATTCATGATGTGCTCTGCCCAATCCATAAAAAGGGAGACCCCACAATCTGTGCCAACTACCGTGGGATAAGCTTCCACAACATCACATATTCGGTTCTATCGAGCGTACTGTGAAAAGATTAAAGCTTTGACTATGAAAACATCTGATGAGTCGGCGTTACGAGTTTCCGAGATAAATGTTGTGCTGAAGATTTATGGTTAATAAATTAGGAGACAATGGCTACGCTGGCTAGGTCGTCCGCATAGATGAAAACACTCCTGCTCTGAGAGTATTCGACTCTCCTAAACTCGTAAAGCCTTCTTGCACCATCTCGAGTGGAAAATTTAGTATATCTGGTGCATTTATTTATAGACTTATCAACCCCCCTTGAGTGACAAGGAATACGTGTACCACGTTTCATTATTATATATCTCAATTTTTACTGTAAATATCACTTGGATGGACAGACATATAGTCACTCGGTATTTAACTCATCTCCTCAATTTGATCATATGTATATAACCTTAAAAACAGTAGTTTTGAGGCCCTGTGTTTCAGAGCTCTAGGAAAATATACATATATACAATAACAGTTAGTCAGATATGTAACCGGGTATGCTTCAAAATATTGCCACAATTTTTGCAGGATATATTTCATTCCATACGTATGTATGTGTGTATATGTGTAAGCCGTATTTTTGAAGTTTTCATACTCATTTACGACACCGATTAAGACACTTGCCGCTAGAGTACATTTGGCCTGAATAACTACGGCGCCCTTTAATGGTAAGTCACATTTTCTTTATCCCATCTTTGTGGAATTACTTACAAACACATGCATCTACATATATATGCGCATACTTGTATGTATGTGAGTATAAGAGTAATATATATACGCTCGGAAGCTTCATTTGTGGTGGCCTGGTCACTTGGCAGTAAGGGTAATTATTCCCCCCTCAGGTTATACTGATAGCTGTCAACAGGCGTGTGCTCCTGTTTATGGCTGGGCGTATGATAGTCTGTGGGCATTGGGAAACAAGGTAAACATGCGAAATTAAATGCGGTACAAATAAATAAATATTACCATTTAAGCTGTCTTCATCTGCCTCACCACCCTAATAGCCTTGGCTTGACCTCGAACATGAATAAATAAATGTGCTTAGCCCGGAGTTGACGTCTCAGCTCATCAGCGTACATATATATGTTTGTATATGTATGTACATATGTACGTTGCTACGCGTTCTGTATTAAATACCCCACTTGCTTCGATTAAAGGATTTCATGGACGCCGTTAGAGCGACTCATGTATTATTCAACGCGCGTTTCAATGAGTCTTCAGCGTTCGAACTGTTATTTGATTTTCATCCGTTGTCGGCCGCTTAATTTCCCAAATTCTTTTGCCACATTTGCCGTTCCAATGCGTGACATTTTAATCAGCACCAGGCGCCACTGATGGCCAGGGGCAATCAGCTGACATCCACGTCAAGGGGGTGATTGCGATAACGAACTTCCTGTAATTTGACCACTCAATGCCCTTTGACCATTGCACAGCCCCGCCATTTCGGCAGCTGAATGAGATTCACCGAGCTGATTGAGATGGAGACGCAAAACTTTCTTTCTGCTTTCTAAAGCTTCATTTTGCATTTATTGTCGCTACTGCGTACACAGTTCATTTATTGTACATATGTATATGTATGTATGCTCGAATAAATCGTTACGATTGCAATCAACTGTTAAAATGTATGCACTTCTTCTTCAGTGAATTAGTTCAATTGAATGCTCATGAATTTGTATCAAATACACACATGCGAACATGTATCTTTGCGTATGTATGTATATGTGGGTTTACTTGTATGTATGTATTTTTGATGTTGCTCCTCGGTGGGTGTAGCCCATTAAATCTCATTCAATCGAATTTAGCCTGACAGCTTCTGGATTTGAGGCTAAACGAATCCCTTCCGCATGAGATATTTCGGTCCGCCCACTATCCGAAACAGATCATATCTTCTTAACTTGCCTTGGGGATGTCTTCACTTCTTGGAATATTACCGAATATCCCCGTTTCGTGGATTATTTAATAAATATTTCTGCGAATAAAAACTGAAAATGTTTTCAAGTCTTAAAACACTCGTTCGTACCTATGACAATAGTTCAACCATAGTGGTTAATTGAATCATAACCAGCGATGAAATTATCAGTTGTTGCTGTATTTATGACATACGACAACCGGTTTTAACCCTGAATATGGTAAACGTTATAGAAAAAATTATAATTATTAATAATTTTGCTAGGATTTAAACTCATGCAGCAGTGAATGATAGTCATGCACTCGGTTGGATGGTCATATTAAATATTCCTTTCTCACTCAAAAATTCAACTGATAAAGTGGGCACAAAAAGTTAGACTATATCCACGATTACAACCCAGCTAGCCATCTGGAACAAAAAACAAAAACAAAAGGAGGAGAGATGCAGTGAGCTTCGGATGAGTCAAAGGTCGGGGGTAAGGTTGGTCGAAGGGTCTACTGTCAGGAGCTCTCTATCAACTTCAGTTTCAGACTTCCTGACTATTGTAGTGTCTTCCAGTCTGCGGTCACAGCCATTAAGCTAGCAGTCGATTTACTGCTCCGAAGTATAACCTCCTTCAGAGAAGTGACCATCCACTCAGATAGCAGAGCGATGATACTAGCTTTCAACTCATTAACAATGCGTTTAGGGCTGGTCAAAGAGTGCCTAATCTCGCTATCAAAAGCATGGAGTGTCTTTGTGATAAGACTATTATTGGTACTAGGCCACAGCGGAATCGTAGGGAAGTGTAAAGCTGATGAGCCAGCAAGAAAAGGCTCCCTAGAACCGCTATGGGTAACATGGGAGCGGATCGCTACTGCCGAATCCTCTTGTATTCTACTACTAAATAACAAGATTTCGCGGAAGCTTGCTCAGCGCTGGATCACCAAGTAAGGCTAGTTCTCCCTAGTTTTGTGGCTTTTAACGGGCGTTTGCCCTAGTGGCTTCACGCAATAAGGCTGGGACGCCATCTGCAGGAGCTGTATAAAGACGTGGAAACAGCTAATCACTTTCTTCTTGATTGTCTCGAATTTGGGATCTCAAGACTTAAGCACTTTGGAGCGCATTCCCACATACATTCCACCGAGCTGGCGCTAATTGAAAATAAACGCCTGTGCAAATTTATATTGGCTACTAAGCGTTTTGGTACTTTGTAAGTTCGAACACAGCAGTTCTTCTTTTCTATGGCCTACAATATAGTAGTCCACTTGCCATCCAACCTCATCTCGAATAATGGCTGGAAGTGTCAACTGTCTGAAGAAAAATGTATACCACTTTTTTGATTGTTTCGATTTTTTTTAATAAACTGAAATTTTGGGATAGTTCTAGACATAGACAAGTCAGGTAAATCGGTCTAGTCGCACCTGAGAAATCGTGGGCATCGTTTTGTAAAAGACAGTTTCGAGAAAAACGCGTTTGAAGCTTGAGTTCCGGCCAGGATAGCCAAGTAAGTGCCTATATCCCCGCAAACCGTTTGAATTTTGAGGAACCAACTTGTAGACATACATATGTACGTATTGAGTTCTAATTGTTTAAGGGGGTATTCTAGTCTAGAAATCAAATTTTGGGCAGTTTTTTGAATTTTATTTAAAAAAAAAAACCAAAAAATATTTTTACTTTCCATTTTTGTATGGTGTTTTTATTGATATCTTAAGAATACAGAAAAAAAATTTTACAAAAAATATTAAAAATTAAAATAATTACAGGGGGGGGGTGGGGGAGACAGGTGTAAAAAAATGGCGCATCCTGGTGACATTGATCCTGACTCTCCTGGTGGTCTAAAAAAAAAATCAAAAGAAATTCTTAATCAGTAAGGATGCTGTTATAGTCCCTACCTCAAGGGGAAAACGAAAAAATTTTGAAAATGGCGATTGCCTGAAAATAAAAATCATTTTTTTCGCTTTTTTTTGAAATTCCTGAATTTTTTAAAACATTAAAAACAAAAATTTTGACACGATGCTGGTAGGAACGATAAAGCTTATATAAAAAGGTTCACACAAAATTTCAAGTAAATCGGTTGTATAGAACTTGAGATAATGCCGGTACCGTGTGGAAAAAAGTAGTTTCGAGAAAAACGCGTTTAAAAAAGTGAGTCTACCTACCTACCGGGCTAGGTACTGCGTCACTAAGGGAACTGTAGCTCTTAAAATAATTTTAATTTTTAAAAATCCTTTGGAGGAGGACTAAAATTTAAATATATGAAACAAAAAATCGAATTTTTCAAAATTCTAGAGTAGAGTACCCCCTTAAATAACCCATTTATAATTGGTTTTCAAGTTAATTGATATAAGACAAAAGAAGCTTTTCTCATAAACTAAATTTGCTTTTGGAAACTCGTCCGGACTAATTTGATGCTTCAATGCAGAGTCAATTAATACATTACTATTTATCTTATGTATATATGTATATATACATACTTATATGTACATGTGTTACACTTTTGCTACTGTTTCTGTCAAAATACATAAAACTCTGATGGTAAAGCTAAAGCAATCCACCGCAAACAAAACCAAAGCAAATTTAAACGTTTTCTGCTTGTTTTCTGCTTATTTTCCTTTAATACAAATTAATTCGGAGATTTATAGATGCTGATAACCGATTTGTGTTCACGCTCAATCTGAAGATGGACAAATGCACAAACACAAACACTTGTGCAACATTATGAGCGATCCAAACATTGACCTGCTTTAAATTACTCACTGTGTGGAGAGTGCCACGAGCCGGCTTAGCGACTGAAACACTGAGACAACGCAAGCGAGTGTCAATGGAGCAGCACACAAAGTCCGATTAGTTTCGTAAAAGTAAAAAGGTAACAAGTAAAAAAGTAAAAAGTTACAGATAAATTTAAATAGCATTAACTGTTGACTGCGACTCGCGTTTACTGTGAACAGAAGCAATGCACCTTATCTGGAATGAGAAATCATTATGTTTCACTGTAACTTCAGCGACCTGAACGGCAGCAGCAACAATGGGGCCAACAACAACAACAACTAAGTGCGTCAAGAGAATCAACTGCAACATTGATATAGTCACCGATACGAGTTTTATGTAAAAATTTTATAGCGTCAAGTAACAATAACAATAAAGGCATTTGTTTATTCTCTTGTCACTTTTTGTTTTCCTCACTTTTTTGTTTTTGTTTTTTTGTTGTCGAAGTAGTTAACAAAGTAATTACAAAAGTATTTTAAGTACGTGAAAAGGTAATCAAAACTTTTGAATTAGTTGCTACACCGCATTAATGCGACGCACTGCGACGAGCTTAACCGTAGCCACAACTGTCGATTAATTAAACGATTTCATTAGCTTTTCAGATTTTCGGCTTTTTAGCTTTTCGACATGAGTGCATAGATCAACTGAGCCGAGTTCATTGATGTGAGAGCGTAGAATAAACGCTCGTACACATGTAAAATAAAGATGTATTTATGTGCATGTGTGCATATGAACTCAGTACGTTATTATTTTGCAAAGGAAGAAAGGAAGTAGTCTTTAAGGGGTTACATGGGTTTCCTCGGGTAAAAAATAGATTTTTCCAAATTTTTTTGTCAGAAAAAATTAAATATTTTATTAGAATTTTATATGTTAACAAACATATACTATTAAAAAATACGAAACTTCAGTGAAAATTTCATGACATTTCTTTTCCAATAGTTGGAATCGAAAAAAATCCTTCTTCCAAGTCTTTAAAATTGTGTAAAATTTCATGAAGATCGGTTTAGTAGTTCACGAGAAATCTTCCCAACCGACTTCAGAAACACAGTTTCGAGAAAAATGCGTTTAAAGATGGCGCACTTAGCCCAGCTAGCCTTGAGCTTTTAAGTTCTCAAGGCTGTATCTCCGAAACTATTACTCGGATCAACTGGAAATTTAGAACAATATTACAGAGGTATTGTAGATTTTAATACGACAATACAAATAAGCGATTTTTTGAAACCCGTAAACTCATGTAACCCCTTAACCCTTCTGTTTGTTATGTTAAGAAAAGTGTGCAAGTGTGGTGTTAATGTCACGGAATGATCTAGTCAGTGTTTTGTAAGTGTATCCCATAAACATTTTATTTTTGTTTTTTTTTTTTAATATTTCTTAATTTTATTGACTACAAATTAAGTCTGATTTTTACATTTCATAGTCTTATTGATTCTAATTATATTTTGTTCCTAATATTTCTTAGATTTTTTGATTATGAATGGAGATAACTTCCGGTATACTTGTTTTATGGCACATATGTTTCATGCAAATAGTCCAGTTCCCTTATGTTTTACAGCAAATTGAGCTCGGACAAGCTTCACAGGTGACTCACTGGCTTGCTTTTCTCTATTTTCGAGCAACAGCCGCCGATGTGCTGGGCTGTTCTGCTTCTTCCCGGATTTTCGGACAATATTTACTGAAAACACACTGAATAAGGTCTAAGCCTACGCTTATATGTTTCTGACGTGTTTCAATTAGGGTGGATTTCCATCCATAAAATGTAGGAATTTAGCGCCGAGACATCCACAATATTCGAGATAACATCAACTGGCCAACGATTAATCTGTTTCTTGCAACTATATGTTTCTAATAATTGGTCCATTGTGTCTACTCCTGATTCTGTAGAATTATAAAATCGATTATTACCGGCAACTTCTTGAGGTGGTTTTCAATAATGTTTTTGTTATGTAGCAAAGTGCTCAATACAGTAAACAATTTACACTTTTTAGGAATTTATTAAACAATGGTGACTTGTTCATCAAAGAAGAAAGGACTGCTTAGTACTGGTAATCATCTTAACTCCTGGTTAGCGCCATAAACCAGCAAAAAGCGCTTTTTACTGCTCTGTCACAGTTCTGATATCTTCCATACTTTTCCACTTAGATCCAACACTACCCGTTGGCCTTGGTTTCACTCAGCTTGCGCAGCTGCTGAATCTTTTCCCAAATATATTTAAAAATTTGGACGCATATCTGCAGCTACCCATACCCTTATCTCGTATTTATTTAGCTTACTTGGCACATAAACTAAGAATGAACATTTGCCTCTAAAAGAGACTGTTACGTTTTCATACGGAACAACCAGTGGCGTTAAGTTAGCTACTCATTTCTCGTATAAATCCCGATCTGAAGCAAGTTTATCGTACACTCTCTGAGATCTGCGATTATCCCTGTTATCGAAGCTCAGAACACGACTGACTTCCAAAAGCTTTGTAATTGACATTGGTCTATTATAAACTCTATTATAAACTTCATCCAAAGTTTTAGCGCTTCGATCTTGGTGATCTGAAATATTTTTTTTTATTTGCGGCGTAAAACACAAGCCAAATGATTTTTTTATATTTGGTGAACTGCATATACTGTCACCCGGGATGTCGTCGATTTATGTATATTATCTGTTCTGGCTTTATTGCTGTAAGTTGCAGTCGGCTCTGTTGACCACTTAATGCCATTGTGCTTTTCAAATACACAGGAATGTTACTTAGATCAGCTTCAAAAAATATTTTGAACTTTTTCGAAACAATTTCTCTCAATGCAGGACTTCGTAAAAGGAAATCCCAAAATTTAGTTCATTTTATGAAACATTGCAAATAATAACATAAAAAGGTCACGAAAATCTTAAGGTAACAGAAGGGTTAAATAGTTTTCTCCTATGAATGCAGATTGTATATAAGAACATATGCAAACAAAAGTATATATCATAAGAAATTTGAAAATTAGTTTAATATTTTTAGAATAAATTTCTTAATTTCGCTGAAATAATAAAACATACATACAGATGTATATTACGAATTTTCGAAGTTGAAGACTATCAACTAATCCAGAAACTTTTGAGACGACTATAAAGAGAAAATCAAACACACGATAGAGCTAAGTATATGCTTACGGACATATACATATGTACGTATGTACGTATGTATATATGTATATATGTATTAGGAGTTTGTATCTATTTACATACATAACGATGAATGTGAATTGTATGCCTAAATTCTGCTGGATTTCCCTCAATACCTCGTGAGAGCAAGTGTGTATCCTGATCTCTGAAGTTTCAAATCTTAACTGAGTCATAAAACTTTAAAAATAATACTCACACTCTTTGTGTGAGTTTAGTCCTTGCATAAATTCAAATGAGACTAATTTCATTTCATTATCGTGAGTTTAATATGCGCACAAGGTATTATTGCCCAAACACGAATGCAAATGTTGCCGCAGATAAAGTGTTTTGAGCAATAAAATATGTCATATTTTAACAAAATTACAATAAACTCATTTTACACGGTCCACACTCATGTGTTAGTGCACCCACACATTCATACATCGATGCATATGTACATATATGTACACACAAACATACATATGTATGTGGCCCATAATGGGACAAAGTATTTGCAACACCTTAGAGTCTGATGTCTGACTGCCTCGCCCTCACTGCCGCACCGACTGTGACTGGCACTTGGCGTGTTGCCGGTAATTACGCCGCACGCCCCAGAATCCTTTAAAACACCCAATGTCTCCATTAAGAAAACGAATACAGCAGTTACGAGGCGAGCGTTGCTCGTATGTGCTCCGAACTATGTGGTGTAATAAAATTACTAATTACTCAGGGCACAAAGGCAAGGACGGACGCGATGCTAATCTGTATGCAAGTGAAATTTTCCACAACAATTCGCGGGGGCATAACGTATTTATGAGGATGTGTGCATTACGGTAGTTAGCGAACACTAACGAAACTCGCATGCGACTTTGACTGTGCGTGTGAGAACCCAGTGCTAGCCGGGGGGTAATGGCAACTTGAATTATTTTAATAATTTTGCATCTGAAACAAATATTATCCTCCTTTTGCGAGCGGAGTATAATGAGAAAGTCCGGGAAGCCATACCGAGCGCCAGATACCACAGCTCTACATGTAAATGAAAGATTTTATCAAGTTTTTAACTTATGTGTAATTTGGGAGCTGTTCATTATACGGCCTTTTGGAACCTTAATGCATGAGTGTGTGCTTTATTCCCATTCTATTTATGGAATCACAGCAAAAAGTGATGTAATAACACAAAAACGTCTTGAGTCTTACACGAAGTCTGTTTGGCGAGATTTGACTTCTACTCGCTGAAATTTAATAGAATTTTCAATTCTTCCTGAAGCAGAAGAAGAATCCCGAACATATTGGTTAAAAATTAAATTTCATATTTCTAATTCCAATTCTCGGATTGATTAATTAATCGCTGCTGAAGTTCTAGCTAGTATGCCGCCCATTGACATCCAGGGAGACGAATTCGCGCGATTGGGCCAGTTATCAGAGCTGTCTGTAGGCATAAAAAAGAGCGGAGAACCAAAACCATAACAATGTGACAGCAACGATGGCAGTGGCAAGGGACGGTGTTGCCACAGACTAACCCCGGACATCCATTCGTGGATAGATAGACAATATGGGGACCTAGACTTCCACCTAATCAGTCAGTCGGTATTATGAGATTTAAAGTCTTTCCCATGAAGTAATATTTAATAAGATGGTTCCGGCTTTCGATGCTTCGTCCTATTAAAAAAAAAAAAAAAAATTAATCCGTACGTCTAAAATGTTTATATGTATGTAAGAGTAATTTTTCACCGTTACACGTGCTCCGTGGATGTCAAGGTAATAAGACTGCGTTGAATTGACTATTAGAATTGCCACATGTAGTTAGATGAGCCATATGAAAGGCCCTGGCTGAGAGCTCCCGCATGTGGTTGACTGAGCGCTAGCTTACACACTCTCAATATTTTCTCAAAGGAGTCAGTGGACGTTAGATGCTAAATGCACATGCAGATGATAACAACATGTTTGTCCAAAGTGTTTGCCAAATCGTCTTTAGTACCGCATTATGTCCTATGTCAGCCGGCACCTGTGAAGACAAGAAGTATACATATACGAATAAAAGAGTACATACTTAAACATACCTATATTGACGCCGTTAGAATCACCAGGAATGTGCTGGCGTGCGTTTGCATTATGCGAGATTTTATCGCCAAATTCCTTGCGTCGCTTTTGGCACAATTTCCAATGCATTTTCGGAATATTAACTAGCAATGTTATTGCAGCTTTTATGTCACCAGATTGCAATACAAATGCATAAAATCATCATTTTTGCGGTTAATGGGAGAAATTGAATTTCAATTGGCATTGATGCGATGGCGTTGCAGGATACGAGCGTCTACATAAATGCTTTTATGGGGTGTTAAGGAAAATGGCTTCGGGTATATTAACGGATTTGAAGAAGCGGAAAATTATGTTGATCGCTCACAGCGAAATTTTTCCAAACGATACATATGTCTGTACACACATACCAGATGTATATTCGTACCGGTTAACACAACTAGGAATGTTTCACTCCATTTATTGCTGAACAAAGTATTTTATCCAGCGCCACGAACGAGGAATTCGTATTGAAATACTTCTTTGGTGTTACTTCAATGCTAAATTTATGGCGGCTTTTATTTCGGGAATCTAATACTGTTAAGAAATAAAACCTAGTTATTAATAGCGTCCGTATGGACGTACACTACCATATGTAGTCCTGTGTGGCCATAGAAAAGAAGAACCCCTGTGTTCGAACTTACAAATTAGCAAAACGCCAACTCGGTGGGATCTTAAAAGTATGCGCTTCCAAGTGCTTAAGTCTTGATCTCGCGGGGCAGTCAAGAAGGAAGTCTTGAGTTGTCAACTTCTTCCATACAGATTTTGCTGATGGCGTCTGGTAGGATTCCTAGCCTTACTGCGTGGACGCCAATAAGGCAATGACCCGTTAAAGCTCCTGAAACTAGGGAAAGGCTAGCCTTACTGAGAGCAAAGCGGTTACTAGCTCTCTTGCTACCGATCTTAGACCAAAAGTTTTTTGCGACAGCGCATGTACCGATGTGCCCAGCGTTAGCCAAGCTTCCTGCGAAGCCAGGATCCATACCAGACACAAGAGAACTCCCATTCTACCGATAGCGGTTCTAGGGTGCCTTTTCTTGCTCGCTCATCAGCATTACAGTTTCCTGCGATTCCGCTGTGCCATGGCATCCATACCAATCTTATCACAAAGCACTCTATTGCTACCCTAACGGTTGTAACCTCGGTCTGGAAGACACGCAAAATGGTGAGAAAGCCTGCCACTGGAGTTGATAGTGAGCTCCTGGCAGTAAACCCCACCGTTAACCTTCCCTCCAAGCTTTGACCCATCCGTGAAAATACTCGTTGCTCTCTCCTTCAACTGCTTCTTTTCACTCACAACTCCCTCGCCAGTATATGGATAGAGAAAGACCCGCCAGAGTTCGGTTTGCGAATTCATAATCCAAGTGATCCGGTATGAAGTCAAAGTTAGTCAGGATTTAGGAGTGTGCGGACACTCGTTCTTTTAGAAATCCAGACTCTCTGAATCTGATTGCAACTTTCGCAACCATACACCTTCCGGTGATGTCCACGGGTTATATGTGCAAGATGGCGTTAAGTGCGTTAAGTGGAGCTTAGTCCGCTCTGGAGTTTCTTTGGAAGTGTGGTCTTTTCTAAAACCCTCCACTTCATAAAGACTCTATAGAGCATAATGGGCTTAACTATGGTGTCGTAGAGCGAGAGGAGCACTGTCGGTGAGAGCTCTCCCCTTTGCCAATGGGTCTTCAACAGTAGTACAAGGCAATTGATGTCTTTTTTGCTCTCTCTTCGATATTCGGCTTCGTGAAAGCTTCCTATCCAGGATGAGTCCTAGATATAAGTATTTCACTGTATCCGTTGGCTGAAGAGGGATGTCTCTTATTGTCGGCAGCGGTGCTGCCGGGATATTGATCTTCTGGCATATAAAATCATCTCGGTTTTATTGGGGTTGATGGAGAGACCGTTTTCGACTGCCCAATTTGTTGTGTGAGTATAAAAGAATACGTTATTATGATCAATGAATGGCAGCCGGCGCTAAAAAAGCGCGTGCACACCAATTTGCGTAAATACTTTATTGTGACTTGAAGCATTCTTACGCAGGGAAAAAACATTTAGTATTGGCATGCGAGGGTTGGAGCGCACAGATGTTAAACCATGTATATAGAACCGTCAACCCGTTCTTCAGTCACTGCAATCAAACTACTTCTTGCTTTCCGGCCCAAATGGCAACGCGCCCCCTTGCATCCACAACAAAAGAAATGCGTAAACGCAACTAATTTTTACGACTTTCCTATGCAAATTGTAGCAATTTTATGAGGCAGTGCAATTTGTGGAAAAAAAAAATCGGTTTTTTGGCACCCCAGTTAGTTAGCGGCGTCGCGCCTTGCCAAGAACAGCGCTGTGCCCACTTTAAGGTGGAACAGGTATTATTTTTCTTTCAGCAAATGGCTGTGACTTTCTTTGTGAGACGTTCTTACAATTGCTGGATTGTTGGGTGTAAACATTATTTTTATGTTTGTTAATTTGCTTTCTTTTTTCCAGCGAATTCTCCTTATTTTCACAATTTCACGGAAATTTGCATTTTTAAACCAACTTAAACTTCAGCAAGAAACGAAACTGAAGAGGGAGAATGGGGATGTTTTCACGCTACGCGCTGTCTCTTTGACTTTTGGCTCTTTTTTACATTCTTTAACGTTTGCTAAGTAAAAATTGGAGTGTAATAAATTAGAAAAAATGTGAAAAGGGCAACTTTTAATTAGTCGCACATTGAAAGAACAATTGACTCTGTTAGATTAATCGCCCGTAAATTTCGTTAGAATACCAAATTTAAACTTTCACAGGTTTTGTACTAATACATATATACAAGTACAAGTAGTAATAAATGAAGAGTAAGGAATAAAATCAATACGGCATTATTTGATGGAAATGTTATGATTGCATGGAAAATGGGTTCCAGCTACATGTTGAAATATTAATATAAAAATATCAAAGTTCATTATTTTTTTGTCTTAAACATTTTATGTATATCAACTGCTTAGTATTTGTTTGTTTCATTTTCTGATTTGTAGTTCAAGCAGACTAATTCCTGTGACTGATGCCCAGAGTATACTAAAATTATGGAGGGAACACTTCTCCAGCCTGCTGAATGGCAGTGAAAACATAACACAAGGAGATGTCGAATCCGATTCCCCAATCGATGACAATGGAATCGACGTCCCATTGCCCGACCATGAATAAGTTCAAATAGCAATTACCCTTCTAAAGATCAACAAAACGGGGGTCGATGGATTGTGTGCCGAGAGATGAGACAATTAACACGCAACACCTCTTCGTCGATTTCAAAGCGCCTTTTGAGAGCACGATAAGGAATTTAGTATGCCCGCAAAACTAATACGGTAAACTGACGTTGAGCAATACCAAAAGTTCCGTAAGGATCGAGAAGGACGTCTCTAAGCCGTTGGATACCAAACGCGGTTTCAGACAAAGCGATTTATTTTCTTGCACTTCTTCAGTCTACTCTTGGAGAAAATAATTAGAGCTGCAGAATAAATAAAGAATCTACAGCTGCTGGCGTACGCCGATGATATTGATATCATTGGCCTCAACAACCGCGCCGATATTTCTGCTTTCTCCGGAGAGGATAAGGAAGCAAAGCAAATGGGTCTGACAGTGAACGAGGGCAAGATGAAATATCTCCTATCAGCCAACAAACTGTCGTCGCACTCGCGACTTGGCTTTCACGTCACTTTTTACAGTCATAACTTCTAAGACGTTGATAATTCTGTCTATCTGGAAACCAGTATTAACCGCAACAACAACGTCAACCTCGAAATCCGATGCAGAATAATTTTTGCTAACAGGTGTTACTTCGGACTGAGTAGGCATAGAGAAATAAAGTCCCTCTGGACGAAAAAATTTATAAGCATCATCATCCCATCCTGCATAGAGGTAACGACGATGACAGCATCTGATAAAACAAGTTACAAGTGTTTGAGAGAAAGCATTGTCAACGGCGAATACCGCAGTCGATGGAACTACGAGCTGTATAAGATATACGGCGACATTGTCATAGTTCAGCGAATTAAAAGGCAGCGGCTCGTTGGCTATATCATGTCGTCCGGATCGACGAAAACACTCTAGCTCTGAAAGTATTCGACACAGAAGAAGAGGAAGAAATCCACTCCGTTGGAAAGACCAGATGGAGAAAATCTGGCTTCGCTTGGAGTCTACAATTGGTGGCAAGCAGCGAAAAGGAAGAACGACTGGCGCGCTGTTGTAAACTCGGATATATGTAACCGCGTAAGTGGTGTCTGCGGCAATAAATAAGAAGTACAAATAACTGTATTTTATAACAAATTCATTGTTTTAAATTGAAACAATAATGTTGTCTGCCATACGCTCACACATATGCGCTAATTCCGTTGACTGATTTACATAATTTGTCCACAATCAGTGTTTGCATAACAATTGTTACAAGCCTCCAAGCCTCGCACAACCGGATAATTTGATTTGCGCACAGCCTTTCGTTTCCGTTTGATTCGATTATTGCGAATTATTTGAAATGTTAAAAAACGCTTTCGTAGCGCGCCAAGGAATGCGCCCACAACAAGCACACTCAAATATTAACCCCTTTTGTTGGTGTGGTAAAAGGCTGCACCAACACAAACAAAACCACATACCTACAAACATATGCAAGGATATGTGTGATACGTATGCCAGTGCACATGTCGAGACCACCAGTAACCCCTTCATCAGCAACGGCTGTTGAACCACCCCACATTCGCAGCCACATGTTTTCGGCAACAATCGAATGTTTAAGAAATCATTGAATTGCCGTTAGGCACACATACATATTATATCTAGCGGCTTTACAAGTGTCGTGTAGTGGCGTGTTATCCTTAAGTTGGTAAAACGTATGTTCGTGCTCGCTTTAAAGCGTTTGTTGGAGTTGCTGGCAGTGGCACATGGAAGATTTATTGCCAATTGGTGGCGACATAAATCGTCGATTTGTATGATTGCCAACAATAATCGATTGAATAATTGACTCGATATGGGACTGATGCGAGGGCGCTATGCAACGGTGATGGGTGAGGGCTGCTAGGAGCCTACCCAAACTGTAGCCAACACTCGGTACACTGACACAATTTTTGACCAACATATTGGCATCGAGTTTAACAATAAATCATTGATCAGTACCCGTTTGCTCACATATTGTGATCTCGAGCATGATGATGTTCCAACGCAAGAGGACAAATAGTTTGTATAGATGTTTGCAATTACCATCCTACATACAAACATGTTGTACAAGTAAAATATGAGAACGAAGGCATAGTTCATAAGGAGTGAGCGGGTTGATTAATAGGGTGCCAAAAAAGGAAAAATCGCATATGCGAAGCATGTTTAGCATCATTCTGAAGAATTTTTCCTAAAAAAATATTGGCTTAAAAGCGGTTTCGAGCCAGCAATTTTTCAGTGAATTTAAATGTTTCGAAATTATAAAAAATTCTCGTCAGTTTTGAGATAGCCGTGTGTGTTGGTAGGATTGCCCTTAATTACTATGTACATATGTATATCAATTATGAGCGCGATCTGGCAACCAATTTGTTAACAACAGCTGCTTATGTCGGTACACCTCAGTAGTGAGTTGTGATTATTACAATGGATAAAAATATCGAACAAGACATTTCTGTCAAACTTTGAATTTCTAACCAAATTTCGAGGTCCGAAATCGTTGCGAATGTTGGAAAAGGCTTCCGTGACTCACTTTTATCAAAAACACAAACCTACGAGTGGTACAAAGCCTTCAAAAACGGCCGAGATGTTAAGACATGCCTCGTTCTGGAGGACCTTCGATCTCTTCAATGGATCGAAATATTAAAAAAGTGAAGGATATGGCGCTTGAAAATTGTCATGCAAGAATTAAAGAGATGGCAAGAGAGCGCAACAACTCCTGCGAGACCATTGGAATGGTTTTGGTGGATATTTTGTGTTCACACACGTTCTTGTCCATTCGTCCCGATAAGGTTTTTTTTTCAAATAGAGCACCCTAAACAGATCTCTTTGGACATGCTTGATCGTGCGAATTCCGATCCCACATTAATGGAGAGCATTATAACTACCGATGAGACACGGGTTTATGGGCTTGACATGCATACAAGTCAGCAATCAACGGAATGGAAGGGAAAAAACGAGCCGAAAAAGAAAACCACGCCAAGACCGCTCTAAAATCAAGGTGATGCTCATTGTTTTTTTGAAAAACTACTGTGCCCAAAAACTTAATGAATTTAAACTGCCCGCGTCGAAGGATTTGGAGAATTATTTTTTTTTAGGTTGGTAGTACTGTCAGTCACATTTATGTAAAATTTCATGTCAAAATATTCATTAGTGTTTGAGATACGTGTCGTTTTGTGAGCTGCTAAAAGTGAGTTTTTCGTTTTTTGCGATGTCGAAATTTGTTGAGCAAAGAATTTGCATTAAATTTTGTTTACGGAATCAATTTTCTGCTGCGGATACGTTGAGGATGGTGCAGAAAGCCTTTGGTGATGAGGCTATGTCTAAAAAAAATGTTTACAAGTGGTATAGTGAGTTCCAAGCCGGCCGTGAACGTGTCGAAGACGAAGAGCGTCCAGGGCGACCATCAACCTCAACCGACGAAGCTCACGTTCAACAAATCAAAGATTTGGTGTTGAAAACCCGTCAATTAACAATTAGAGACCTTGCTGATGAAGTTGGCATATCGAAAGGCTCAGCCAATACCATTTTGAAGGATGTTTTGGGCCTCAAGCGCGTCAAATCTCGACTGGTACCGAAAACATTGAATTTTTTGGAAAAAAGACGTCGCCTTGAAGTGTGTGAAACCATGCTTTCCGACTACCAGGGTGTCATGAAATGCATTATAACTAGCGATGAGACTTGGATCTATGCTTACGACCCCGAAACAACCGATCAATCGAGCGAAAATCGTGCCAAAAGAGAGCCGAGACCAAAAAAATCGCGCCAAAGTCGCTCAAAAATCAAGGTCATGTTGACTGTTTTCTTCGATTATCGTGGTGTTGTGCATTATGAATTCCTTTCAACCGGTCAAACAGTCAACAAGGAATATTATTTGAACGTTATGTGTCGTTTGCGTAACGCTATCCGCCTAAAAAGGCCGGAATTGTGGAAAGACAATTCTTTGTTTTTACACCACGATAATGCACCATCCCATACTGTCCTCGTAATTCGTGATCATTTCGCCAAAAACTCAACCCATATCGTTCCGCTACCACCGTATTCACCTGATCTGGCGCCGTGCGACTTCTGGCTGTTCACCAAGCTCAAAAGACCGCTCCGGGGACACCATTTTTATACGATAGAGGAGATTCAAGCCGCAGCGAAGACGGAACTGAAGGCCATCCCGGAAAGTGACTAAACCAGTGTTTCGAAGATTGGAAATCCGTCATATGTCATTACATTGGATGGAGATTACTTTGAAGGGATGAAATGATTTGGAAGAATAAATAAAGAATTTTCAAAATAAATACAATGTCACCTTATTTTTGGGCATAGTAGTACGTGGTTTGGTGCGTCACGAATTTGTTTTAAAACGATATACAGTCAATAAGGAGTTATATTTGGTTGCATTGTGGATGATGATAATGTACTATCGTATCGAGCCACGATTCTGACCAAATATAAAGCCAAAACGCATTGGATACCATCGATCAAACACCGTATTCGCCAGATTTGACTCCGCCTGATTTTTTTCTTGTTCCTCAAAATGAAACTATCGCTCCGAGGAACCCGTTTTCAGTCGATCGAAGAGGTAAAACTAAATTCGCTGAAGGAGCTGAAGGCAATCCCAAAAAGGGCTTGTGAAAAGTATTTCCAAGACTGGTGGGCATTACTTTGAAGGCAGCAAAATAAATATTGATGAATAATAAAATATTTTGCCTTTTATTTCAAATTTCCGGATACTTTTTTGTCACAGTAAAGAAAATGCTATCACGAAATAGAAAACTCTTCACAAGGTTTTAAATTAATATCATTTAGCTATTATTAAATCTTGAACTGTTCTCATTGAATTTTCTAAAAATTGATATTTCAATTATTTTCTCATTGCCAAGGTGCTATATTTAGCAGAGGGTGGGTAATTTTAGTTTAAGTGCATAAGAAGAAAATTAATGAAAATATCCGCTTCCATAAGTTGTGTACACGTGTGTCTGTGGGTGTGTATTAGGAGCTTTCTCACGTCTCCGTTATTTTGATTTGATATTGTTAGCTTATTATTTCAGTATATCATTATGATTTCGGTGGTAAATAGTGATGGGAGGGGTATGCACAGGCGACTTTCTTCAAAATTTGCGTTCTAAGTCAACGTTGCTTATTGTCTTACTGTCTGGTTGACAGAGTTGCTTATGGCACAAGTGAGTGGTAAGAAGTATGTTTTGAGCTTGTAGTTGTTTGTGCTGCTCCACGCTGCCGTCATGCCCAACACCACTACACCACTACTTGTTGTGAACGTAACGGAAATGAGCAGGAACAATGGTTGCATAATTTTTCAAAACATAAACGACCGTCATGAAAAGTGCCAAGGCAGACTTGCCCCGTCCTTACCGTCATCTACTAAGGGTACCAATTTGTAGTTGCTTCTGCGGCAGTCGCATTGATGTACCATCATTGTGTTGACAACAAATTCGATTTTAGCACCAGCCGCCAGCAATTATAATAATATGCTTACTTATACAATATTTCAGATTAACTCCCACCAGTTTGTGGTTGTTGCCCTTGTGTGTTGTTGGTGTTGTTGCATCTGAAAATAATTTACATAATTTCATTTGCGTTGAATTGACACTTGCCTGAGCAGCCAAGTGACGACATGAAGAGCACACACACACACATACCGTTTTTAGAGTTCGAGCGGGGTTGAAGTGCTGTTTCGCGGCTTTCAAGAGGTTAAGTGCGTCATTGTTCGAGTTTATGGCATATTGATGGGCGTAACAGCAACTTTAAATTTCGACTGTGCAACGCTGGCAAGCTAAAAAGTTGAGGACACAATTATGTTGTTCTTATTCGGCGGGGTGCGGAAAAGCACTGAAAAATGATGTTTTTGATTTTGATTATGCAAATTTAAATGTTAAAACAAGGTGCTCGCCCTTCAAAAGAGCAGCATGTAGCTCACATGTCTGCGCTTTGGCGATGTAAATGCAAACGTGTGGGAGGTGTAGCATTTTGAAATAGAAAGTCGATTCTGCTGCCCATAAAAATGCATGCTTATGAACTCTGACTTGAAATACCGTAAGTTTTGTAAAATTTAAGAAATCTCCTGCACCTGGACATCAACGTAGATATAGCAGTGTTATCGATAACAATTAAATGTAGAAGCGTACCGGAGGGAGTAATTTCTTAAATAAATGTTTCAAATAGCCCAATATTGCACAATAACCCTGTTACAAACCGTTAAACGATACAGCTGACTGCTTCGGAAAGGTTTTTTTAATGCCTCGAACGAGGAGCTGCTACTACGCCAACTGTCAACTGTCGCAGTTATACTTCAGTATTTTAAACTCTTCTTTTCTGGTCAACTAAGCAATACTTTTTCGTCATTAATGCACTAAGCTCATAGGTATGCACGTTTAATTTCTTCAAATGACTGAAAACGGTTTCTGCGGAGCGGTTGTTCAATTTTGCTGAATAGCCAGATGTTCCACGGAGCTAAATGAGGCGAATACGCTGTTTGCGGCACGATGTTGGTTGACAATTTGCCGAAAAACTCACGAAGAATCAATGCAGTATGCGACAGTGTATTTTCGTGGTGCAAAAACCAACAGTTGTCGACCCATAATTCCGGCCTCTTTCTATGAATAGCTTCACGCAAATGACGCATAACACCTAAATAGTATTCCTTGTTGACAGTTTTCCCAGTCAGAAGGAATTCAGAGCGCCCCACAACGCCATAATCGAAGAAAACTGCCAACATGACCTATATTTTTAACCTGCTTTGACGTATTTTGTTCAGCTCCGACTAACCTAAAGCCACGATATTCGGCCGATTGATTGCAAGCATAGATCCAAGACTCATCGCCGGTAATAATAGTTCCATGACATCCTGGTTGTCGGAAAGCAGTGTTTCACAAACGTTAAAGCGACGCTGATTTTCGAAAAAATTTAGTGATTTTGGAACCAATTATGCTTTCACTTTTCTAAGGTTGAAATCATCTTTCAAAATGGCTTTCACTGATACTTCTGATATTCCAAAGATGCCATTAAAATAGCTGACTGCTAATCGTCTATTCTCAAGCAACAATTCCTTTATTTTGTTGGAGTGTTGATCAATAGTTCATGTTGATGTCCATCCTGAACGTGGTTTGTCGTCAACGCGTTCTCGAGCCTCTTTACTAATTAACAACACTTGCTCCAACATTCTGAACGTTTCCGCACTCAGAAATTTTATTCCGCACACGAAATTTATTGGAACTTCTTTGTTGAATAATTTCACTCATCGAAAAATGAATGCACTTTGTGAACTTGAGAAAAACAAACGTATATTAAACACTAATGATTATTTTGATGTGACATTGGTCACACATTTCAGAATGGAGCCAGAACAAGTTAAAAAGCAAATTAATTTGACGTTCTAATTCATAGCAGTTTCTGCGTAGCAACGTGATCGTAGACCAAGGACCGACTTCCGTCTCTGCTGTTGCCACTTCAAAGTTGGTTACAGTAGGTTACGATATGCATCAGAGTCAGACCGACTATCACCATCACGGGGAACATTTTACCAGATTCCCATAAACGTTCGTTTTTATTATATAAGCTAAATAGTTATCGCGGCTATTGGCTTTTATTCTTAATGCTATCCGGAATTCACTTGTAGTATGGGTTAACAGCTGAATCTTAAATTCAACGAGCTTGTCTTCAAATTATTTTGATTAATTGAAGTTGTTTAATGCAAAGGCCTTATTTTATTTACATACACTACAATTTCAAAAGAGCGCCATCTACTTATAAATTGCTTGTGCTATGCATCGGACAAATGAAAGATAGGTGTCGCTTCAAAGCAATTGTAACGAAGAAAAATTAATTTATTTTTAATTTTTACAAGTAATTTCTCCACTTATTATAAAACGTTGCGAGTGCGGAGTGTAATAAGACGTTCCAAGTATAAAATGCAATTTTTTTAATCAGTGATCTGTGATATTCGCTTCAAAATAATATGTATGCAGAAACCAACCGGAAACTTTCACTGTCGCTTTGAACTCAAACTGACAAAATTCTTGCAAACTCTACCCATTTCTCCCCTTTCTAACATCAACCTTTCTACAACAACCATCTTCATCTCACTTCAGCTCTCTAATATTTTATAAATTGTACTTGGAACAAATTGGGTTATATGTGTCTTCTCCAGATGTATTAATAATACGTTCTAGTAGTCAAAGTACCAACAAACACAGATTGTTAGCTCGAGTTGCTTCAAGAAATTCAGGAAACGCTTTGGCATTTAAATCTAGAAAGTACTTATAAAAATTGGAACATTATTGAGGCGCCTTCGGACAAATGTACTGGACACGCTAAACCCAAATTCCTAATTTATTTCAGTCGTAATGTCTTGGAAATATTTAATAGGATCAGCCTTGCTTTGTCTGATGGTGGCTCTACCAGCATGTTCCGTTGTTTGCTTTGTGATTTCTGACGTTATATGCCATTCTACTCGAACAGTTTATAATTTTTGCAATCGGAGTACGACGCAAGTTTCTACAAATTCTTTAAATATTTAGCTTGATTTAATAGCTCTTATGCACATAAACGTGAGAAATTATTGCAATGCCCTTGCTTGATAAAACTAAAAAATTATTTGAATAATTTATTTTAAAAGGTGTCATTCCTCTGTCCATGACTATCTCGTAGAAAAATAAAATAAATAAAACCATCAATTTTTTGTCTTCCGTGTAAAATATACGTTTTTATTATATATATAGATATATATTCTTTTTTGTAATTGCCCATAGAAATATTTTTATAAATGTATATATGTAATTATGTATATTAGAATTCTCAAGTAATAGAAATATTAAATGATTGTTAGTTTTTTTTTGCCGCATAATGCTCAGCAATTAGTGTAAGCTAAATATAAGAATAAGTAGAAAGATAAATGAAATGTTACTTGTAGAATCAAATATACCAACTAAGGTAGGATAATTATTAGCTTAACTCATTTTTAAATAAGAGTTGTCAATATTCACACCTAATTAGTTGTTTTGTAAAGTATGAAGTGCACCTAAAGCGAGCTTCAGCTGTTGCACCTATTAATATAATAGAAAAGGAATTCAAGCGTTTACTGCAAAATAGCTCAAATTTGAGGATATTGGGCATCCAAAGTAAAATGTCAGTCATCAATTTGTAATTCATCATATTTGTGTATACATATGTGTTGGTTTCCATTTAATATAGTCTGAAATTAATTTACCTGCCATCGCTTTCAGTTTGATAAGTAATTTCATAAGGAACATTTTTAAATATATAAGTTACTGAGCCATTCGAGGCCACATATGTTATCAGGCACTTTAGTGTTTTCGAAACAAAAAAGTAGCTGTATATTATCCACTCAACAATTTCTGCAAATTTCATAATAATTTTTGCTCTACCAACTTAATAGACATTTAGCAATCAGCTAAATTGTGATTCATAATCTTTCGTAATCTTAGCGCAATTTAGAACAACTTTACTTCTTTGGAATATGCCGCAGTGTTTTGTGCTCACAACATTGTGATGCATCTAAATTGACGAACTCCATACAGTATAATCATTCGAATGATTTCAACATTCAGAATAACGACGGAATTTGTGACACCAATACACTAATCCATTTCTAGTAATGGTTTGCCAAAACGCTTTTTGCAGTTTCACGTTCTCCTTCCAATTACCTTTAAAATCTAAATAATTTAATTGCCTTCACCTCTAAATTAAGTGTTCTACCATCCCCACTCCATCCCAATTATTCCACTTTGCATCTTATTAGGTATCGATTTTATCTAAACAATAAAAATAATTCTATTGCAATTGGAAATTTGATTGGGTTTGTAATATCCCCAACAATATGAACCAATTCCGTGTGCATCGGATACCTTCTTAAACGGTAAGCTGTCAACTTGAGCAGCAGGAGGGCCATATTATGACTCGCCACGTTAGTTTCTACCCTAGCCTAAGGAGCAACCGATAGCAAGTATCTCAAATCGGTGGTGGACCGCGTATGTAGCGCAATTGAGGCGTAAAACTCATTGATAAATTGTTGAGGTTGTCACAACAGTTGGGCTGCATCAAACAAGCGGCGCATAGGAAGGTTATTAGTGCCAATTGCATGGGCACGGCTGCTTTTGCAATGCGCCAAGCCCAACTATTATGCGGTAGCTTGTCATTCTTTTTGTCTGCTGTGTCCAAATCAAATTCCAAATCCGGATCATCAGCGGGGTCACCAGAGTCCGGAGCAGCGGCAGACAAATATCTACGAACTTCGGTGGCATCCGAAGCGTTGTTGGTGTTGCTGTCATTGTTGTTATCCAAATTGTTATCTGAGCCTGAAGGTCGTTTGTTCTGCCTTTTCTGTCGGCCATTTCTTGTTGATACTGCTTTACTTAGCATAGCGGCGCTATTCTGGTCATGAGTTGGACTTCCTCTTTTGCTAAAGGCATTGCCATTAGATTTAACGCTCTCAGTGCCTTTAACGCCAATTTCAGTTACAGGTACGAGTAGTTGTTGAGCATCGGTTTTCTGCAATTGCTGTTGCATTTTCTTATTTTGGTGCGAGGCAGCTGTGCGCACAATCAAATCACGGCAAGTATTTTGCAAATTCTTGAGTTCCGCTTCAGCTGATTCCATGCGCACTGCAATAGATTTCATTGCTTCACTACCAGGTGCTAGAGCCTGTTCAAGTTGCTTTACTAAGCGTCGTAATACGCCGAGTCGGCGCTCACGCTCAGACAAGCCGCCATCCGAAGTTGCACCACCGTCCGAAATGCCGGAATCCGAAAGTGAACCATTTGAAGCAGTGAATTTTGCGATATGTAATATGTGATTAGGGTCCAAATGTTCCCGCACTGCAGTCAGCTGCAAAATGATGTATTCCAAATGAGTGACTTTGAAGAGCATAGTGTAATAACCGCGGATATTTACCTGTTCCTCGCTAACATTTACACGCTCCGAAAGTAATTTAGCAACGACTTTTACATTCTGTGCGAGCTCCACTGGTGTTGTTTGACCTTTATCTAGAGCGCCCTCCAAACCTTTCAGTGTGCCACGATCATGACCGAGCGCTTGCTGAAATTCGTACAGACCACTTTCCAACTGGCGCCAAGCCAGCAACGAGTTGGTAAGTGTCTCCAATTGTGTGTTTATTCTGTGGAAAGAGAAACGTAAATTTTTTTTTATTGACTGAAACCAAAACCAACCGAAACATTTTATTACCTTGCGTCAGCATCATCCCATGCACTGTACATTCCACTCACTTCGTTCTTGAGATGTTTATGGAATTCGTTTTCCGAGTTTATTAATGTTTGTATGTCCAAAACTTTTGCATTGTTACCAACAGTGCTGGTACCAATCGAAGCGGACTGTTTCTTTGTAGCGTCATTTATATTTGTAGTCACTGTATCCGTTTCCCCTTGGGTTAGGGTTACAAGTGCTGAACACTTTGTAATCTCTCCTTCAGTAACACTGGGCATGGTGTGGCTACTAAGCGATTCAACATCGACTTTTCCAGCATCTTTCAATTGCTCCGCTGCTATGGCATTCTGCAAGCGTCTCTCTTGGCGTGTTAACCAACTGTGCACACTGGCGTTAAGCCGTAGCATATTTGTGCGGTAATTTTGCAGTTCGGTTTTCTCATTCTACAAGACAGTTAAGACGTTAAATCAAGCACAAGTTATAAGCGAGCGGAAAAACTCATCTGCTTACCTTTAAAGCCTCGATGGCGACTTGTATTTGTGGCTCGGTATCCAGCAGCTCAAATGTGCCACTATCACCCAATTTGCTAAGCGCGTGCTTAAGTATGATCATCTCTTCCTGCATCTTACGAGCAGAGGCAGCATTTTCACTCCAGTTCAACAGATCCTCCCAAGCCGCTAGTAAATCTGAAATTAAAGTGCATTGTAGCTGGGTGAATGAAACGAATCGGATGTGAGTAGGTAAGTAACTACAAAATCAACGAACCAATGCCGAGTTAATTAAGTTCAACGGTTCCCTCAAACGGAACGTTTACGCACGAATTACGCTAACCACCTGACCGTGCCCCGTTTGCTATTCACTACATTGCTTCAATTGAAAATATGACGGTGCATTTTTAAACCGGCAATCAACTTAAATACTATAGTATTTGCACTTACATCTCCAAATTAAAAAAAAAAAATGGATGTATAGGTGCATACGAGTACGTAAATATTTATTTAAAACATGAACGGAATGCAATTTATGCGATTTTGTGAAAATTTCGAATGTCATACGCCTTATCAACGATGTTTTGGGTCCAAATATTTAATAACACATGAATTTATTACTCATATGAAGCTCTTCGTTATCACAAACGTTTAATGAGCCGAACATTCATGCTTTTATAAAATTATTTTGTAATTTGAAGTTTTTTCTGGCATATATTCACAGTAATAAACTGTAATTGCCCATTTTATGTGTAAAAGCTGATTGATAAACAATCTCTGTGCAAAATACACACATATCACTACTTCGTATGATTATCGAGCGCGAAGTTGAAATCGTACAAGCGACCGCACCTTGTGAAGCTCAACAGCGTACTAGTCGTCCGTGCTTCAGATGCACTTAAATTGAGTAGGTTGTTGCTGAAAGGCATCCAACATAAAGCAAGCAAGCAACCGAAATGCAATCAAGTTCGGTGCGCTGGAGCAAGTAATGAGTCAGAACTCAACAAGCCAAACCGGCGATTTGCATGATTAAATGCGCCACTACCAGAGTTTTCTGCGCAACACAAGGCCACAGCCACAATTCAAGTTCGATACTTATATGCATTTGAGCGCAGTTACCTGCTGCTGATGCATGAAATTATAAGTAGAAGTGGTGTAGTGAAGCTACTGATTTGTTTATATATTTACGCAAAGGTTGTGTTGGTATTTTTGGTGTTGGCTACTATTCAAACCTACATACATACATATCTGCATACAATGTATGGGTTTGTTACAGAAAATTCTAGTTGAGACCTAAAATAAGTTTTCCTATTTATGGTAAAAAGCGTAAAGAGATGAAGGTGCACAAATAATGTTGTTTGGCACACAGGAGCCGAACCAATTGATTTTTTTTTTCAATAATTTTTCTCCGTTCCCACGACAGTCAGGTCTACGTAACCGGAACGGAACCGATATTTTAACCGGCCAAGGACTGTCAACTCAACAACATCAACAACATTTTTTTTTTCTTTATAAAAAAGTTCCCGAATAGTTTCCGAAAATGGAGCTATGGTCGATGTCACTGGCTTTCATAAATTACGGACACACAAATTCGTTTTAAATTAATTTATTTATTGGACTTCATCTGATTCAAACGAAAAATGACTAATAAGCAATAAGCTTAAGCAATGACAAATATTATTATTTGGCTGTTTTGACATCAGCACATATTTTTAAACATCGCATTGTGGCTTACGAAA
The DNA here is from genome assembly GCA_027475135.1 of Bactrocera correcta. Taxonomy (NCBI): domain Eukaryota; kingdom Metazoa; phylum Arthropoda; class Insecta; order Diptera; family Tephritidae; genus Bactrocera; species Bactrocera correcta. Next base: position 153,997,005 of record CM050325.1, read on the forward strand.
TTTCATAAAAACAACTGTTCTGAGCTTCGCTAAATAAAATGGGATGTGAGCAGCAATTACCCGGTCCGCACGCTTGCATATTGTACCATATAAGCTAGCTTTGGAAAAAAGTCGAACAGAAAACTTGCTGGAAATGCGACGTATTTGTTTTGTTTATCACAAGTCAATGCACTTTCAGTAAATATTATATATGGAGAGTAAGCATTTATGTATATCCATATCCACATGCATATTTATACAAATGTATGTATGTAAGCAACTAGTTTAACTTAGTATCTGTCGTGAAGCTACTAACCCGTATAAGTATGTGCATGTGTACACATAGTAAGCAAACGTGACCGCGTCACAGATTCCTCATGAATATGCAATTTCATTCATATGAAGGTGCTAGTGCTGCTGACCACTTTTAGGCTACGACGGAAACACTCCGCAAATTATATGAAATACAGTTGATAATTTACAAATTCCAGTTATAGCGCCGGCGTAATGTATGAGTGAGTGTCATGACGACTAGAAAAATGTTGTTCGAAAAAGGGCGCCTTTGGTACTAAAACCGCATTGCCGCCTATGAGCGGCCGTTTTAGCATTTAATTATGCCAATATTGAGGCTTTTAGTTGAATATACATTATTATGGCGGGCAACAGAACAACTTGAACTGTGATTTAATTTTTTGTTGCCATGGCACAAGCAAAGACCGGTTTATGTGAGTAGCAAGAGATAAGGCCAACACATAAATACATATTTATTTATGTACATATGTACGAGTACACATGCATATGTACATACATATGTACGCAAGCTTTTGATATCAAACAGTCTTAATGGCACTTAAATTCGTATATGGTATTAATTGTTTTGAGATTGTTTTAGGCTCTTCAAATCAAAGTGGGTCACAAATTAGAAACAATTGGTAAGCCATTGTAAACAATTTAGAAGATGCAACACAGCTTCTAACAAACAGTAAGCGCACATGTTGTGATTTCCTTCCATGCTGATTGACACTTATACGTAAAGGGTGTCCCAAAATTAACACAAGTTTTTAATTTGTCGCAATTTTTTTAGAAAAGAAAAACGTGTGTACATTATTGAAAGTTATTTCAAAAATAATGAAACCTTGGCTCATTGTTTGGTGTCGATATTTGGCTGAATGCCTTAATTAGAGCATACTTTTTTGAAAATGAGGTATTTCAGAACCATTACATTTCTTTTTATGGTTTTTTCTTTTAAATCACAGGGCAATGGCGTCAAGCCTACAATGACGTCGACTTTAAAGGAGTAGATGCAACGTTCCATCAATGAAATTCAGCCACATTTAAGCAAAATAGTCTTCGAAAACGCCGACAAACCAGTGCGTATGTGTGTGGAAAGCCATGGAGGCACCAGGCAACTATCCTATGTACTTTATGATTCATTAAATGAATTAAAAACGAAAGACTAATACTTTGTTTTTTTTTTTTAATTCTAAAAAACTACAAAAAAAAAACTAAAAACTTTGATTTCTATTTAATTCTAATCGCGCGTTTATTTCGGCACACCCTTTATATGCAGTTATTACTATACGAACTTAAATTAATGTGTTCATTTGTTTATATTTGACGGTAAATAGCAGAATAAGTTGTACCTTGTTCTGAAGAGGATCGTGATACCGATGACGATGAACTCGCTGAGAGCATTTCAGAAATGTCTGTTTGTACTGCGACGCTGACTTTCATTTTCAATGACCTTCAGATGTATGTGCATAGGGTTGTGTTCCATATATACATAGGGTGTTATTTACACAAAATTCTCCACTTAAAAGCGTTTATGATGATTACTGCCACTATTTATATACATATATACATACATACATACATATGGATGTAAAAACTTTTATTTGATTGCGTTTGAATTGAGCAAGCTTATTAATTAGTTTCGTGTACAAAAAGGGGTGCTAGACTTTGTTGCGGTGAAATTGAGGCATTCGCACTTGAATATAGTCCAGCTGTCTGCATTCATTCAATTATTTTTCAAGTGGATTCGTAAGTAAACTACTTAAGGTGAACTCGTCGTCTTTTAAGCGCTTTTTGAATTTGCTTATTAGCGTACCAAAAATATTTGGTTACAACTTTGTGTGTTAGAATGATCGTTTCATCCATTTATTTCGCACATGGTGAGCATTTGTTTACTATTGATATTACGGTAGTCATCTTTGGGTGGCAAATTGTACACACATACATATGAACATATGAGTATGAAGTATTTTTTGGTGGCGTTTGACGTCGCCCTTTCGTAGTTTCCCTTAGCAGCTCATATAAAACGCTGAGAATCACCCTCTCAATGATTATGCGCCGTTAAATTGTCTTGTGTCACTACACTAACAATACATCGCTGATGTCACGACGATATTTTCTAAATCTTATAATAATTTAATTTGTTTTTGCTTCAGGTACGAAACTATATCACAGATGTTTTTATTGCTGTAAACTGAGATTCTGCACTTTTGCCAAGGAAAAAAGTTAACCGCCTAATGACCTAATTTATCAACATTTCTGCTACTGTCCAAATAAACCGTTTAATACGATGTTTGCGAGACACGACACTCAACCACTTTGCTTTCGCGAGGAGCACACACTGACGGAATTGTGGCGCATAACCCCCAGTGTTTCTATATTGTACACACTTCTCAACGAATTCAGTTACTCACTCAGCACAGCTGTTGTGTAGCAGTTGTTCCCAAACATGTTGAGAAATGTAAACACCAGCACTGAAGTGGAAAAACATAAAAGAACCAACTATTTGACATTCGGCTTGGAGCAAAGAAACCACTTAACTCCAACCGATTGAAAAATAAAATGTGAAATTAACATAAAAGAAAAAGTTGGAAAAAAGTTATGGCAAATTTGCTAAAGGGCAGCACATACATCGTACTACTCTACCACATATTTACATATACATATGAATAACAACTGCCCTTGAACTAAACAACACACAACATAAGCTTAGAGCGTAAACAGAGAGAACAGAGAAGTGCTATTTAACATTTCCACGCAAACATAACAGCGAAAGCTAAAAACGCTACAGTGAAATAGCATGAGAGCGATAGCGAGCGATAAATTTGCTATTATATTAGAGCATGAGATTTTCTCTCGAGCTTTTCCTATGCTGTGGCCAAGAAACATACTTCCACACTACAGTAGATTTCTCTTGATGCTATATATTTCGCACTTGTCATGCTTTCCTTTGCTCTCTGAGTTATTGGGCACGTACATTCATACATATGCACATAAACAATACCGACTACCCAAGTACGGGTTGGACGGACATTAAGGCATTGGGGTGGAACGTAAACAAAGGTGCATAAGTATGTATGTATGTATGTAAATGAAAATTCAGTTGGCCAAAAAAGTGCTGCGTAAAAAAGTTTTTCGAAGAAGAACCGCGTTAAAAACATTTCATATCTTATTTTCGTGATCGTTTAATTTAATGTTTGAAAGCTTTATTTTATTAATTTAGCAAACTGAGCTCTTAACAAATCCTCTAACAATAATAACGGGTGATCCAAGTAGAGGTATTTATTTTAATAGTCTATTTTGACAGATCACGCGTGAGTCGTGTCAATGACATAACATGCATTAATGTATAATATTCGACCGAACAAACCACGCCCAGCTTACGCATTTTACGTCGAGATCTTAAAGTCGCTATGGACTTTTGAAAAGTTCCAAGAAGATCTGATGTTTTCAAGCCAATGTTCAGCGATGAGAAACATTTCTGACTGAATGAGTTTTTAAATCGAAATTGCCGCATTTGGTACGAAGAGCAACCTGAAGAGGTTCAAGAGCTGCCATTTCATCCAGAAAAACAACGGTTTGGTGTGGTTTGTGGGACGGTGGAACCACCCTTCAAACATGATGCTGAAATCGAAGCTTGTGATCTCGACATTTGGTTTTCACAAAATGGCGCTACTTCCAATACATCGCATCAATCAATCTTCAAAACCTCATGACTTTTTCCTGTGGGGATATGTAAAGTCTAAAATTTATGCAGACAATACGGCTTTAGTTAAGGCGTTGGAACAAAACATCACGTGTGTTATTCGCCAGTTACCAGTCGAAATGCTCGAACGAGTCATCGAAAATTGGACTCAACACATGGACCATCATTTGAAAGAAATCAGCATAAAAAAATATATGCTAAACAATCTTTCCAATAAAAATAAACATTCGACATTAAAATTGAAGTTTCTGTGATTTTTCTTTAAAAAAAGTAGGGAACCTCGAAATGAATCACCCTTTATAATAGTGTGAATGTGCTAAATGTGTGGAACAGAATAATTCTAGAAATTCTTTTATAAATATATGTATACGAGCAAATGATTTCAAAAAAAATAATTGATAGTATTGAAGCAATTCTAATTGTTTGCAGCCGTTGCTGCTTCCTGTTGGTATATAATCTAACTATGTATGTACATATCTCTGCGAAGTTGAGATAGTTGCACGAGCTTCTGCTACCATTTGTGAGGAATGTAATTTGACAAATGGTAGAGCCTACAGTCTAAACCAACACCAAACGGTCATAAATTCCATGACAAACTTTTCATGGTTGAAAAATACTAGAAAGTGTGCCACTGTCTGCAAAGGGCAGTGCTATAAGCAAATAGTTTGACATTAAGCCGCGAAGGCCGCACAATGCTCTTTTAAATATGTACCATATACTATGTGTACATGTATACATGTATATATGTACACATAGTATGTAACCATAACGGTGTAAAATATAATATCATCTGAGGCACAAATTGTACACATACAGTTAAAATATTAAAGAGTGTTAGTAACCACAATTTTACATTTTAACTAATTAAAAAAGTTTTTAATTCAACAAAAATTAAATTACAAGTGTGAGCCCTTTACCTGTACTATAAGTTCTTTAGTTAGTTTTAGTAATGTAATTTAGTAATGAGAATAGTGATGACAGTGAGAAATTAAGTGGAAAATGAGCTAATTCACAAGTTGAACATTTGACAAAACACATGAAGAATGAAACAAGCACTACTTTTACTAAGTGTATTAAATTAACGCGTACAAAAAAGCAAAACGATAAAATGGCAAAACTACGAAAAATCAAACGCGTGTATTTATAAGTTTAAGAAATACATAGGCAATCTTTATTGGTAAAAAATCAAATAAAATTATAGAGAAAATAATAAATTCGTAATATGCTTGTCAAATGCATAAGAATACACTTGTTTTTGTAAAACTATGTTAGCTCTTTCTCAAAACTTCAATTATTCAGAAATATTGCAAAAATACCGCTTATTCAAACTTATAGATAGGTATGCTTGTATGTGCATAAGTGTGTGTACTTATAAAAGTATGGGAATGTAAAATAATACATTTATGAAGTTTTCAAAACAAAAGGTCGCAATGTATTCACAAAGTTTAAAGCTTCAGTTGTATGATATCCTTTCTGCTTTGCATTATTTAGAAGAATCTTTTGAAGAATGGTATGCTGCAGTTCACCATCGAGTATAAGCTCTTTAGTGTGTTTACAAGAAAACGGTATAGAGTAAAGTACATCAACATATTACTAACGTCCAACAAAAAGTCTATTGTTCGCGCTACGAAACGGGTAATGGGCGCACACTTGCAATCGAGGTGAATACAAAGAGCCAACTCACCTTTTGTCTGGCCGGCACACTGTGCAGACAGCACTGTGCCAGGCGGACCACGTAGTACGGCTTCCAGACACCGTATGTTGTCACGGCAAGTGCTAATAATCTCCGTCTGAAATTGCCAAAATAAAAGCGATTTAGTTTCACTATTAGCTCATCACGAGACCGTTATCAGGTGGTTATTGCAACTTACATAATCCTCTGGACGCAGTAGGTGACAGCGTATCTTTAAGGCTTCCGTGTCTTCCAAACGATTTCTGCTTTGCTGTAGTAAATTACGCATCTCCTTTTCATCGTCGGAGTCATCACAACTGGACGAAGAAGTGGCCGGTATGACTTTGATGCTTTTATCAAGGTTGCGCGATGAGCGACGTCGATCGTCAATTTTGCGCCGTCGAGTTGATGTGTCGCTTTCCGAGGTGCGACGCAACGACTGCGCCGATTGACTCATACCAAACTCCAATTTTCGACCAGTAGAATCAGATTTTCTTTGCTGATTGGCTTTCTCAAAACCGATCCTGGGTGTAATTGCGTTAACTGAAGATGATGTCGATATGGCGGGAGTACGCGTATTTTGTACATCAGTTGAATCTTAACAAATATATATGCAACAAGTGAGTTTTGCTAATTTGTTAAACCGAGTTGTTGAGCTTACCTTGACATGATTTGCGACGAACCTCTAATGTTTTACGTCTTCGCTCGTATTCCAAGTCAAGTGCACGGCGACGTCTGGCGTGGTCTACACTGTTAGCAATTGTATCTTGCGTGATCGCTTTCGTGTCTGCTTGTTGCAACGAGTCCATACGTGGTGGCGACAACGAATCCAAATTGTTGGCAGCAGACAGCGACGAACAGCAATCTGACTGCGAATCGATGAAATTTCTGGGAGAGAAAAGTTTATTTATAGTTGGTTGTCATATTAGCGAACAACTATGTAATATATGTATATTATTAATCCCAGTGGGAAAATTATGGTATTAAAATTTTTTTCTAATTTTTTTAAATTTTTCACTAAACTAGTATTCTAAGCACTACCAAAATAGTTGTCTGTGTTTTTACCTGTAGTCATCTCCGAATTCCATAAGTTTCCTGGCTGCATCCGAATCGAAGCCTTCGGAATAATTTTCGGAATTATACTTTTCTTGATAATTATCCCAAGCTGTCTCTGAAAAACTGCTATGGTGATCTTCAGTGCCAGTGGTGTATTCTGTATTCAATAGAAGGACCAAAATTAATTTCAGTCTTACACGACTTGTATTCTAATTAACAACGAAAGTGCATAGCATAAGTTTAATATGTTTGAAAAGTATCCAGAAACCAAAGTCATCAAGATCAGACACGTATTCATTGCGCCGTTTAACGCCAAAGATTTGGAAAAAGTTTTCAAAGTTATGAATTTGCAAAGGTTTAGCATTTGTAAAGACAACATAGACTTCAAAACTATTTTTAAAACTGAATAAGAGTCAATTAGAAACATTTTAACTGAGCATAAGTCACAGATCGAACTTAAATCACGATGTTTGCTGGATAGAATATATATATGCGTTTGTATAAGAATACAACCACATGATTAGCACAAATGTTGCCCGCCAATCGCAAATCCATCGACATGGATCTACGATTTGTATAAGTCAACTGTAAATGTACAACTAAGTGGCTGATTAATTGGAATTATTTATATACAAATACACTTTTCTAATTTCTACAGGTTGTGTAGATACCTCGCTGTTTTTGCGGCACTGGTGTGGCAGCTTAAAACACGAAAAAACATTGCAGTGTGAAAAAGAGTTGACGACATAAGCAAGAAGTGTGTGCAAATAAAACTATTCTTATAAAAATTGCAGTGCAACATAACAAAAATAAAATCACAGCGATTTTGCATGTACTAACCTCCCTGCTGCTCTTCTTCGTCATCATTCATATAAGTGGCTAAAGCGGCTAACGAACCCAAACGCTTCTCGTTGCGCATATATGCCGTAGTGTAGGAGCCCACTCGAAAATTGGGTTTCATCAACGGAACACCCTCGCCCATATCTTTCTGTGATTGCGGTATAGCGTGCTGTTTGGACTCTTCCAAGGTGTATTGTGCGGCATTCTTATTGCTACCAGTTGCAACTTCATTGAGATTTGCGTTTCCATTACCACGTTGTAGGCACAATAGCGCGCTTGTTATTTCGCGTATTTGTTGCGTAGACATGGACTCACAAGACTTCATGAGCAGCGTTTGGGTGAGCCGAGGCATCTCGGCGGTGTCCTCTGAGCCAGAGTCTGGGCTTTTCTTAAGCACCGAGTGTGTATTTGTTGCGACAACGCCCAAATTACCAGAGGTTGACATTTTCTTCTTACGAGTTTTACGGCGTTTCAAAGAACCCTTGCTATTGCTCGCTTTTACTTGGTTGACATTTATCGTTGATGAGGAAGAGACACGTTGCCGACCAGGAGACAGAGAGTCCAGTGCTGACTCGCTGATAGAGTGAGTAGCAAGACCAGTTTGTGTATTTCCCACAACAGGCACAATCGTCTCTGTTGGTACTGTTTCAGTAGTCAGTTGCGACAGGCATGATACGGACCATGGCCGTTCTGACTTACGTCGTGACTGGGAGCGTTTCACGATTTTTACATTTAAGCTCTGGTTGCTACTGCCGTAACCCAGTACTGTCGCTGAACTGACAATGGGCTCAGCAGAACTTGCAAAGCATTCGGTAGAGTTGCCACCGAAGGAATTTGTGCTTGTCTGCATGCACGTAGCTATTGATTCTGTAAGCCCTTCTGAAGTATCTGAACCATGGTGCGGAACCGAATCTGTTTCCGAAGCTTCACCCGACGCTTCACAATCGTCGCCCGCTTTGGACTTTGCACCACTTTGTAATTCCTCGTTGGGATTTCTATGACTCTGGACGGTAGTCGATGATGTTGGCTGATGCTCCAGCCACTCCTTTCGATACGCCAAAGAGAATAAATTTCAATGAGCAAAAGGACTACATATGTATGTAAATTGCGACAACACTTACTTGCACACGTTGCTTGATTGGGCCCGGCATGGCGATCTCTCGTTTCTTCACCGTTGACGACAATTTGATGACGGAATGCTTTTGCTTCTGTTTATTAGGCGTCTTTAGTGCTTCGACATCACGTACTAAATGTTCTGCTTCAAGTACCAGCTGTTTGATTGATTCATGCGAGAGTTTACTCTGAAATTCAAAAAAAAAAAAAAACGCACACATGACAAATGAGCCGGCAATAAAGCAAAGTAACTTCACGATAAGCGAGAAGTGCACATAAAATATTATCACAACGAATCAGCATGTGAAACGGAGTAACTGATAGAGCAATTGAGTATTATAAATAAGAAATGCACACAGAAAGGCCTGAGCACACATGAGTATCGAAGCGACGAGTACGAGCTCAACTTCTGCCGCTACAACAACAACAACAACAGCTCAACTTATTTACTGGAGAGCGGAGGAGCACACTGCGGTATCGAATGTCTTATCGCCTGTTGGAATGCTTCTTCTAAGAAAAGTGAACCGAATCATCACGAGTCAAAGTTGTTAACTAATGAACGCACACATTCGAACATCTCTCATATTATTTTCATTGCATTTTAACTCTTTATTTGTCAGCGCATGCAGTAAAAATATATATTCTAGCACTAGATATACGTACACATATGTATATGTATGTTTATGCGGTGTAGACAGTGGTGGGCAGAACATATGCAAGTAAAACATTATTTTAAAAAAGTATAACATATATATTTATATATTGAAATAAATTTTGCAAACTGTTTATCGAACATGAAATTATTATAACTTGGTATTTTTATTTTTTATGTTTTTATACAAAACAAAAATCACTTATAAAATAAATAAATATTCCATTTTAATTTCAACTCTTAAATTACGTGGACAAAACAAATGCAACTCTGAGTTTGAGTTCATCTAACAACACTATTAAAGTGGTATTTTTCCGTTATTCTTGTGCTTCCACATTGGAAATAAGTCAAAATCGTTAGTTTTTGTAAATGAATTCTCGTGTTAATTCGGTCAAAGCAACGTGGTTTTTGTTTTATTGAAAACGGCAAGAGACAAATTTGAAATTGAACTTCGGAGGAAGAAAGAAATGGCACAAAAAAAGCCACAAAATATAATAAGCACAACTCTACGAATAATAAAAAAATTCATTACAATAAAAAAAAGTTTCTGTTATTCCCCAAAGCCGTCGCGTTCTCGAGCCAAAGGACTAGCGAAAAAAACCTTGAAATTGTCACATCACAAATAATTAATTATTTAGATTTTCAAATATCCACAAGAAGTGTGCGTGGGCACCTCTTAAAAGCTTCACTAAGAGGTGCTCGTCCCGCATCCAAACCGATAGTTTCTGTAAAAACCAGAGCCAGGCGTTTGAAATTCGCTAAAGAGCATCTAAGTTGGCCAATTAGTAAATGGAAAACAGTGCTATTCCCTGATTATGTTTAACTTAATAGCCGGTAATGGAATGTCTTATTCGCGAAGTTCAGTAAATAAAAGATATGAGCCTCGTTACTGCAAGAAAACAGTTAAGCATTCTTCATTGCAACCGATTCTACGCCCCAGAATCGACCCGGCCAACGGCAGTTGTTTCGAATACCTAACGCCGTTTAGATCGGCATTACTTTTCTAATAACGGAATTCTGCCATTATATAAGATTAATGGAATTATGAATCAATACGACTAAAAATGTATTTTCAGAAATACATTTTTAATGAGAAATACCCTTGAACTTGGTCTTCCAACAGTACAATGACCCTAAGCACACGGCTTAATGTGATGTCAAGGCATAGTTTAAAGCAAACAACGTTAATACTATAGAATAGTCGCCACAGTCACCAGATCTTAACTCTATTGAGAACTTGTCAGAGCTGTTTAACAGGCGCATAGTTAGAACTAACCTCGAAAATTGCGTTGAACTTTTTAATAGACTTCCAGAAGCTTGGCAATCGATTCTGATGAAAATTATAGATAATTTAATTGCTTCAATGCCGAGAAGATGTGCGGAAGTGGTGAAAAGCTATGAATTTGCAACAAAGCATTTAGTAAAACATATTTTTCGCCATTGTTGCAATGTTACAACACTGTATATTATATATCATCACCTAAAATATCAAACAACGTATCATCAAAAAAAAAAAAACGAAATTGGGTTTTTTATTGCTTATGATTCACCACAACATATAACATGTATGTATGTTTTACAAAATTTTCAGCTGCCGCTGTCAGATATAACCGATATCTAACCATTTTATAGCCAAAACACAAATTTTGTTGCGATCTGAGTGGTTTCTATTATATCGTTTTTGTTTCGCCTGTAAACTTATGAAAAGTGATGTTGCGTTATTTTGCATTTTAGGTGACGATGTGTACATATGCACATATCCATATATGCATATAATTAGTGTAAAATAATCGAAGTAGCATGTTTTATTCAAAATAATTAGAGCGCGAAAAGTAACTAACATTTAATTTCCAAAACACAAAGGTCAGCCGTTAAGCAAGCGTTCGCATTGCGAAACCAACCGACAATTGCCCTGTGTTCTCGTGCCCATTCTAATACGCCTCAGTAAATTAGACTTAACGTTCACTTAGTATGTTGTATATGCATAAGCACATCCAAGTGGATACGTGCGTATGTATGAAAGTGGGTTTGCACATATGTACATATGTATGTCAGCATTTCGATATTTAACGTTAATGTTTGAATCACTGAAATTGTATTTCTTTTTTCATTTCTACTGGCAATAGGGTACACCAGAAATAGGGCGTAAACGAATTATGCAACCCAAATTAGAATATTTTATGTACCAAGTATGGGTCTGAGATCAAACACAGAAACAAACGACAGTCAAGCACATACTCATTTGCAGTTTGTGGATATCACGTGGACACAAGAAGCTGACATACGCAAGTTGATGCTACTAAAGCCCACTCGTACACGCACTTTGGCTGACTGGGTATTGTTTAGAGACACCAGTTGATGTCCACATATTTCTATTCATTACATATGTATGTATGTATATAAGTGTAAAGGTGTATATATTTCATTGCTTGTCCACACCACAAATTAGACACCAAGCCACACACACACACACATGCACTTGCACAGGATTACAAAGCAGCGCAATTGTAATATTTAATTGCAACTCGCAGTGTGTGTGTGTGTTTGTGTGAATATTACATTTTAGTAGCAGCCTGTATTTGCTGCTGTCCGCGCTGCAATTCGTAGTCGCTAATGAATCCATTTGCACAAATACAACTCCAACAAGCGTATAAAGTGACTAAACCAGCGCTACTTGAATGCTGGTGAGGCGACGACAATAAACGGAAACAATTATTCAAAAGCGAATGAAAATTTGAAAATGGTCAAAGCAGTAATAGCTGGTGCTGGCCACTCCGACGGCGAAGGCCACAACAAGCAAAATTGATAAATCAGTAACAACAGGGAAAATGCTGCGCAAGTTATTAGTAAGAGCGCCGCCAATGATCAATACGGAAACAAAAGAAAGGAAGCGAAACGCTAGCAGCCAGCCAAAGTAAATGTGGCGATTGGACGATTGGGCGGTTGAGATAATTGATTACAATTATTACTCAAGTCATTGGACATACATACATACTTGGGACTTAGGAACACAATCAGCAATTAAAACTCCAAACATTGTAGTTTTCAAGCAAAAAATAACGAAACAGGAGAATGCACACGCAAATTGCGATTTGACATTTGCGATCTGTGATTTTTCTTTGCCAATGGAAATTGCCAGGTTTTAGGCATTCACCGCACTAAACTATTTGCACATATTCATATATGTACATACATACAGGTAGGTATAGTATATAAATGTGAAAAGCGCAAACTCTAAAAATCCAAATTTTACAGGTTCAACCGTTGTGATCCACGAAGATTGCTGTGGTCAGCCTTGGCGCTGACAGCAAAAGTTTCTCATTTGCTTTGAGATTTTGAATACAATAATTGTCTGCCAATATGGCGCTTTTGGCATTGTATACCAATTAATAATTGTACATATGTATGTCTCTATTTGTATTTATATATGGTAAATTGTACCTGTGTATGCAAGGATGCTAACAGTTCGTGAACGTTAACGTTCGACAGCAAAAATATGGAAACTCTGATCTTGTGATTAGTTGTCTCACTTAAGTGGGCTGGCGCACGCAAATTCAATCGAAACCGAAACTAAAATCGAAATCCAAATCGAGCCACTCGACAAACTTTGAATGGCTAAGAAACATGCATTTGTGATTTATCGCACGTCCGTTTTAAAATAATTGGCACAACAATTTTTTTTGTTGCTTTCTGTTTTGCACTTGCAAATTTTATTTACACAAAGTATTAATGTTTATCAAATATTATACTACACTACTCTGGCACTTTTGATTTTCCCTTCTGCTTAATTTTTGCACAACTTTCACAACGAAACGGAGCAGACTGATCAGCAGCTGTATGACTTCACCGCAAGCCACCCGAAGAGTTTGCGAGTCGAAAGCCAATCGGTTTGCAAAAGTGTTGGCTCCATTTTATTTGTGTTTATTAATAATTTTAATACTATCGTTGGCAAAGCAGCAGTGGCAAGGGGTGGCAAATGAGGCACACACAAATAATTATAAGTACGAGTACTATAATATGATTGCCACAGTATTCAGGGCGTGCTCTCGATAAGATAAGCTAACAAAAATCGATTCAAACCCCCACCAAATAACTTGGTAAACGCTCCTATGTGCAGAGGCGCTTATGTATGAGTTTAAGTTAGCTTTTCGCGTTGTGATTTTATCTGACTTTTCATAGTTGTGCGCATTCACCAATGGCTTATGGGTTTTAAATGAGTTAAAATTTGAATATAACCGGACTAAATGAGGCTATATTTAATGTATTTTATATTAGAAATAAACGGTTTGTTTAAGGCATTGGGAGATTGATTGACGTCTGCAAATTTTGTTAAATACCATTACAAGTATCTCGTTTAGTTGAAATTGGTGTTGCATGCACAAGTGGCGTGAATTATTTCAATTATTTGAACAGTGTTTTTTGAGGTCTCAAATTTACGACATAGAAAAGGAAAATAGTAAAAAAAGAAACACGAAACTTCAAAGTATTGCAAATATAGTTTTGGAAATTGTTCCATCGAACACTTACGAGTACTCAGTTTTAGAGGGTTTATATAGCCATGGACATATAAATACATACGACGAATATGGTGTGGACGTGTCCAGAAAGCTTGTAGGAAGAGTCTCAGCGAAACTCAACTTTTTGGACGAATTATCATCAAGGAACCATTCCTGCCAAAACGCCACATCAAAATGTCACTGGCATTTCCAAAGGCCCACAGAGACGAAATCAAGATAAGGATGTGTCTAGATGGAAACACGTCATCTAAAAGGTCGAACCCATAAACCAAAGTATATAAAAAAAAAACCATAAAGCACGGCGGTAGAAGTAGCATATCTTAAATTATTAGTAAAATGGAGCGGATTTATTCTAAAAAATAAATTGGAGCCATTTTTATTTGTAAACATGCCCATTTATGCAAGACAATGATCCAAAGCACACCACAAAGCTAGTAAAGCACTATCTCGACAATGAATATTGGATTGTCCTGCACAAAGCCCGGATCTGAATCCAATAGAATGGAGGTGCCTTGGTATTCAAACTCAAAGGAATGATGTCAAAAATTATTGGACAGCAATGAACGAAGATGTGAATGGTTGAATAATAATAATAGAACGAAGTGAGCAATGTTATGTCATTTTTTAATAATTTTTATAAATTTTCAAAATTTAATTAAATTGTGGGTATCTACCTCATTATTATCTTCATATATTATATATGGACGTCAAGCAGATAACAAAAGAAACATCACCGCCTAAAAGTTTGCTTATCTCACCTTTTGATTAAAACTCAACACTGGCGTATCATTATCGCACTTCGAGAAAAAACAAGATAATTTCACTTACCCAACTATACAACAAGACAATGTACCTACATATATGTAGTATATACTCATGCATATTCGCATTCGCTCCTTTTGTGTTGGAACTAATCGCAATGCAAATTCAGTTCAACAAATTCATGTTTCGCTAGGGTACGTGCAAAGTTGCTAGTTGAAAAGTCGACTCAAATAAATCAGCTGTGCCACAGGCAAGTGCAACATATGTATATACACAGTCAAATATGCACATATTTAGACATATACATATGTATATGTATGTATGCGTACGCACATGAAATGTAGATGTTATATATTCAGCCCCCGGTGGGCTTTCTTGTTATCGTGCGTGGTTGTGGGCTTGGCACCTGAGCCCAAGCACGTTTTCAAGGCTGGTCAAGTCCATTGGCAGCTATTGGCACACAGCTTAGACGCCTCACGCAATGCGTGCCTACGAGAGTGCAGCTCAATAATAAGCAACTGGATGTGTACATATATGGTACATATGTGACATGGATATATTGAATTTAGAAAATTAGTAATAATAGGTATGTTTTTGCCTCTCTGGCTGTAGTAAAGTGAATGTCTTGTTATTGTTTCAACAAATGCGTTGACTTCTTACCACAAGTCTACCTCGGAAGAGTGTGGGAGTTCTAACAGCTGATCTACTTTTTTCAATCGCCTTTTTTTGACAGATGGGTGAGTCATGTCAAGCTGTCATGTTATTGTTCAGTATTATTTGACATTTCATCTTGGAAGGACTTATGACTGAACAACGTTTGCTTCGCTCAACTTAGAGTCAACATAATGGGCCTATTGAGTGTACTATTCGCAACACCATCACCCGTATTGAGACCTACCATTCATTATTGGAAAATATTCGACTGACTATACTACGTCCAGCATGCGGTAAAGAAAACATAGCAGCCGTAGCTGAGAGTGTATACAAAGGCCGTGGAGAGTCGATTCGGATCCGACTTGCCGCATTTTACGTCGATATCTTAAATTGAAAGCTTACAAAATACGGCTTGTGCAAGAACTGAAGCCACTCGACCTTCCCAAGTGACATCGCTTTGCTCTATGGGCTCTTTAAAAGTTCCAAGAAGATCCGACGTTTTCGAGCCAAATTTTTTTTCAGGGATGAGACCCATTTCTAGCTCAGTAGGTATGCCGCATTTGGGACGAAGAGAAACCAGAAGAGATTCAAGAGCTGCCATTTCGTCCAGAAAAAACAACGGTTTGGTGTGATTTGTGCGCCGGTGGAATCATCGGACCATATTTCTTCAAAAATGATGCCGGTGATAATGTAACCATCAATGGTGACTGTTATCGTGCTATGATAATCGTCTATTTTAAGCCTGAAATTGAAGATCGTGATCTCGGCGACATTTAGTTTCAACAAGTCAGCGCCACTTCCCACACATTGTATAAATCAATGAATTTATTGAGAGAACACTTCAGTGAGCAGATTTCACGTTTTGGGCCAGTCGATTGGCCACCAAGTTCGTAAGATATCACACCTTTAGAATTTTCCCTGTAGGGGATATGCAAAATCTAAAGTCTATTATCGCGCTTCGATTCAGGCCTTGCAGCAAAACATCACACGTGTCATTCACCAGTTACCAGTCGAAATGCTCAAACGAGTCATTGAAAATTGAACACAACGAATGGACCATCTGAGATGCAACCGCGGTGAACACTTCAAAGATATAATCTTCAAAAAATATATGACAAAGATTGTTCTTTCGAATGATAATAAACATTCCCCGTTAAATTTGAAGTTTCCGTGTTTTTCTTCCAAAAAGTAGGGCACCTCGAAATGGACCCCCCTTTTTAAATCCTCATTGCACTGGCCATTCAATAAAGTTTGTACTTTTTATACCCTGAACAGAGTATATTAAGTTTGTCACGATGTTTGTAACACCCATAAGGAAGCGTCGGAGACCCTATAAAGTATATATGTAAATGATCAGTATGTTGAGCTGAGTCGATTTAGCCATGTCCGTTGGTCTGTCCGTCTGTCTGTATATATACGAACTAGTCCCTCAGTTTTTAAGATGTCCTTTTGAAATTTTGCAAACGTCATTTTCTCTTCAAGAAGCTGCTCATTTGTCGGAACGGCCGATATCGGACCACTAAAACATATAGCTGCCATATAAACTGAACGATCGGAATCAAGTTCTCATATGGAAAACTTTCGCATTTGACAATGTATCTTCACCAAATTTGGTATATACTATTTTCTAAGGCAACAATGTAATCACCGAAGAAATTGTTCAGATCGGTTAACTATAGCAATAGCTGCCATACAAACTGAACGATCGGAATCAAGTTCTTGTATGGACAATTTTCACATTTGACAAGATATATTGACGAAATTAGGTAAATATTATTTTCTAAGGCAACAATGTAATCTCCGAAAAAATTGTTCAGATCGGTTAAATATAACATATAGCTGCCATACAAACAGAACGATCGGAATCAAATGTTTTCACATTTGACAAGATATATTCACGAAATTCGGTATAGATTATTTTTTAAGGTAACAATGTAATCTCTAAAAAACTTGTTCAGAACGGGTTACTATAGCATATAGCTTCCATACAAACTGGACACATAGTTACTAACAGAAATGCACCTGTGAAGGGTATTTAGCTTCGGTGCAACCGAAGTTAACGTTTTTTTTTTTTTTTGTCATTACTTATGAATGAACATATTAGATGCAAATACACAAACTCATCATTCCAGTTTTCGTGAAAATTAAATGCCGCTTATTAGATTGATGCTTAATAGAAATGTGGATCCCACTAGGAGTAGCTTTTGAATCAGTAAACTGCTTAATGCAAGACAACGTATTCGTCAAAAAATGTCAACGAGTATAAACGATCAGCTGCGTTGTACATAGAACCATATGGACCACTTCTTCGATACGTAAAGGAAATGGTATTTGTACATGTTTATCGTATGATTGTTAGAGGTTAGGAATGAACAATTATTTTATATACCTTTGTCACATTAGTTGGGCTGAAGTTGTCGCTGCGTGCTGTTGACGGCAGTGATTTTTCCGGTTTAAATGGGGAGCGCGGAGGCAAAAGAACTGTCTTACTTTCTATTTTCTGCATTTGCTGACGTTGCATTGCAGTTTTATTGGTTGGATCCATGACAGTTTTAGGGTGCCAGCGTACGGAATAAGACATTTCGCTCTGAAATGAGTCAAAACATAGTAAGGATTCAATATAAATATATTTTTTAAATTTTATAAATGTATTTTCTTTTAAGCTGATATTCAAAATATGCCAAAACCTTTACTTTCTTAGTAAAATTGAAGTTTTCAACATAGTCACTCACCTTTTGATTATTTCCACTTGAAGTAAGCGCTTGTTGGGGCATCTGCGGTTGATGCAATACAATACTATGATTATTATTAGCGTTATGATTTGTATTGTCATTCCTCTTGGTGGTGTTGCTGTTGTTGCTTGCATTGCAGTTATCAACATCACCGTTATTATTATTGTTGTGGGAATTATTGGTGGTCACAGCGCTGCTCGCACCATCGGCGGTCACATGCCTGGATTTATTACCGTTGGCGTCGATTTGCAATTCCATTTCGGTGCGATGCACGCGCTGGAAATGCATTTGAGTGATTTGCGTTGTATTAGTGGCCGATGTCGTCTCGGTGAGCAGATCGTTCGACGAACAGCTGCTACTTCTGGTGCTGTAGCTGCTGCTACTACCACTGGCAGCGAAGTTTTTCACTTTAAATCGACCTGCAGACAGTGCCGTTTCCGCTGTCGAAGTTGTGGATACTGGGGTCAATTGTATTTCGGCGTGTGCGATTTGTGTGCAAATTTGTGAGGACGGCAGCGAGCTTATGTCGCAAGATTGTGCGCAAGCATTCGTCACCGGCAAGGTGGTTAGTGCAACAGTGGACGGGGTGGCAGCGCGGGCTTCCTTGTTCTCCTTATCTGAGTCGTCATTAATGACGCGAATCGCTGTTGGTGTTGTAGTTAATGCTGAGCTGGATGTCACGGCAGATGACTGCATGCCATCAATGACAATGGTTGTGATGCAGATGTTACCTTTTTCGTCGATTTCTACACCATCGCATGCGCCAGCGCCCTCTTCGCTTTGTGGCGGTAAGACAGACGAGTATAGCCAGCCGCCGTCGTCATCAGATGACGCGTCAGCCGATTTCAACAAATGATGCTAAATGAGTTGAAACAATGACGTGAATATGTTAACCAAGAGACTGGCAAATGTATATTAGCAAGTACAAGTATATAAGTGACATATACACGTAAACAACACAGCAAGTTATAGAATATATGTTAAATATACTGCATACATATGCATATTAGTACGTTGTGTATGTCATGAGTGCTGCATGCATTCAGTAACATAACATGCAACAGGCGGAACAACAGCAAAGAGAAGAAGCAATGCATTATAATTACGATAGTATTTTGTTACGAACGGCGCCAGAGCAAAGTCGCTCCGATTGGTCGCGAAATTTCACATGCTCATCTTAAAGATTTAGCACTTTACCTTTGGGAGGCTTTGCCAAGTTGATAGTCTTGACAAACACTTCATATATCACTCACTTCGCTACCTGGGAAATGTAACGATACACTAAACAACCTATAATCCCGATAACCTGTTGTCTATGAGAATTCAACTAAAATAAAGTAATCAGTATTTTATCGAGATTCTCTATACCCACTGCTCACTACATTTACTGACATACTAAGACCTTCTATACCTTCCTCTTGAGAGACAGAACATTGACTGAGTGTATCAGATCGTAATAATTTCGTTTATCTTAGAATCAGTATTAACAGCAACAACAATGTTTGCCTCGAAGCCCAACGTAGGACAACTCATGTCCATAGGTGCTACTTCTGACTGAATAGTCAGTTGAGAAGTAAAGTCCTCTCTCGACGAACAAAAACCAAACTCTATAAGTCACTTATTAGTCCCGTCTGCTATATGGTGCAGAGACATGAGCGATGACAAGATGGGAAGAGTCGGCGTTAGGAGCTTTCGAGAGAAAAGTTCTGCGGAAGATTTATGGTCTTTTGCGCATTAGGAACGTCGAATATTGCATTCGATGGAACGATGAGTTGTATGAGATATACGACAACATTGACATAGTTCAGCGAATTAAAGCCGCTGTCTGAGCAGGTTAGGTCATCTCTTCCGAATGGACGGAAACGCTACAGCTCTAAAAGTATTCGATACAGTACCCGTCGTGGGAAGCAGAGGAAAAGGAAGTCCTCCACTTCGGTGGAAAAACCAGGTGGAGAAGGACCTGGCTTCGCTTGGAATCTCCAATTGGCGCCACATTGCGGAAAGAAGAAACGACTGCCGCGCTGAAGGCTATAACCGCGTAGGCGGTGTCTACGCCAGTAAAGAAGAAGAGTGTACAAAAAACGTATAATTTCCAAATGAAACTGAAAACAATTAAATTTTAATCCAGCCTAGAAACTGAAAGTGTTGTACATTTGTATGTATCTAATTCAGAACCTCATGAGCTAAACTGGACACCAACCTAGTTTCAATACTACGCCACCCACATACCAACGTACGTGTGTGTATATGTACCATATATGCATTACCATACCCAACACCACTCATTTTCAGTGGTACTTACTTCGCTTGTTTGTGAATTAGACGAGGATAAACCATCTACTGTGGTGTTAAAATCAGCGGCGTCACCCACGCTGCTGCAGTTAGTTTCGTTGTCCGTATCCAGATGTTTGAAGTAGAAGACGGCGCAATTTTTCGATTTACGATTCGAACGATTAAACTTTGAGATGTCGGTGTGGTGCTGTGAGTGTCGCTTGCGCAAGACGGTCGGCGATTTATTGTTGTGACTATTCGGTGATATGATTGCGATGCTCTTTTGTTTGATCGGCAGACCGATCGGTGTGTTATTGTGTAGTGTTTGAAGTTTCTGCGGAGGCTGCGTGACCGCTGAGTTGGCATTAGTTTCATTGGCAGTGGTGGTGGTGGTGATTGTGGCGGCCACTGTTGACGCGCTCATTGAGACTAGTTTGCGATTTTCATAATCTGCGTTAAGCATATTCGTTTTCGTTTTCATCGAAATTGGCGATGCGCGGATTGACGCGCTTTCATGCTGTTTAGTTGCAATCAAACCGTCGATGTCATCTTGCTGCAGGTAAGTGTCGAATGTTGCACTGGACGAGGTGTGAATGTCAAATGGTAATTGAGGGATCTTGCTGTCTACGTCTTCGGTCAGGGGTGTGACGATTTGATTTGAATTGATTGGAATTTCTTCGCTGAATAACTGCAGTTGACTTGGGTCTGACTTCTGAGTGACCACCTGTTGCGCAGTTGTCTCCCAGTCGCTGCTCTCAGAGTCAGCCTCGAAATCAGTGAGCGTTGTTGGTCGTGTTGGACCACCAAGGCTGCCGCGTTTCTCAAATGTAACCAATACTGTGCTATAGCCTCGTGGCGGCTTGCCAAAGCGGGAACGGCCAAACGAAACGTCGTCGTCGTCCTCGTCTTCTCCTTCGTCGTCACCGTCTTCGCAGTCACCCTGTTTAGTAATGTTAATTTTACGTTTGATGTAAATGAAATAAACACAAAGGTTTTTTTTTTTAATTTGTTTTGGAGCCAGCTGGGTGGCGGCTGTACCATTAAAGGTCAAAAAATAAAAATAATAATTTTTACGATTAACGCATAATATAAGAATTTCTTCAGATATACTTGTAGCATATTATTGTTTACCGTTAAGAATGTTTCGATTTTAAGTTCTTATAGGTTGATCGTGAAACGACAATATCTCATAGGCCTTGTCTTTTGAGAATCATTTATAATGGAATGAAAGTTGCTAGAACTTACCGGCGTGCTTTTAACCGGTCGGAATTAATGTCTAATTGAATTGATCTAGATATTTATGTAACATGCGATATGCGTACACTAGTTTCTTATGGACATCAAATTTATGGAAACATTTAACAAAGCTGAAAATAATCCATGCAAGCGCTGCTAAGAACAAGCGGCAGCCAAACAAATTTTGGACACATAGAAAAACCCGCGAAAATCGCACTTAGTGTCTAAGTAGTGGAATAACTTACCTTTTCGACGCCGTGATTTCCCTCTTCAACCAAATCAATACAATCCCGCAGCTCCCCAAAAGAGGAAGAATTATGTGTGAGATCGCTTTCGATCCCCGAACCGAGTAAATTTAGGTCGTCCTCTGTTGCAGCAGTCTCGTCTTCTTCACAGTCGGATGAATGGCAATTTACGTTGTCGTTGTCATCAATGTAACCGGCGGCGTTAACAATGCTCTAGAAAGTACAAAACATACATAAGTCAATGACTTGAAACAAAAAATGGATAGTTTAGACAACGGCGTCAGTCAACTACGCTAATCTTTAGTTTACTCTTTGGAACTTCCATTATATATTAAGGAACATATTACTTAGAGTATGGTACGCGTATGCATTTGTATTTCTTTTTCATCTTTTATTAAAAAATAATGGAGCAGGTAATTTTTTACCTTGATCCATATTAGGTACATTTGTATGTAAGGTATTATATAAACTTTTGTACTTTAATCATTTTATTGTTTTGTAATAAGTGAAATTTTGTTTATTGGTCGGTCCAAATGTTTATAAATTAGTTAACACAAAGCGTATAAACCAGCATTGGGGCATACTTCCACAGTAGTGTATACATGATACATTTTTCTAGAGCGATTACTTCGGCAATGAGTTAGTTTTATTAACTATTTGTAGTAGTAGATATGTACAGTAATGAAGAGGCTTCGAGGTTATTTGAAATATTTAGTTAATGGCAAAGGAAAACTTTTTTTCAGATCTCATTAGGGATACCGCCTCTCAACACTTACAAAACAGCTCTCGTACTAAACAATTTTTCACGCATGCCTTTACGCGAAGATTAATAGCCAGCAGACAGAAATGATAGACAAACTTACATCATACATATATACTTGTAAGATGCTTTTTTTAATTTTCAAGGCAAACCAATGGCCATGCACACGATTTTCTCGTGCTCATCACCCAGAAAATGAGCAACTCGTGGCTGATTTTGGAAGTTTCGTAAGATCAGCTATTTAAATTTAAATATTCACCTTGAAAACTTATAATTTGAATATTTCGCCCCAAATTTCACATGCTAATTGTACTAAAGACACATATGTATAGGGTGGGCCATCTCACGTTTTAAATTTGAATTATCTATATTTTGACATTGAAACGTCAAATATCATTCGGAAAATAACAGATATTCAGTAAAAAGTCTAAAATTTACGAAATGGGTCGCATTTACTATTCTACAGTTCGCAGATTGGGCAGAAGACCGTTTGACCGAGGATGGTCAATTTTACCAAAAAATCATCTTTTCGGACGAGGCTCATTTCCACCTCGATGGTTACGTTAACAAGCAGAATTGTCGCATTTGGAGCAAAGAAAACCCGCACGTAATCGTCAAGAAGCCAATACACCCAGCACGAATCACTGTATGGTGCGGATTTTGGTCTGGTGGAATCATCGCCCCCATTTTTTTCGAAAATGAAGAAGAAACCGCAACCATCAATGGTGAGCGATATGCGCAATGTTAACCGAATTTTTCTTCAAGCAAATTGAAGAGGAAGACTTGGGCAACATTTGGTTCCAGCAGACGGCGCTACGTGTCATACAGCAAACACTACACTCAATCTTTTACGCCCTATCTTCGAAATTTAAAATTTTATATGGCCCACCCTATACTTACAGTTGTGTTCATGAAAATAGTATTGCAAAAGAGTCTTATATTTAGAGAACTTTCTTACTATGTACGGACTTGCTAATTCAACAAGCGTGATTATTTTAGTAGAATACACACTTAAAATAATAAAAATGAAAAAATCCCATTGCTTTTCCTTCTTTTCTAAAAAAAACGAGCTACTCACTTATATAGAAGATCTTGCCGTTAGGGGTCGATAAATTAAAAAATTATTAGATAGTTGTGATAATTAAGTGTATTTAAGGGATCAGATGGGTTTACGGGTTTCAAAAAGTCAATTTTTTTTATTATCTTATTAAATTCTGCAACACCTCTAGAATATTGTCCTAAATTTTCAAGTTGATTCTAGTAATAATTTCGGAGATACAGTTTTGAGAACCGCGATTTTTCGGGAACTACTCAACCGATCTTTTTTTGAAATTTAACACAGGTCTTTGATATACATCTTTAGGAATCTAAAGACTTGGGCGAAAGATTTTGTTTCAATTACAACCATTTAAAAAAAATCGCAAAAATTTTCACTGAAATTTTAATTTTTTTGTAAAAAGTGTCCAATTTCAGTTTTTTTCCTTCGTCCAAGTCCTAAGTTAAGGTTTTAACTAAAACACGTTTCCCTTTCATTTTTTATGATCCAGTAAGGAGGTGTCTTGGCAACGTCGTCGCATCCTTTTTGCGAGGGATCACCGGAAATGGCGTCGCGATGGCCGAGTTTAAAAGATTTTTTTTCCAAAATTTTCAGATTTTCTTTGTTAATAATATTTATAAACATAAAAATTCTAATAAAATGTTTAATTTTTTATGAGAAAAAATTTTTTGAAAAAAGGCTGTTTTTTACCCGAGGAAACCCATGCAACCTCTTAAGGGATTTAATAAGTTTTTGATGAAACACTTTTTCAAATACCAGTGATCTATTTTTTTTTTGTGAATTAATGGAGAAGCTGGAAACCAGTCTTACAAAGAAATGAAGCAATATTGGGATATACCAGCTCCACAATGATATATAATGCTATGAAATACAAAGGTAATGCGAAGAATCGAGGGGGAAAATGTGAAGAAATCAATATTAGAGGACAGATAGATTATACGATATTTAAAAATCTAAGCATACTGAAAAATTACAGAAAATTATTTAAACTTGTGTGTTAGAAGACTATTTGAAAAATATTTGCAGATAAAGAGCTCTCGGAAAGTACCTTTTTTGACGAATGAACATGTGGTTGCTTGAATAAAGTTCGCAAATGAACAATTCCATTGACCAGCTACAAAAAGACGGAATGTGCTGTGTACTGATGAAAGGGAAATTGCGTTTTTTTGCATGGAACAAGGTCCAGAAAGTATGTTCCGCCCACTACCAAACACAGTTTATCATTCCAGGTACACTACCAGAATTTTTAAGTCAGGTGGTCTTAACATTATGGTTATTCCAAAAATGCGAAACTCTAATTCGCTCACATTTAGCTGATAACTGTGTTTTAAGCACAGGAAAATAGTTCGAAGTTTACGTGATCTTCATTTTGAATATGGTATAAATTTTAATGTAATTTCTCGTTTCTGCAGTAACTATGTTTTACCGTGGCGCATTTGTTTGCCGACCTCAACAGGTGAAAATCATGAAGTGAAAAAATGATTTAAGGCCGTGACGATCTCGTTCCATACGTTTACATGTCCAACGCTCAATGGAAGCGTTGACGAGACCATCAATGCCACGAGTTGCCAATTTGACAGGGCTCAATTAACGCCACTAACAACCGACAAGTGCCAATCTAGAGCCCGACACCTAACACGTATGTAGCTCTATCAGCGTATGAACTTTTACTTTAACTTGAACTTTATGAACGGTAGCAGTAACTGCCGTCTGAGCCTCCAAATGCACTAGATTGAGCACCGGCAAAATAGCGGTTAAGGTCATTGCTCAACGTTTGCCATTAGTGATCGATTTGATTTAACATGTAAATGACATTTAATCTGAGTAGAGTCGTCCCTAAGACTGACATTTAGCGGTTTGAAGCAAATATTTCAACTATACACACGGATACATAGCGCGCTCAGGTAGCGTTAACTAACTTTTACTCTTGAAGCAGCAAAGTGTAAAGCCATATAAAACTGTGAAAGTTTCGGTCAAGCTAAAATGCCTGTGGTTTGAAAGTTGTGAATTCAATGTGATGTGGTTTGATTGATACCACACATATATCTATAAGTATATATCTATATGGTAAGCATGTATGCATGTATGTATGTATGTATATGTATATGAATTTAGCCAAGTATCTTGCCATAAAAGTAGAACGACGGTCGTCAAACGGCGAATGAAATGTGAAGCGTCGATTCTAAAACCATTTCTACTTTTAGCACAGAGAGATAGTGAAAATAACACCTATCCCAAAAGCGCTTGCTCGTTGTGGCGTGCGCTGCAAAACCTGTTAAGGCACCGACAGCTGTAATCGTCAAAGTGGAGCACTGGACATTTGTGTATATATGTATATCTCGCATTTGTATATTCATATACACACATATATAAATATATAAGTCTCTGCTTTTACTAAAAAATGATTGACTTTGACGAATTTACATAAGTATACATACATATATTTATATAACACTTGTGTGGAGAGACGTTTGGCGCACAGTTTTTCGTGTGCAGTTAGCTTAATAAACACAAGAATGAATGCACTTTCAACTAAATTAGGTGTGTATTCACGCGATATAAACTTCCTGGAAAATGTTTATATGTTGAAACTCGAAAATCTGAACTTGGTAATGCCATTCAGTCGTCATAATTTGGAAATCAGTTTTGTTTAACCTGATAGCTTCTTAGTAACTAACTGACCGCCGCGCGTCATTCGTAAACTTAATAATAAATTTAATAAACTTACCGTATTTGAACTTTTCTTGCGCAACAATCCGTCCAACCAAAGCTGTACCTCGAACGCTTTCAAATATAATAAATGATAACGGTTCTGCAAACGCTCCAAACTATCTTCAGTAATCTCAGTATCTGCTGCTCTTTCCGGTGATGCCGTATTCGATCTGACCAACGGCGACCCAGGCGAGAACGAGGACTTTTCGGCAGTTTCAATGCCGCTACTACTCGTAGCACCGCTCAATTCGTGTTTGCTCTGCTCATTGGCTGTGGCTATTGGCAAAGTTGTCTCTTCGTTGGATGTGAGTGATGAATTTGTTTGCTCTGCGATTGTTGTGCTGCCGCTATCGATCGATTGCAGCTGTTGTTCTTCCTCTTGCTGTTGCTGCAATAGCACCTGCCCTTGATGCTCCTCTGTTGCCGAGCGAATGCAGGCGCTTACCACTCGTGCATGTGATACGATTTCATGGTATAACACCTGAAATTAAAAACGAGTTATTTAAAATTAATATTATTATTATTACTATTGTTTTTAAAGTTTCAGAAAATGTAACAAAATATTTTAAAAATCTAAGACACATCAATGCAATTGGCATATCAGCATGTGTCTAATCAACTACACACTTATACTGCTTTTAACAACATTAATGCTTGTATATAAAATAAAATTACTAAATCCATTTACACTTCGAACATACATACAGCCATGGACATATAAATAGCATAAATCGGAATCAAATATTACTTTTAACTTCTTTAATCCTAAAGTAGCTCAAAAAAATGTGGTATATACATATCTACCTAATACTGTTACGAAGCTGATTTTGCTGCTCAAAAAATATAATAAATTGTACTCGGTAATTTTATTCCTCATAGTGTTGATTTGAAGTGGACACATAAATAGCACATTTTTAAGTTCGCAGTTTATTTTGAATTTTGTGCGAAGTTCTCTCGTGTTTTTTATTTAATTTTGTAAGTCAATAATTATTTCAATGATATTTCATTAAAATGGGAAGGAAAACATTGAACCAAAATAGCGTTATTGCATAAGCAAGAGAAAACCGCAAATTTGAAGAACTGCTTAAAGGAAAATGCCAAAAAAAAATACCCAACTTGTGCCAACAAAAAGATACCAAGATCACATAAAACCGATATTAGTGTTGATAAAAGCATAGTACAGAAGAGCAAAGCCGATGCTTTTAAGTCAGCTAGAGAAATTATAATTGAAGTTAATGACGAATATCATGTGGATGTGTTTAGAAAGCTTGTAGGAAGACGTCTGAACGAAGCTCAATTTTTTGGACGAACTAGCAGAAAGAAACCACTCCTGTCAAAACGCCACAACCAAATTTAACTGTTATTTGCAAAGGCCCACAGAGACAAACCAGCACAATTTTGGAGGAACGTGCTTTGATCCGACAAATCTAAAAAAAAAGGACGGGCCATCCACAGAGTCAAGCCCTTAACCCTTGGTATCCAAAAAAAAAAAAAAATTAAGCACGGCGGTCGAAGTATTAAGGTCTGGGGCACATTTTCATGTCGTGGCGTCGGGAAAATTGTTCGAATACTCGTAAGTGGTAAAATGGACCAGTTTCAGTATTTGGATATACTGAAAAGTAGAATAGAGCCATTTGTATTGGAGGCCATGCCTAAGGACTGGACATTTACGTCAGACAATGATCCGAAGAACATCGCAAAGGTGGTGAAGCATTGACTCGAGAATGAAAACCATTGGAATATTGGATTGGCTTGCGCAAATCCAGTATCTGAATCCAATAAAAAAAAATTTTGGAATAATGTCAAAACCGAAATAGCAAGCTAAAAATTCAAAAATTTTGATGGTTTTTGGAAGGTTTGGTATTCAATGCCAAAGGAACGATGATAAAAACTGGTGGACCTCATGAAGCGATGAAGCGAAGACGTGAAGGGTGATTAAAAATGGTGGATATAGTACAAAATATTAACAAAGTGAGCAATCTTATGCTATTTTTTTAATATGTTTTGTAAATTTTGTACCTTTTTGTTAACCATTTTCAGATTGTACTATTTGTGTTTCCTAGCTGCCATATAGGATATTACTATTTTGACCTTTTTTAACGATAATATAATATTTATTGTTTTAGTGATATGAAAGTGAATAATTTTTAAAATAAAACGCATGCCTCTTTAAATCCGTAGGTGATAAACTTAAGGAATATATAAATGTTTTTAGCTGGAGGTATGTATGTACATAAATTTATGTTAGGCGTTTTGGGGCATTGACGTTTGTAACTGCCTTTCAGTGCGATCATTTATTGTATATAAGTACTCGTACATAAATAAGTATGCATTTGAGTGCCTTGTATTTCCGTGGCTGTGCGTAAGTTTTCTTCAACAACTGTTTGTTGTACATTAATCATCTAATCTAATCTGATGGTTGCAACAGCTAAACGCCCACCTTCCTCCAGCTTTCGTTGCACACCTTTGCTCATTTCAGTTTCCTAACAATAACATTATGTAATCACTTTTTGACCTTTTCAACTCTTGCGCCATGATCGCGCATCTAGCCCCGTCATTTGTGTACACAAACATAACATTGAATCACATATCTAAAATATATACATATGTACATGATACATTGTGATTATAAGCATATAGATAATGTATTGTCAATTGTCGGAAATAAAAGATTGAACAAACTGATATTCGCCAAACACACAAACGAAGATCGAAATTAATGGATGGGATAAAAAATAAACACGATTGATTCAAAATTATCCGGAAGATGTCAAAAGGTAAGCAAAAACTTCAAACATTCTTTCAACAGTTAATGATTTTATATTTGGTAGGTAATTTCGACCACGTACTCATTAAATTTGCCCTCCGCTTTGTTAGTTTTTATACCTTTGGCACAAGTTACACAGATCAAAGTAGTTTGCCATAGGCACCTAAATTGTTGCCAAAATTAAAGCATGTTTTAATCATATTGGTCTAGTTAGTATGCAATATTTAGGATTAGTATTTCACCAAGTTGGGGTCTCGCCATTATTTATTAAGCATTGAGGTTATAATATGGTGTTGAGGTGCTATTTTCAGCAAATCAATTCACGTCATCTGGCATCTGCAAACACTCCCAATCACATTTCCCAAAATTTTATTGTACTGAAGAGCACAAGTCATTAAAAATCTGCGTACATTAAGGTGTCCCTATTATTTTTCAAGTTGATTTTGTTTTTCAAAGGCCCCCTAAAAGTGGCACTGAGACTCAATAACATCCTACCACATGGAAGAATAACACAAAATTCGGTACATTTGATTCATAACTTATTTTAGGAAACAAAATTAAAAAACTTTACTTGTGAAGCGAAAAATTTTGCATTAGAATACCGTTTTATCAAAATTGTGAAATTATTTGCTTTTCAGAAAAAAATGAATGCAAAAGATTAAGGCGTTACATGGGTTTACGGGTTTCAAACAAATCTATTTTTTATTGTCTTAATAAATCATACAACACCTCCACAAAATTGTCCTAAATTTTCAAGTTGAACTTGTGCGCTCGAGGGTAGCTAGGACAGATTTCTCGGGAACTACTCAACCCATCTTCATGAAATTTCACACAGGTCTTTGAGATAGAATTCCCAAAAACTTGGATGAAAGAGTTTTTTGCTATTACAACTATTAAAAAAAAAACAATGTCCCGAAATTTTCACTGAAATTTTCATTTTTTTTTTTGGAAAAATGTCTACAAAAAATTATATTTTCAATTGTTTTTCTTTCGTCCAAGTATTTTTTCACTATACATGGTCCTATAAGGAGTTATCCTGCCAACGCGGTCGCATCTTTTTCCGAGGGGTCACCGGAAATGGCGTCACAATGGTGAAGTTTAAAATATCTTTTTCCAAAAATGTCAGAATTGCTTTGTTAAAGACGTATGTTTGTAACATTAAAATATTTCATTTTTTATATGAGAAAAAAATTTTGAAAATGCTGCTTTTTATTCAAGGAAGCCCATGTAACTCCTTAAATATGGGAAGTAAATTGATTTAGGCGTGGTTTAAGTAAATATAATGGGCTAGTTTAAGTTGGGTTCAGTTTTAGGGCAAAACCTGAAACTTCAGGATGAGTTTGCAAAAAAACAAAGCAATCAACTTGCCTAATAAAGGCCACCCTAATGTACTAGCATAAAAATTCGGAATTTGGTTGTGTGTGGTTTGGTACATACACACAATAATTTGCGTATAAATAAAAGCATAAATATACATATATACACTGAAGCGATGATTACAATGAAGAACAAGAACAGGAAATAATATGGACCGAAATAGCCGAGCCGATGCGTCATGTTCATTCGTTTTGGTATTTGGAACGCACGCAATACAGCTATTCAAGACACACTGTCATCACGCCTATGTTTCGTTGCCAATTTTTCGAAAAATGAGCATTTTCACTTTTCTAGCCAACGTCTAATTTTATTTGATTTTAGAATATTTAAAAAATGGAGTATATAGTAGTACGGCTTGGTTGATCTAGTTAAATTTTAATGGTGAAAAATGAATGTTACTCATTCCATATTACAATATATGATATTACTATTATATCCACATTTAATCACGCTAATACGCGATTTTCCTCCTTCCCGCGTGTTTGTGTCAAAGTAATAGGTGTGGCATTCAATTTCCACATACAACACCGTAGACAACAAGGTGTGGACAACGGATTCCACGAAATGCAGTGAACGCAAAAATATTTGTTTGGATTGCTTGCCCGTTCTTTGGCAATGCAAGGTCGCTTTAATTCGTTGTTATGTATGAAATATGCAATTTCAATTACCGGGTTACGTGAACGTTTACTCTTACTCCATTCTTTTCAGGGTTTTCAAGGTTATTTGATATTTCGACTTCCTAATTGTCTAAATTTTTTTTAGACTTGTTTTAGTATTTGACCAATCAAATGGTAGTAAGATTCTAAATTGGTATTGAATTGAAAGTAGAGTACAGTAACTCTAATTCATCCGAGGCAGTGGTTTCCTTTTCATTGGGGAAGTTTTTTACCTGTCGGGTCCCAACCTCAGCTCATAATCCTGGGGAGGGATGGTTCGCCTTCAAATGGTTGTTCTTTGGCTACCCAAAGGATACTTGGTTTAAGAGCTGTTTGAGTATTAACACCAACAAAAATGTCATCCACGAGTTCGGACTATGTAGGCAATTGAGAAATAAAGAAATGTCCTTGACGAATAAAGATCAAACTCTATAAATCAATCATTATTCCTTCCTGCTATATGGTGCAGAGACATAGTCGATGACAGTTGATTAGTCGGCGTTACGAGTTTTCGAGAGAAAGATTGTGCGGAAGATTTATGGTCTTTTCCGCGAATATCTCATCCGATGGAACGATGAGCTGTACAAATTATACGACGATATTGACAAAGTTCAGCAAATTAAGAGACAACCACTACGCTGGCTAGGTCATGCCGTTTGTTTGGATGAACACACTCCAGCTCTGAATTTAGAGGAAGATTCCCACTCTGTTGGAGAGATCAGGTGGAGAAGGACCTGGCTGGAGTTGGCGCCAAATAGCGAAAATAAGAACCGATTGGTGTGCTTTTGTTAACTCGGCTGTAACCTCGTAAGCGATGTCTACGCCAAAAAGAAAAGGAAGAACAACATTGTATAAGTTTCATCAAGAAACTTACAGTTCACTTGGGCGGATGGACGGACAGGCAGTCAACCGAAATTCAACTCGCCTCGTCTCAACTCAACTAATTTATATATATACATAATTATGTATATAATTCTATATCTACTCCGATTAGTTTTGGGTATTGCAAGCAACCTTATACAAGACTGCAACATTATGCAAGGGTACAAATACCTTATGGGTAAATACAGCAATATTTATTTATTTAATTAATTTTTAAATATAATGAAACGATATGAGAGAGAAACAAACCGAGATCTTGTCTATGAGGGGCGTTATCAAATGCATACAAAAGTAATTTGAAGCAAATAAAATACGATATTCGTTGTGAGTAATGCCAGCACTTGTGTACACACATTCAAATACATATGTATATACGTGGATATATAACACTTACAAACACACGAGTATCAAATGATTGTAATGCACCCGAAAACGTTTAATGTTTGTCCGAGATATAAAGCATTTTTTGTGTGTTGATAAAGTCCGAAATTTTGGTATTCTTAACATCTTTGTGGGTGTCACTTGAAACTCCTAAGTGGCGAACAAATTTGACCGAGTGAAGCAGTAACCATGAAATGTCAACACAGACATGCTAAAGAGGCAAAAGCAACACTGAAACTCTTTGAAGCGAGCGATGACATTGACGAATCTGACAAGTTTACAAGTCGACTCAACCAAAGGAAAGTTAAACGTATTTCACTAAACATTTGTATAAACATAAGAACAAAGAATAAACAAATTTGGAACTGAAATTAATCTAAGTTGTTTTATTTTTTTTCATTGCAAATGGTTTACAGAAAAGCGTTACGCGAAGCTCCCAGCGTCTAAAAATTGTATGCATTTGGATTACAGATTTACTGATCTGGATAATAGGGTGTAGTATTTTATTACCTGAAGAACAGTGTAATGACCCTGTATGCAGCTGCAAGCGTATATTTATAGGAGCTTATGTGAGAATGACATTTGAAACCAAGCGGGTTAACAGCACTATTAAGAGCATTATCATTAACAACAACAGTAATCACAGGCAAACACAATAGCTGACATAATCGCATCAAAATGTTACGTTCGTGGTCCGCGCAACTACAAAGGCCACTTAGCTGTAATAATGCGCGATCGTGAGTTGTCAACTTTCTTTATATTCTAAAACTAACACATTTAGCTACATACATATGTAGTTCTTTGTATGCGCCCTGCAGTAGAAAAGGGCACACAGTCAGGCGCAAAGCACTAGAGCGACAATATAAAATTGATAATTATCTTAAAATTGGTCAAACTCTCCGAAGTTAGGTAAACTGTCGCTTACATTTTTGTCAGCAACGCAGCGTTCTATTATTTCTGATATGCAAGAAATATTTTTTTTTAATTCTTGCCATTTATAAGACCAGGCTCACAAAATCCAAAACTAATTTTTTACGTATTTTAGTATAAATCTTTATTATCGCCAAAAGTCGACCGATAGGGTTAGCAGACGATGCCATATTTTTCCCGCTCTTTTGACATTTCTCTTTTGTAAAGTTTTCCAGTTCATCAAGGAAAGTCGTGCGTTCCAACAACGAGTCGAAATTATTAAAATTTACTACCGAAATTCGGAGTCAGTGGCCTCAACTTTAAAAGCACTAACTTATGGTCGTCATAATCCTCCTGTCAGATTAACAATTGACAGTATAGTGGACAATTTTTAATCCACAGACAAAGTACAAAATGTTCCCGTGCCAGTGAGATAAAAAAGTACCCGTAGTGTCGAGAATATTGCTGCCGCTATCGCATCAATAGAGGAAGACCCAAATCAGTCTCTCACACGTCGTTCTCAAGCATCTCTGTGACGTCGTTGTGGCGAATTTTGCATAAAGATCTTGGCTACATCCTTACAAGATCGAATTGACGCAAGAACTGAAGCCGCTTGACTACCAAAATCGTCGTATTTGGCTAAGCAATAACTTGAAAATGATTCCGAATTTCATCATGATGTGATGAGGTTCATTTCTGGCTGAATGTCTTCGTCAATAAGAAAAGTATGTGTTATTGGTGAGGCAGTAATCCGCACGTACTCCATGAGTCACCATTTTTTAGGGCCCAGGACTCGACACGGAAACTAACGCTCACCTAGCGTCTATTAAGATCAGGGAATACGCCCTCCTATCAATGACATGCACACTCAAAATCTGGTAATACCCATACATCACTCCCGATAAAATAAGTATACAATGCCATGAGATGAGCTGATGTAAAATATTGGCAAAGCAAACTCAACAAGTCCGAGTTTGTAGGAGACTTAAAAGCTGTAGACACTCCAACCGAATTTTTAATTATACTGAAACGGTGGAGGATGGGGTCATGTGTAGAAGTTCACGCAAGTGAGGAAAGTTCTCTGATCGCCATTCACTTGGGAGTGGCCAGAAACGATTCTTTTACATATGACTCAAGCAGCTCACGACTTCCGGTCTTTGACCAAGTATCCTCTGGGTAGCCTAAGAACATCCGTTTGAAGGCGAGCTAAAGTGAGAAGGCGAAACACCCCTGCATAGGGTTGTGCGCTGGGTTTGGGACCCGCCACGTAAAAAAACACCCCCAATGAAAAAGCACAAACAGCCTCGGATGAGAGCCCCCTCTTTTGATGACGACCATGGCAAACGAAATAAGGACTATGATTTGAGGGCATGCACCTGGAATGTCCGGTCCCTTAATTGGGAAGGTGCCGCTGCCCAGCTGGTAGATGTCCTCGTAAAGGTAAAGGCTGACATCACCGCCGTCCAAGAAATGCGATGGACGGGACAAGGACAGAGACGAGTAGGTCCTTGTGACATTTACTACAGTGGCCATATAAAGGAGCGCAAGTTTGGTGTTGGATTCGTGGTGGGAGAGAGACTCCGTCGCCGAGTACTATCATTCACTCCGGAGAATGAACGTCTAGCCACAATCCGCATCAAAGCGAGGTTCTTCAACATATCGCTGATTTGCGCCCACGCCCCGACGGAAGAGAAGGACGATGTGACCAAAGATGCCTTTTATGAGTGCTTGGAGCGCACTTATGAGAGATGCCCCCGCCACGATGTCAAAATCGTGCTTGGCGACTTCAATGCCAGGGTGGGCAAAGAAGGTATCTTTGGCACTACGGTCGGTAAATTCAGCCTCCACGCGGAAACATCCCCAAATGGGCTGAGGCTGATCGACTTCGCCGGGGCCCGAAATATGGTTATCTGTAGCACTAGATTCCAGCATAAGAAGATACATCAAGCTACCTGGCTGTCTCCAGATCGAAAAACCACCAACCAGATCGATCATGTTGTGATAGACGGAAGACACGTCTCCAGTGTTTTAGATGTGCGTGCGCTCCGAGGTCCTAACATCGACTCGGACCACTATATTGTTGCAGCCAAAATACGCACCCGCCTCTGTGCAGCAAAAAACGCACGCCAACAAACACAAGGATGGTTCGACGTCGAGAAGCTGCAATCACAACAGACTGCCGAACGTTTTTCTACTCGGCTTGCACTCCTGCTCTCTGAGAGCACTCGTCAACAACTCGGTATAAGGGAACTGTGGGACGGCATTTCAAACTCCTTACGTACAGCTGCAACCGAAACCATTGGTTTTCGGAAAGTGCAAAAGAACAGCTGGTACGACGAGGAGTGCCGTGTCGCAGCGGAGAGAAAACAGGCTGCCTACCTCGCAACGTTACGATCGACCACAACACGTGCGGGATGGGATAGATACCGAGAGTTGAAGAGGGAAGCGAGACGCATTTGTAGACAGAAAAAGAAAGAGGCCGAAATGCGTGAGTACGAAGAGCTTGATAAGCTGGCCGACAGGGGTAATGCTCGAAAATTCTACGAAAAGATGCGGCGGCTTACAGAAGGTTTCAAGACCGGAGCATACTCTTGTAGAACCCCCAAAGGTGATCTAGTTACCGATGCCCAGAGCATACTTAAATTATGGAGGGAACATTTCTCCAGCCTGCTGAATGGCAGTGAACGCACAACACCAGGAGAAAGCGAACCCGATACCCCAATCGATGACGATGGAGCAGACGTTCCATTGCCCGACCATGAAGAAGTTCGAATAGCAATTGCCCGCCTGAAAAACAACAAAGCGGCAGGGGCCGATGGATTGCCGGCCGAGCTATTCAAACACGGCGGCGAAGAGCTGATAAGGTGCATGCATCAGCTTCTTTGCAAAATATGGTCGGACGAAAGTATGCCCAACGATTGGAATTTAAGTGTGCTATGCCCAATCCACAAAAAAGGAGACCCCACAATCTGCGCCAACTACCGTGGGATTAGCCTCCTCAATATCGCATATAAGGTTCTGTCGAGCGTACTGTGTGAAAGATTAAAGCCCACCGTCAACAAACTGATTGGACCTTATCAGTGTGGCTTTAGACCTGGTAAATCAACAACCGACCAGATATTCACGATGCGCCAAATCTTGGAAAAGACCCGTGAAAGGAGAATCGACACACACCACCTCTTCGTCGATTTCAAAGCTGCTTTCGACAGCACGAAAAGGAGCTGCCTTTATGCCGCGATGTCTGAATTTGGTATCCCCGCAAAACTAATACGGCTATGTAAACTGACGTTGAGCAACACAAAAAGCTCCGTCAGAATCGGGAAGGACCTCTCCGAGCCGTTCGATACCAAACGAGGTTTCAGACAAGGCGATTCCCTATCGTGCGACTTTTTCAACCTGCTTCTGGAGAAAATAGTTCGAGCTGCAGAACTTAACAGAGAGGGTACTATCTTTTATAAGAGTGTACAACTGCTGGCGTATGCCGATGATATTGATATCATCGGCCTCAACACCCGCGCCGTTAGTTCTGCTTTCTCCAGACTGGACAAGGAAGCAAAAGAAATGGGTCTGGCAGTGAACGAGGGCAAGACGAAATATCTCCTGTCATCAAACAAACAGTCGTCGCACTCGCGACTTGGCACTCACGTCACTGTTGACAGTCATAACTTTGAAGTTGTAGACAATTTCGTCTATCTTGGAACCAGCGTAAACACCACCAACAATGTCAGCCTAGAAATCCAACGCAGGATAACTCTTGCCAACAGGTGCTACTTCGGACTAAGTAGGCAATTGAGAAGCAAAGTCCTCTCTCGACAAACAAAAACCAAACTCTATAAGTCTCTCATAATTCCCGTCCTCCTATATGGTGCAGAGGCTTGGACGATGACAACAACCGATGAGTTGACGTTGCGAGTTTTCGAGAGAAAGGTTCTGCGAAAGATTTATGGTCCTTTGCGCGTTAGCCACGGCGAATATCGCATTCGATGGAACGATGAGCTGTACGAGATATACGACGACATTGACATAGTTCAGCGAATTAAAAGACAGCGGCTACGCTGGCTAGGTCATGTTGTCCGGATGGATGAAAACACTCCAGCTCTGAAAGTATTCGACGCAGTACCCGCCGCGGGAAGCAGAGGAAGAGGAAGACCTCCACTCCGTTGGAAGGACCAAGTAGAGAAGGACCTGGCCTCGCTTGGAATATCCAATTGGCGCCACGTAGCGAAGAGAAGAAACGACTGGCGCGCTGTTGTTGACTCGGCTATAATCGCGTAAGCGGTGTCTACGCCAGTAAAGAAGAAGAAGAAAGAAACGGTAGTTTGGTCGTTTAGCCATTAGCGATATCGTGGATGAACCCTCACTGAGGTACAGATGATAGGTGCGCGTGTTCCGCGTACCCTTGTAGGCGCGCAATTGAAATTGTTTGCCACCCACCACTGACTGCACTGCGTTGTCCCCTAGTCAACTCTAATCACAATATTTGCTGACGATAATCAAGACCTGAAGAAAACGTAGAAGTTATGACCGGCGAGGTCATGGGGCAACGAAAACCACACAACAGCCTGATAGGAAGCGGCCTGATGAGCAAATTCGAAACGACGAGCCGCTATTCGGCTATTTCAGCGCTTATTGCAACACGTCAAAGTCGGGGGAGCATCTTGATGGCAATTTGTCATGACAATTGAAAGTTATATTTTGCTGCTACATGCTGCTGGCAAATATTTGCACATAAACTTTTAAGTGGGAACTCATTGTGGTAGGTGTTGCAGCATTACACCTTAAAACTTAAGTTGAATACTACTACGATTGCATTTGTGCAGCCACTGCAGCCACCAGCGTTTGGCACAGCAACACGTGCTTTAATCACATTTCGCTACAAAAACAAAAAGGCGAGTAAATATAGATACTCGTAGACAGTAGGTTGGTGGCAACCAAGGTAGAGCCAAGCCTTCACTGAGTGCTGGCAGTGACGGCAGCAGCAAGTGCGCCACCGCATACAGCCACGATTGCCGTTATTCGAACGCAAGTGCACACACTTCTGGGCGTCACGCCGTGCATGCATCAGCCCAAGGCTGTTGCAGTTGCCGCTGTGACTGCTCCCAGCAACACACCTACATCCTAAACCACTAAAATCGACACAAATTAGCTACGACGGTAAAGCGAAGCACGAAGTGGATGGCGTGGCTCGGTTCGGTGGAGTAGCGCGGAAAGATGCCATTCATTTGTGACCC
The DNA here is from genome assembly GCA_027475135.1 of Bactrocera correcta. Lineage (NCBI taxonomy): Eukaryota > Metazoa > Arthropoda > Insecta > Diptera > Tephritidae > Bactrocera > Bactrocera correcta. The sequence goes on from CM050325.1 coordinate 154,035,463, forward strand.
TCGATGTTGAAGCCAAAAACCGTTTGTGAATGGCATATATGGCTGTGAGTTTTCTGAATGTACTAATTCAAACTGCAAGAAACATTGTTCTAAAACCCGGAGCTCTTTCGCCATTCACGAAGCAAAGATTATTAAACGAAATCTCCATACTCGACACACTGTGCAAACATGTGTACAATATGAACTGTGTACGAAGCTGTCAATTTGAATTTGTGATGATGATTTTCTGAGTTGCAGACATAACGACACAAAAGACGGCGCTTGTTGCCACATGATGGCGCCAACGCCAAAGCGGCAACGTGTGGCAGCAATGTACATGAACTAACGTACTCAACAACAGTAATATGTACCACTCAAGGTGTTGCAATACGAAAGAAACGGCAATCGCTCAAAAATATCAAAGTTTCGTGTTTTGCTCATTGCGCAAATTGTTATGCCTGAATTGGCGCCGCAAATCACGGTTAGGCATGCACCGTTGCCTCAACACCGCATCAGATCGAGCAATAGTCGAATGTTGCTGCAAGCGTACGTTGAATATTTGTTTCGAAAGTGTGCGCTTGCGAGTTTACTGCCATATTTCGACCGATCTTGCTCAAGGAAAGACTGCGTCGAAGCCAGTGAAACCCTCAAATTAAAAAGAAGTTATGCTCAAGCGGCTCTTTTACCACATAACTTTACTTTTTTCGCAAATTTGCCAATATTCGTACCAAGTGATTCCCCCTGAAACAAGCAACTGTCACATTTGTCGAGCCGTCACTACCGAATTCACTACAATTTAACATTTGTAAAACCAATGCTCTGAAGACAGGGAGCTTGGAGGCCCCTTTATGAAGTCAACAATTCAACAGTTAAACATTAAGCAGTTATGACATTATTATTAACACATATAGGCGAGTTACCGCGATGTCGAATTGTATACTGTATGACCCTCTCTGCTCAGAGCTTTTCTATGAATAAAATAATAAACTTTTTCCGAACTAAAGGGTTTTCGATGGTTTTCAAGCATAAATCGGCCGATACTGCTGCGTTTCACGTTCGATATTCGTTCATGCATCGTCGCTGGCTTGCTGGCATTGACCATATACTCGACGTAGCCTCACAGAAAATAATCTAACGGGTCAAAGCGACCAAGGCGGACAATTGACTGGACCCTTTCGTGGGATAACACGTTCACCAAACTTAGCTTTCAATAAATCGATTGTAACATTCGCTGCGTGCATTGTGGTACCGTCCTGTTGGAACCACACATTGTCCAAGTCCATATCATCCAAATCGGGCCAAAACTGTTCGCTTATCATTGAACGGTAGCGATTCCCATTCGCAGTAACGCGCTGGTCTTGATCATCACGAAAGAAGTGTGACTCAATGAGGCCGCAGGCCCATAAACCACACCAAACCGTAATTTTTTCGAAATGCAATGGTGACTCATGGAGTACGTGTGGATTGCTGCCTGACTAATAACGCATATTTTGCTTATTGACAAAGCCATTCAGCCAGAAATGAGCCTCATCGTTGAACCTGGTTTTTGATGAAAATCCCGATCATTTTAAAGTTGTTGCTCAGCCCAATTTACGAAAATACGACGATTCTGGTGGTCAAACGGCTTCAGTTCGTGGGTCAATTTGCCCTTGTAAGGATGTAAGCCAAAATCTTTTCGTAAAATTCCTCACAACCACGTCACAGAGATGCCCAACGCTTGAGAACGACGGGAGAGTCTGATTTGTTGATCTGACTGACGATTGTGACGACCCTAAATAGACGTAGCGCTCTTAAAGTTGAGCCACTGACTCCGTTTCATAAAAGATTTTAATAATTTTGACTAGTTGTTGGATCGTATATCTTTCCATGATGAAATGACAAACCTTACTAAAGAAAAGTGTCAAAAGAGCGGGAAAAATATGTCGTCGAAAATTTAACAACTTTGAACACATTTTTTTTTGACACTACTTTGATGACAACTTATGCTGCACTCACGGCGGTGAAATAATGCTTTCCTCATATTTCAAACATCTGAGCGCACAGAAGTCACTAACCATGCCGTTGCAATAAATCTCAAACACCAACAATTTGTGGTGAACACATTGCTGGAGAAAACTTTAAAGGACAACAGACAACAGACAAATGACTTTTGTGAATGACAGTGCAACATGAGTTGCAACAAACAAAGAGGTTTTAATTATACAATACATGGAAAATATGAAAAATGGCGACATCGTGCCCAGGAAATGAAATTTTTGACCCTGACCACCATTTGCGCGGGCACAGCCAGCTAGAGCTGCCGCATCACAAATAAATACGTCCGAAGTGTGTGTGCATACTGCTTAGCATAGAAATACATAGTATGTACATACAGTATTTGGTCATTGGCTTAATGTTGAATACACACTCTTACATTCGTGGTATTGAATTTTAAAAAATTTTCTTTTCAATAAAAACGTAAACGATGAACACTTGCCTCTGAAAAACGACGACGTACGTGTCATGTTGCATGCATTAATATCGCTTTGAATGCGCCGCTGGATTTTTTACGAAATTTTAAGATGAATGAATGCATGGACACCTTTGACTTAATTTGCCATTTTTTCCTCGCGGCAGCGCCGTAGAAAAACAAGTCTGGGCTCCTTGCAGGTTGCAACAAATTGTAAAAGGGAAAATATGGATTGCAGGTGGATACAAGTGACAACAATTTCGCTTAAATTATATGTTTAACGTTCGTTTGGAGGATAACTGCTTCATTGAAATAATGAAACTGCTAGAGCTTCCTAGCTTTTTTTGAAAAAGGTTCATCAAACATTTTCTTAAGGGATTTCAATAAAAATTATAATGTTGGCTTTTGTTTTTAAGTGAGTTGCAAAGTAATGCTCAAGTTATAGCAGACAAAGCGGATTGTGTGGATTTTTGTGCGGAATATAAGCTCAACAAATACCATATACATACATATACACAAATAGACGAGTACATAGTCAGGAAGCTGGTGGACAATTAGAAAGACAATACGGCTTCAGGAAACAGAGGTCCACCATCGATGCACTGAAATAAGGTAAACAACTTGATGACCACCAAAATAAATGTAATGAATGCGTAAATGGTCTGTGGCAATGGTTTTCTTCCATGAGTTTCGAAGTGGCTGAGCACAAAACAGAAGTGTTGCTAATAAGCAGAAAATAAAACTCTCACTTTGTGCGATTAGTATTTAGGTGTTATATTAGACTCCAAACTGAAATTCAAAGAGCACTTGGCATACAAATCAAATAAAGCAAATAAGATTTACAATGCCTTATCAATAATGATGGCAAATAAAGGGTGTGTGCGCTGCAGCCGTCGACTTCTAGTCACAATAGCGATGAGCTCAGCTATCCGAGCTATATCCAGCGCAGCAGCTGAAGTACTACCTAGTACCAGGGAGATGAATTCAAGAGATTAGATGAGTTATCAGCGCCAATTACAGAAATCAAAAAAAAAAAAGAGCGGAGAAAACCAAAAGCATCACAATGTGGCAGCAACGGTGGCAAACCTCAACCGAGTGACGATGGACCCACAGATTTATACCTACCACCCATACGTGGATAACCAGACAACATAGGGCCAGACCCAAATAATAAGCGGGCATGAGTGCTTCACAGGCCACCTACACAAATTTCAAAATGACGTCAGTCCATATTGATCGATGTGTAGTCCATAGAAGACTCCTAACACGTGTTTTTCCATTGTCCTCGGTTTCTAAACGTAAGAAAAAAGTTAGTAAATGCACTAGCTGGTAGTTTAATGGTGAAAAATTTGACAGAATTTATGTGTTAGTCCCCCGACAAGTGGAAAGCCGTTCGCGAAGCGGCAACTTCTATCATGACTAAAACAAGGCAATTACAGCAGAATAGGCGTTAGTCCGTTCGTGCTATAGAGGAGACGTAAAATGTCTTGTCATTCCCATGAAAGAATATTTTATGTAGTGGTTCCGTGGGAGAGTCTTGCGTTGGGAGTAGGTTAGGTTTAGCGAATTAAAGATTCGCACTCCGGCTTTCGATGCTTACCTCTACTATAAAAAGGTATGCATAACGTGCCAAAAAGCTTTACAAACTTTTCATAGTTATAAAGTTCTGTTTTTCTTCATAAGTTTCAAAGAGAATCAGTCAAGTCGTTTCCTAGTTTTCCGCAACCTGCCAATCCCGTGTAAAAGCAATTGTGCCGTTTCCATTCTCATTCTATTCCATGCTAATTATTTTTGTTGTTTTCTATGTTTAGCTCACCCACGCCGGAATGAAGCCGGCTGCACTGCAATGCTTTCTCCGTGCTTGGCGCAGTGGGGACCGCACCTCAAAACATTTAAATGTGTAATTCAAGAGCGTCTTTGTGATGGCGCAACGCTGTGCGGCACACAAATGCTTAAGCTATGGAATTAGTCCCTCACATTTGTGTTGAAGAGTGGCTTAGAGAACTGAGCTTGTATCAGCGTTCAGCGTATGTGCGTGTGTTCGCATCGCACTGAGATTTTTATGTCGATGAATTGATCGCAGAAGAGACAATAGATTCACTGTGATAAACGCAATGCGATTGCAAAACAGTATAATTTGTGTGCGGTTATTATAAATTGGGAAAAGTTGAAATCAGTGAAGACTGTGGAGTTTAATAGAGGCCGCGGCTCTATCTGTGCAGCATTTCAACTGGGCGTCGTCGTCAAAGAATTAATATTTTTATTGTTAACATTAGAAAGTTGGGTTGTTCATTATGGAACGTCAAACGCCCACTACCATTTCCACCTCCACCACAGCAGTCATGTGGTATCGACCAAGCGGGAAAATTATTTGTTGCAACAATAGAGTGTTGCACAGCACCTTCGCCGAGAAAGATGTTACGACTCATCACCGTAATCAAAACGGCAAGTTTCTATTTGCTTTCGCCGCACTTCTCCGATTGTTAGTGTGCACACAACACAAAGAGAAGCTTTGGAAAGCGTTGCTTGGCAACTTAGTAATTTAAACGAAATACCGCCCACCTATTCAACAAACTCTGTGGGTCAGAGTTAACAATAAATTGCAGGATGGGCACGCCTTTGATTGTATCACTTTATTTGACTGAAATTCATTAAAATTATTTTTGAACTGACTTAAAGTGCGAAATACGTAGTACTCTTTATAATTGCAGCATTCTAATAATATGAAACATTTAAAAATTACCATAATCGAATTGTAGCAACAAATCTGCCTCGCATGAGATTAGCAAAAATTAAAGTTCATTTTTAAGAGGTGACCCAAGCAGAGGTAGTTTTTTTCAAACGTTTTTTTTTGACAGATCACGCGCAACTCGGACTAACGTATGGAATGATTTGACGCATTTTACCACGATATCTTAAATTGAAAGGCGTACAACATACAGCTTGTGCAAGAGCTGAAGCCGCTCGACCCTCCCAAGCGACATAGCTCGCTCTATGGGCTTTCGAAAAATTTCAAGAAGATCCAAACCTAATTTTGTTCAGCGGCGGGGCCCATTTCTGGCACAATGGGTATGTAAAACAAGCAAAATTGCTGCATTTAGAACTAAGAGCAACCTGAAGAGATTCCAGAGCTGCCATTTTATCCAGAAAAAAATAACGGTTTGGTGCGGTTTGGGAGCCGGTGAAAACATCGCTACATATTTCTTCAAAAATGATGTCGGTGCAAAAGAAACCGTCAAGAACGACCGTTACAGCGCAATGATAACCGACTATTTGATGCCTGAAATTGAAGCTCATGATCTCGGCGACATTTGGTTTCAACAAATCGGTGCCATTTCGCACACATCGCATCAATCAATGGATTTAATGAGAGAACACTTCAGTATGCAGATAATTTTACGTTTTGGGCCGCTCGATTGGCCACCAAGATCGTGTGATACGACACCGTTAGACTTTTTCCAGCCGAAATGCTCGAGCGAGTCATCGAAAATCGGACTCAACGCATGGACAATCTGAGACGTAGCCATGGACAACATTTGAAAGAGATAATCTTCAAAACATATATGCCAAAGAATGTTCTGTCGAATGCAAATAAAAATTCTCCATCCGTTGTTTTTTTTTTTAACTAGGGAACCTCAAATGGATCACCCTTTATATATTTCCATATAGAAGAACCACATACTTCAATGGCGTTCCATCACATCTGATGCCAGAATAGTGCACATGGTAGCACAAAATAATAAACGAGGAAGACCGCCCAACTACCACAGCGCCCATGTCTCCATGTCTCACATCCTGATTGCTTACGCAATTGCCCATGTTAAACTAGCCGTCGCTCAGCAAACTATCGCCTCAGCCCGACCGTCGACCGAGAGCGCTGCAATTAGTTGTGAATTCCAATTATCTGATTTTTTTACTGATCGTAGTTGTGTCTATTGTTTGCCGCAACATGTAATTACGAAACACATAACTATACAACCGTGCAGTGGAAAATTCAGTTGTCCGCGCTTTCCAAAAAACTTCAAACGCGAACACCGATAATAATCATAACTGCCGCGCAGCCGTCACACATTAATGTCCAACGGCACACTCCGCTCTTGATCCGCTCGTAACGATACATTAAGGATGTGTTTTATATATTTTTACTTGCACAGTTTTTCGAATGCAGTGCTGAAGCCAGTGTTGTGGTATATTTTGAACAGTGGAACAAGGAGGTTTTCGGACTTCACTGGGGAACTGGAGGACCTGTCAATCTACGGTAACCTTTTGAATGTATCTCTGTCAAAAATATAGTAGTGATTTATAATATCTATCGAACGTTTCTAAAATACGTTTTTTAAAACATTTTCAGGACCCTATGTGGAATAACAAGTTTGCACACGTGCATGGACGTTTCCTACAGTTTTTTACATGCCTATTCGAGGTACAGATAGATATGTATGTATGCATCTCATAAGCGCGTGTGCGGCATGCAAAACCAAATCCAGCTCGACTCGAGCCAAATTTCATTTTTAGCAGTCATTGACTTCCTCAAGTGGACACGGGTTGGCGCGCAACACAATTTCCCATTTCAAAGCAAGCAAAAGTACGAAACCATTGTAATTGCGCTGAATCAAGATTTCGAAATTGCATGGTGGGAAACTGGTCAATGCTACACATGACGCACGATTATGTTGCATCATCGCAACTTCTCGTCTCAAATCGCCAAAAACTAAAAAAAAAAGCACGTTGTAATGAAATTAGGAACGAATCGATGTCTCTATTGCAAAAAATTACATGGACTTGGACTGCTGGTGTTGCGCGTAAAGCTTAGCCAGCCTGTCAGCCAGCTGGTCAGCAGCGCGCGCGTGGATGTCGTGTTGTGGCGATCAATTGCACCGACATGTGCATGGCTTATTCAACAGACCACTCAATTTCTACAAAGTCAACGTATGAAGGAGGAACAACGCCACATTCGGTTTCTTTTGTCGTGGCTTCAAACGCCGGAGTGCGCGCCAAGGTAATTCGAATCGAATACTAGACACGTTTAAACGGATTTGTTTTACCAACACTGCAATGCCAAGCACGCAGCAGACTTACGGCCGGACTCACTATTTGCAAAAATAACGGACACACACAGTCAGCCATACACTTGCCACAGCGGCCACGCTAGCATTGAGGCTTTCCGCTCCGATGCTCGGTCTGTACTTTTTGAGCTCAGCTATGCGCTTACACTTCATTTAGCATGGCAACTAACGCCGCACGTCGGGTTACAGAGGCACATTCATACATATGAACTATGTATAATATTAAGGAGATTATAGACATAAAGTGACAATATGACGAACGACATGGCGAAGATAAATGTGTATCCACAGCTATGGTGGCGAAGGTCTAAGAGAAGCGCTCTTTGGGAAATCGTTTAGAATTTATCGATTTGAACTCTGCAAATCCTAATAATTAGTGAAAGCGTTATGCTTTCCTTTGGTATTCGCCGCGCTGCACAGAGGTGCTACAGAGCGGTTGACCCTTTGCCCCACAAACGTCAACAGCAATGGCGACGACAGAGATGTAAATAACATGGATTGATACTTGTATTTATTGTTTTGTGGCACATTGATGTGGCAACTCCACTGCTACTTGCTTTGTTGTGCATTTTTTCGGACATAGCTGTGTACTACATTCGAGTGCTTCTTCCCGACTAAGCACGGCGGCGGCGACTTGAGTTTGATACCGAAGCGACAAGGCAGCAAATGCCTGTCAAGATGTTTGCATGTTGGACAACATGAAGCCGAAAGTAAAAGCGAAACATCTACAGCGTTTTGATGAAGAATTTGCGTGCTTGTAGATTTCTACTAAATTACACTAACCGATAATTGCTTTTAATCATATCGTATAATTTTCGACATTGCCAAAATGCAAAACTCCATTGACAAAGTGACAAACTCATACTTATTATCTTTATATCTAGGTATGTAACATATGCACGTCTCAGGGAAGTTTGGATTGAGCGGCAGCTTCGCAAAAATCAAGAAGTCAACCAAATAGAACGACATCCGTTCTTGTGACATTTATACTACCACCAATAGGGGTGTCCGTTGTGGGCTGAGAAGTTCAAAATGCTTTGTAAATAACAATGAGCCAAGGTAGAAATATGAAAACAGTGACACAATGTATTGCATTCGTAGAGTTGCCGATAGTTAAACAGTTAAACAAACACAAATTATCGGATGCCAACGTAAGTCGTGAGATGCCAGCCGCATGTTCGAAACGTTTTTTTAATTGTCATGGAATCGCATTAATCCGTGATTTCTGCAAATCACTTGTGTTGGGAAAACTCAGCGATTGTAATTGCTATTATCGAAGTCAAGGAGCGCAGCAGAAGCGGGTAAGTCTATAAAATCAGCTTTTTTGCGAAAACCATGATTAATGCCACACCTGTTATGGCGTAGATGACTCCGATTGACCCCTCATCATCGCAAATAAATCAGCAAACTACACTTTACATGTTTACAATGTCTTATGCACATTAAGAAATCTATTAAATCTATTTGAAATTTCCACAATAAAATCAACTCCCACTCCCAATACAATTAACTTCTAAATCACTTTACCATTTAGGTTTTAGAACCGATGACGTAAGATCTCTCAACGTGGTCGTACAAGCCTTGAGGACGATCCACGTGAAGGAAGTCTAAAAAGCGCATCAACACCAGAAATCATATCCAGAATACGTGATATGGTTTTGGAAAATTGTCGATTGACTGAGAGAGATTTAGTAGAGGCTCTACACATCTCATTAGGTGTGTGAGCCATATTTTAAGTGAAATTTTGGGTTTTAGAAAGCTGTGTAAACAATGGGTGCCGCATTCGCTAACAATGGGTGGGGTTTGTGCGTCGATTAATTACTATGAATAAGTATTGGGTCTATCAGCATGATCTTGAATCAAAGGAAGAGGCTAAAGAGTGGTGTGAACCTAATTGTTCGACTTCGAAACGAGTTCGTGTCCAGAAATCAGCCAAGAAGGTAATGGAATCATGTTTTTGGGATGCTAGAGGAATTTTGTTTGCGGATTACTTGCAAACTGGTAAAACAATTAATTCGCAATATTATTGCAACCTTTTTGACCAGTTGAAGGAAAAAATTCATGGAAAAAACCCGGTTTGCAGAAGAAAAAAAATCCTTTTTTATCAGAACAATGCACCGTGTCACAGGAGCATTTTGACAGTGGATAAAATTCATGAATTAAAGTTCGAATTATTATTATTTTTATTTTTTAAACTATTCGCTATTTGGTTAATGTTATCTTATAACATACAGCTAATAAATAAAATAAAAAAATAATAAAATAATAAAATACAGCAAAAAATACCAGCTAACTGCATGGCTGACTAGTGGCACTTGAGTTGGAAGTAGTTGTAAAGATATAACTACTTAGCATGTACGTACGTTAGTGTGTCTGAGTTAAGGAATGCAACAAGTTGGAAAACCCAAACATTGGCTCCAATAGTAGTTGCCTTAATAAAAAACAAAGTTTTTCTGCAATTTATCGTTTAAGTTGTCGGTTTTTATATCGTTTGCAGATTGTTTACAGATCGTTCGTCATCGGCTTCAACACAGCAAGAAAAGTTGAATGTATCCTTTCGCTTTGTGGTATAATCAAAGAAATATAAAAATTACAACAAGTGAAAAGAAACCAGAAGATACAGCTGACGACCACTGAGTAAGAGCGACGTCGTTAATGTCACTAGCTCGATGAACGATGCCTAAAAGAACACAGTAATACCCACTCCCTAGTTAATATGCAAAAATATGGTTGTGGTTTATAAAGCTCCGCTCATACACGTGCATACACATATATGTTTACATATCAAGTTTATTCCTGTGGGAATGTTTGCACAGTGTCTCAGTTTATATTTTCTACTTTGTACTTCCTTTTTCAAATTTTCAAATTTGTTTAAAGGGCAGATGAGCATATTTCCAATAATATGAACAAAGATTAACAATGATTTCATTCTTTGGAAAACTATGTGAAAAACACCAAATCTAAACTTCAGTTCAACAATTAAGTAAACTCCAACTATCGAACTAACACAACAGCAGTTTTAAAAAAATTTAGGATGATCTTGGAAAAAAACAACTCCAAAAAAATGATCTACTACTTTTAACTGCTTGTCGGTCAAATAGAGAAAATGAAAAAGCAAACCACAAAACATAAATACAAAAATACAGTTTAGTTTGCTGATAAATGCTAATTCAATAATCTTCTAGATGAAAAGTTCAGTGAAAAAGCGTGGTTAATGAAAGACCTGCGGTTAATACCCGAAATGTAACTAAAGTTATTCCAACTCGATAACCAATTTCTGCAATCTGCTGACTGTTCATTTTAACAATTCATTGTTTGGATATTACTATACATATATTATATATTCGTCATACTGAATCAAAAAATATGTACCATGTACGCCCTAAAAATAAATTTTGATAATGTATATTTTTTCTTTGTCCGAACCCTTTATTTAGTCACTGTAATTATGTATGTACTATATACATATATTATATGTATACATTGTATATGTTTTTTAAGCTCTTTTGCGGTTAAGAGAAAGCATAAAATATGAAGGTTGTAGCACAAACGAAGCCAAACAAACCGTCTTATCTCATCTCACATGGCGTGTGCTTGATACAAGACAATTTAATTTTGATGTATTGAAATTCATATCCATTCCTTTTCGAATAAGCTGTACATATATGTCACAATCCGACATTTCAAACATTTCAAATCAAAATCATCAGATACTACTGGACATTCCAGCCATTCCTATTATTTTGATATTGTGGACCTTGCGAACCCAAAATCCACCTGGAATTACTTCCAAAAATTGATTAAAAGAATTAAGGCTTTCAAACAATATTGAAACAGCCATTCATGGAGCTGACTCAAGAAAACAAAACTGTTTAGTCTTAATAATATTGATGTAGATGCCGCAACCTGAACTCAATTATGAACGGCGAAATGGGTTACTTGTTTCCAAAAGCTGATATTTGGACGATAACTTCCATGCATGGATGGGTTTTAGATTATATACTCTGGTAGTCATGGGCTTTTATTATTAAAAAATTGCTGTCATTCTTCTATGATAGATATTCGTTTTAAAAAACACAATTCCAAAATTCCTTACATCCCACAATTAGAAAAAATATTGTGTTGCTCTTGACTGAATTTATTAATGGACTGAATAAGACAAGACCAAGGGCGACACAATTTTTTTTTTCCAAATTGTACGATGTAAGGTATAACTGACACATATTCAATATTTCGGCCAAGACTAGATGAAAGCCAAACAAATAAAATAAAAAGGTTTGGACAGATCGCCATTGAGTGGTGGAAGGAACAAAACGCTGTGGCTAGACTACTTATTTGACTAGCCTTAGAGTCAATGCCCTCACCACAAACTCATAAAGAGAAAATTAGTATAGCACATACATGAATAATCTAAAAACTATGAAAAGAATAAGTAAACTTCGTCAACGGACGCTCGAGATATAAGTACAAGTATTTACACTAGAGTGGGTTGATTTGCAGGAAACCAAAAAAAGGAAAAATTACAAATGGGGGAAATATTTTACGGATTATACTGAACAAATTTGCTTAAGATATTCTGCAATTTTAAGATAAAGATTAATGGATAACATATTTATATCTATATCAGATTTTCGCAAAGTATTTTCCATTTTATGAATTATAAACTTCAATTTAAAATTCAAAGAGACCAGAAAAAAGTCATTTGTATGGGAGAAATATGTTATAGTTGTCCGATGTCCTTTATTTTCACTGTCATTCTTAAGTTCAGAGAACAGTTCTTCAAAGTTCCGTGCTCATAGCTTTTTAATGAAAGGCAAGCAATCGGAAAATCAAATAAATGAATTATTAGTTGTATGGGAGATATGTGATATAATTGTCCGATTTACATACAATACAACTATATAATAAATTTCATTTAGATATCTCAAAAACTGACGAATAAATTTTTATGATACCAAAAAATTAAACTTCACGTAAAATCGCTCGCTCGAAACCCGTTTTAGACTTATATTCCATTAGGCAAAGTTGTTCAGAATAAACCATAGAACATTTCCCGCATGTGCGATTTTATAGAAAACAAATCGACCCACTCTAATACAGACAAACATATGTACTACATAGGTTAGCAGACAGGTAGAGAGCGAACGCAATTAAAATAATTGTGGCAATTGCGCAAAGTGACATCGGGTTCACCGTACGGCGACCGTCCATAAAGAGGACAAAGCACATTGGGTCAAATGAGAAACAAGTCATATACACATACATGCCATACATATGTACGTACATATACACTAAGTATGGATGAACACATATGCGATACCGTTAGCTAATGCCAGCTGCGAGCACATAACTTCTTTCGTTGTTGGAATGAATATTTTTACACGATTGTTCCGCGATTAGTCGTGGCTGAAATGATATTAGATTACGCACGTTGCGGTACCGTTAACCAATTTACAGCGACTTTTAAATTACCAACTGTCTCGTTGGTGTCATAGCAACAATGTTTATCGAAGGCGTTTGGATTGATCTGATTTTTCTTATAGATTTGACAGCTATCATTTCATGTTCTGGTTAGAAACTAGCCAATACTCCTTCTTTCGGTAAAGTTTACCAAAACTTAAGTGACAGATAATTGCTAACCATTTTCCACATGTTGCCGATAAAGTTCACCACATATTTAGAAAAGGACTCTTGATGTAAATCAAATATCATATAATATACTAATATTTGAGGTTGTCGAGAGAGTTTATATTTAAGCACCCAAAAATAGTTATACCATAATATACACATATACATGTGCCTATTATCCACCACTTGCTACAAAGTCCAACACCTATGCGAATTGCATGATACCAAAGTAAATTTCACATTTCCACTTACGGAAGTTGGGTTACTATTACATAAGAAACATTAAAATCACACGGACCGTGTCGACTTGTGGTCGTTCATATACACACACACCCGCACTCCAAACACCTGTACATTTTATGTAACACACAAATTACCACATCGCCATAATTACGCGTATACTCAACGTATTATAATTATTTTTATTCACATTGTGGCGTATTCATCAATCATTTTCTGTGCTCTACCTAAATGCCATTTCAATAGCTCTTTTAGACAAACCATAAATTAGGGCGCTTAGTCGCAACCTATATCAGCAAATAGTACACCAGTAACTAGGATACATAGAAACTGTCCAGCAGGAGTCGTAATAGAAAAGCCGGCATGGGAGTGCCACTACTCAGCACTTGGGTTGTTGTGACATCATTAACGACGTCGGGTAGCTGTTACATCATTGTGGGGTTGCATATGGATACACATATGCAACGGGTTTTTCAATATGGACGCACCAAAAGTAGACGGATATGGAAAGCAAACGACGCCATATTTTTACCACAGGTTTGCCATCTCATCTTTGAAAGTTATACGTTCCAAGAACGAGTCGGAATTATTAAAATTTACTACCGAAATTCGGACTCAATGGCTTTAACTTTAAGAACGCTACGTCCAATTTATCGTCGTCAAAATCGTCCTCTCAGATCAACAATTGAGCACTTATTGGAAAAATTTGAATCCACAGGCACAGTACAAAATGTTTTCGTGCCAGTAAGACAAATAAGTGCTCGTAGTGTCGAGAATATTGCTACCATCGCATCTGAGGAAGATCTGAAATTTACCAAATCTGTCTCTTACACGACGTTCTCAAGCGTTGGACATCTCTGTGACGTCGTTGTGGCGAATTTTGAAAAAAGGTCTTGGCCTACATTTACAAGATCAAATTGTCCAAGAACTGAAGCCGCTTGACCACCAGATCGTCTATGTGTAAATTCTGAGCAACAACTTGGATCCGGATTTTCATCAAAAAATCAACTTGCGAGGCTCATTTCTGGTTGAATGGCTTCGTCAATAAGCAGAATATGCGTTATTCGTAGCAGCAATCAACTACTCCATGAGTCACCATTGCATCCGAAAAAAGTACGGTTTGTTGCTTCTTCCGTGATAATCACGACCAGGTACGTTACTGTGTAATTTCCTGAATTGGATATTATCCACTTGGACAATAAGTGGTTTCAACAGGACAGCGCCACACAGCGAATGTCACAATCGATTTATTGAAAACCTGTAGAACTATGTTAAGTCTATGGTCTATTGATTGATGAACTTCGTACGAATATTGAACATGAATATGTTATATTTTAGTAAAAAAAAACTTTTGTAGCGTTCTTATTGGGAAACCCTTTACCTTGACTGCCGAACTTGAGCATGAAATTACGTATACGGCGGGGGAGAGGAATTGGATGAGTTATTTTCCAATTTGTTTTTATACTATTTTTCGTCAGGACAAATAGTTTGCAAAGTATGCGGGGTTCACTCTACTGCAGGTGAAATAAATAATTCGTGTGTGGCATGCAAAGCAACAAGTGGCAATACGGTGAGTAGATAGGTATGTATGTATACATTATATTGATCAACTGGTAAATATTCATTTATAGCCCAGTGGTGTACATTGGTGTATAAGGTTACAGGAATACAACAAAACAATTTTGCTTGTATTTAATAAATAAAATAAATAAATAAAAATGGTGTTGGCAAAAAGAAGGAACAGCTAGCAAGTGAATGGTGATGACAACAAAAAAAGAAGAACAACTCACAGCTAATATAGGAATTTTTGTTTTTCAACATAACATCTTAACCAGGATAAACAAGTTTCTCTGCAAGCCAAGAACCACAAGGCACATAACAGTTTAGCAAAGAAATAAGCGAAAAACAAAAGAAGAGATCACTACTCGAAAACCGAGAAAAAAGTAGAAAAGGCAAAATGACATAACTTCTACCCAACTTTGGTGTGCATAAGAATATCACAGAAGAGGAGTAGGAAGCGAAATTTAAAATGGTTGCAAAAGCTGTGACGCAGCGACCACAAACTTTTCGTTCCTTCGTCTTTTTATATTCGCTCCTAGCAGATCGAAATCGTAGATATTTAGATTCCCATAAGTGTTTACAGCGTGAAATGGCGGCAAATGCCGGAGAATCGGAAAGAAATAACTCTTTCTATTTAACACAATTCACAAAAATGTCAGGGAAATTTAATTGATGTTGGTAAATGAGGGTAAAGTAGATGCAAGTGAAAAATATGTGTAAACAATAAGAACTCAATGGTATTACTCGCGGCACAAGATCTTTGGAAGTCAAAAAAGCAGGAGTTTAAAGCCGATGCTTAACACACCTACATACCTGTATGTTTGTATTGTAGATTCTTTGAGTGCAGTCGTGTTTGAAAAGTCAACGAAAAGGAAAGCTAAGACCATTTTATTGAGGCATTTGATGGAAATGTAAACAAACACGCACACATATACGCACAAGCATATAGAAAAAGCAAAGCAATATTGACGCTTAAATGCCTGTGTTACCATCGCCTATGTGTGTGCGTGTTCGGTATAGTTTAGTTTGTGTGGGGATAAGTGTGCTTGCACATACAATTTCAATGCATTGGCTTAGAAATACTTTTTTATGTTAGGTTTCTTGTTGGCAGAGGAAGAGAGTGCATGAGGAAAACACATGTGCAATTGCTGGCCGCAGCCATGGCATTTCTCGGCACTCACAATGGCGTTTGCGCAGAAGGGTAGCAGCGTAAGTGATAAAACTGCTTGTGCACATATGATTGCTGCATTTTTATTACCATTACTGTTCGCACTGCGGAAATGCGTACCCAGCAGCAATACACATACACATCCTACATAAATGAGGTAGTAAACAAAAGAAGTCGCTTTCGTGTAACTCGCTTCGTATTTGGCGAAGTCATTCAATTGTTCGGTATTTGTGGTGTTTTTGTGGCGGCTGCCAGCCAGCCTTTATGTGCACATTATACAAACGTACATACATACAAATGTAGATGCATGTGCATGGTTTGCGTATAATTGAATCACAACGAGGCATCCACAGTTGCGTGTTTTCCAGTGAATAAAAACATCTGTTTGATTTTACTGCAGTTTTGTTTTGATGCTTCTTCTTCAATTCTGCATGTATACATTTTTTGAAATACCCGGAAAAGGGTCACGACACATAAAAGAGATTTTGACTTGTGCTTTTAAAATAGAAATTTGCTTATGTATTAAGAAGTTCGCTTTATTTTCCTACTTAACTTCCCACATACTACATAACATTAGGTCTAGGTTTCCAACGATGAAAAATGCATATATGTTTTAGGTTTATCTAAGTTATATAATCATTCGGGAATGGCCCTAAGGGGTCGTTTCGTGTGACCCTCCGAAAAATCACCGATTTTCAAATTTTTTATAGTTTTAGTTTTGAAATTAAATTAAATCAGTCCGAATTGGAACTAGATATCTTCTAAACTCTTCCTTTGAGAGTGGAAACCGTTTTGAAAACCATCAGAAAAAGCGATTGGAGTCGCTATGTCCCCACTCTGTTCCCTTTCTACAAGAAACGCTGAGCGATCGTAATAATTTGAATTTGAGAGAATGTTTTTCCGTAATGCAATAAAAAAAATCGATTTCTCGAAAATTACACACTGAGAGATCCCTTAAACATATGTATGCTGAGGATCACAACTTTTAAAGGTTGATGAAACTTGGTTCACATGCTACCCGGTACCCAAGGAGGAATGGTATTGCAGATTAATCGAAAACCTATAAAATTCCATAACTAAACTCAACAATAACTGTTTATACTACAATATCTCCAAAGCATATCTCTCAATCTACTGGACCGATTTCAACCAAATCGGGTAAGTAATATATATATTCTGACATTCCTACATTACGTAGTGAAAGCAGATGAAAACCTCGCCCACTTCCCATAAAACGCGATTTTAAATTCCAACTGATCCCTACAAATCAGGAACCAATAAACGTATGCGAATTCAATTTTTGCACGAATAATGCCTCTGAAGTGTGCCAGCTCATACGCAAAAAATCGATGAGATCGGACCAAAACTATTCAAGTCCCCATATACCGAACACGTGGACTCCAGTTCCTGTCCAGAACTGTCCTACTGGGAACTTTTTATCAATCTGTGCGATATTTTAGAAATTAGGAGAGAGTCCTTTCCTTATATTTTGGTTCTGTATGTCATAATGTGTTGAGTCGGATGAAGCCTTCTGCTAGATGTTAACTTAATATACGGATTTTCAAACTTTCAGGTGACTTTAAACCGCAAAAATCGGTAGACATGTTTTTCTAATAACAGTGCATCTTTGTGCCTAAAATTGATCAAAATTAGCTCAAATTGGCCTAACAAACTGTATGCAGCTGAAGATATTTCCCCGGCTTTGATCGTGGCAAGTTGCAAGAGTATGAACTTAACTTTTCCTTACTTGTTTTATTTGGATGTGTAAATAAATAATAACTATTTTTTGTAAATGGAGAAAAAGTCAAACTGTTTAGTCTTTCCGAATAAACATAAATATGTATCGCAATAAAAATGAAATGGCCAATTGGCTTCATTAGCTCCCAAATTTTATCTTTGTTTATTTCTTTTTGAACAGAATGCCGGGTTTGGACCATTTACTCGACATAACCCCCACAAAAAGGACTTTAACGGAACCAAATCACAATTGTAAACTTTTCTGGCTGCAAGTGAGTTTAACTTATAATTTTGGAATTTTGCTTATTTACGTACCCATGAAGCCATAAATAAACGGCATCGCTAAAGATTACCTCACACTAAAAATATAAATGTAACTTTGGCGCAAAGTCTGCCAACTTGGAAATATATTTCCCATGGTAATTGCCAAAACACATAACTACATATATACTACTATACATAAATGTGGTCCACCAGAAAAATACCTCCAAAAAACCCCCAGTATATAAATGTACATTTGTATATGTATACTCGTATATACATACATACACTAATAAGTTTGTGAAACCCTAAATTATATAAAAGAAATATAATTTTTCAAATTTGCGTATAATTGTACATATACTCGTACATACAACCACATATTTTTGTGTATACACATACAAATATCCACGAACACGCATCTGTGGCCACTCATCTCGTAATTAAAGACACAAAATTATTATAAGTTTTTTCTTCAAGGTCTTTAGCCCGTCAACACGACAGTGGATGATACATACTTAACTATGGATAGAAGAATGACCGTGGATGGAGAAATATTTTTTATTATTATTATTTTTTTTTTTTTTTTGCGTTGGCCACTGATCATTCGTTTTTCGGCACAATTAAATGAGATAGTGCGCGAAAGAATAGAAGCTGATAAAGCGGACTTGAAAGATATAAGGACAAATCATTGGCACCCCGAACCAAAACAAATTTTCTATTTCACCAAATATATACATACATCTTTGTAAATTCAAATACAATTGTAACCAAATGATGTAACTAAAATCAGACCCAAAAAACTAAAACAAAATGTCATATACCATACAAAGGTATCTATGCGTACATACATTCATATGTACTATATATCACAGGACGAGTAGCGCACATTGAAGTACATACTCACGTATGTATGTATGTAAATATATGAGCAAGCCAAACATGAACATTTGCTGAACAAGCACGATTTTTCTGGTACACTGTACCAGGGCCGGTGACGTGATCGACCAAATGATCTGAACAAATGGAATGAAAGCGTACGGATCTCTAATTGGAAAAGAAGCAAGTAAGTTCCAATGTAGTTTACCATTAATTTCGTCTCTTTAAGCTTCGCTCTGTTCAGCTGCAGTTTTTTTTTTTTTTTTTGAGTTTTTGCTTTCGCAGCGAGGATTGCAGAAGACAGATATGTTCTCAGCGGAACAAGAATAGCAAGTACCTAAACACGTATGTATGTTTGTGTGGATACAGTTCTTACACTACATGCAAACCACAACTCGCACTCGTACACTTACACAAATATCAATTTACGGAGCGATGAATACCAACACAGCTGTACAAATTTATTGGATTGTATTTTCTTTCTTCTTCGCCTTTTCTATTCTGAGTGGACGGTTGGCATTCTACACACTGTAAATGTGTGATGGCATCACATGCAATGGCTCCAACACATACATATGTATGTATGTACTGCAACTTTGTTCTTCAGATACAGAAGGCACTTGTGTTGTTGTTTAAGTTGTTTTTGTATGCGGGTTTTGTTGTTTGCTTTTCTCTTTTTTCAATTCACTCTTTAAGATCTGGACCTGCACCGGTTCTTTGCCATTGCCAAAAATATGCTACACATTACACAAACACATAATGTTGATTTCAAAACGATATACAAAAATGTCTCGAATCTAGCTTTCTTTAAGAATTGTATCTACTTATTCACGTGTATTAAGTAAAATAATCACAAATTTACTCTCATCTTTTTTTACACAAATTTATTATTCACTTAGATTTGAAACGGCACTGATCAATCCCGTACAATTGCTTTGATTTTGAGATTTTTTAACGAAAGTACGACAAACTAAAGAATCAAACGATCAAAATTAAAATATGCCGCTTCCCGGCATTTTCCTCCCCTCAAAAATAAAGTAACAAACGCGTCGCGTTTCCAGCGCTTCGGTAACGTTTCGTGTGAAGAGTTCGCGTGCTACTAAAGTATCTATACAAGGCGCAGATACATTTTTGTTCGTTTGCTGGTATTGCACGAACAATTCGCGCACACACAACCAATCGTACATGAATGACCAGACAACAAACACACCACCACAAACGCATAACACTTCTCGCCAGGCAGCTGCTGGGGCACGAAACTCGGGTGAAGACAACTCGTAAAGTTTTCCAACTCATACGCTGAACACAATGGTTGCGACAGACGACAACCGACAACTGTCAAATATTAAAATACACACGTTCTTATGGACACTGTTATTTTGTCAGCTGCACGACTATGCGACGGTAGGCCGACAGTTGTCGTTCTCGCTAACTTCGAAATTTTCCTATATTTGCCTGCGACAGTAGGACGACAGTAGAATGGAAGATAGAGAGATGAGGAAGAGTGGTGATGCCACTAATATGTAAAATGTAAAATTATTCACAGCTCTTACAAACTTGAAGTTATTTTACAAATAAAAGCATAAAATAGCTCTATTATAGCTCTGTTATATCATTTGTAATAACAATTGATAATTTAAAACAAAACTATATACCTATTTACTTATTTTTTGCATAAAAACTTTCCCTTTGAACAAAATATTAAAATTTCATTGAAGTGCAAGGTATTAGTATGGCCACAACGAAATTGTGTACATGCAAAATGGAGAGCTGTGTTGTCCTGTGTACATGCGTTCAGGTAGTAGGATGCACAACGCCGTTTTCAGTTCACTGTCGTGATGCAATGTTGTGTCGCAACCATTGTGTTCAGCGTATCATTGGCACAGTGTAGAAGTGTAAATACGATGGAATCGGCTGCAAAATGAATCTGGTAAATGTTGCCGCAACATGTTGCTAATAGCGGTAAAGTCGTGAAACAAATTCGCTTTTAACTCACCACCAAAGTATTCAACATTGCCACTTCCTTTCAGCATCATATTCCGGCAAGGTCTTTTATTCAACAACCAGTAAGTTAATTGTGTTCGTTGCTTTTGTCTTCACTAAGCTAAATTTAATTATAATCATTAAGGCATGTGTTCATCAGTATAATGAAGCTTCGACTTGCAACCCACGAAATTGTTTATAATGGTGCCAACTTCAAATTCTAAACATTTCATGTATTTCTATTGAATAAAGCTTTTGATATTACTATATGGTCTACCAAAAAGTTCCATAAGTGTAGAGCACATTGTTTTTATAACATAAGAAATATTCGTCACCATGAAAATAACGAATCAAAACTTTTTTACTATAGCAGTTTTTCACAGTCCACGCGCTCTACCGAGTATTTATATAGGGTGATCGAAGTAGAGGTACTTTTTTCAATAGCCTTTTTTTGATAGATCACGCGTGAGTCGTGTCACGCTGTCATGTTATTTTTGATCAGTGTTGCTTGTCATTTAATCATGGAAAGATTTTACAACGTTTACATATCGGTCAACTTTATTGTGAAAATTATTATTGTAAAGAATCTGTTTCGGGCACTTCGCTCAACTTATGACTGACATAATCGGCCTTCTGATCGTACTATTCGCAACACCATCATCCATCTTGAGACCCAGCATTTATTATTGGATAATATTCAACGGAATAGCCCAAGTTCAGCACGCAGTGAAGAAAATATACATAGCGCCGTGGTTGAGTGTACACGAAGTCGGTGGAGAGTCCATTCGGCGCCGTTCGCAGCAACTTGGACTGAAGTATGGAACGACTTGCCGCATTTTATCTCGATATCTCAAATTGAAAACGAACAAAAAATACAGCTTGTGCAAGAGCTAAAGCTATTCGACCTTCTCAAGCGACATTGCTTTGCTCTAGGGGCTCTCGAAAAGTTCTAAGAAAAGAAAAGTTTTCGAGCCAAATTTTGTCCACGATGAGGCCCATTTCTGGCTCAATGGACAAAATTACTGCATTTGGATTGAAGATAACCTGAAGAGACCATTTCATTCAGAAACGGTTTGGTGTGATTTGTGAGCCGGTGGAATCATCGGTCCATATTTCCTCAAAAACAATGCCAGTGAGAACGTCAAACCGTCAATGGCGTCTGTACCGCGTCTCAGCGACATTTAGTTTTAATTAGACGGCGCCACTTCCCACACATCGCATCAATCAATGAATTTATTGAGAGAACACCTCATAATTTCACGATTTGAGCCAGTCAATTGACTTTTTCATGTGAAAATATGTAAAGTCTTAAGTCTATGCGGACAATCCCGCTTCAATTCAGGCCTTGGAGCAAAACATCACGCGTATCATTCGCTAGTTACCAGTCGAAATGCTGGAACGAGGCATCGAAAATTCGACTCAACGGATGAACCATCTGAGACTTAGCCATTTGAAAGATGTAATCTTCAAAAAATAATTGCTAAAGAATGTTTTTTCGAATTTTTTTTACCTTATAATTATTTTATAGAAAATATTATGTTAAGAGTTCAGATGTCACATCGACTTAATCATTCAAGGAAACAAGGATCCGTTAATTACCACATTGCACGCGACTTATATATGTAGACATATACTTTTTCAAATCAAAAATTGAGAATTGCCGCCTTTGCGTCCTATTCCTATTTAGACCTATTGATACAGTGTACGCAGCACGACTTGTTGAGTAGACGGAAAGAAAAAGTTGCCTTCTGTTGTTGCCTCGCTCTCAACTGGCTAAGTTGCTTGATGTACTTTTATGTTCACTTTCTATTCTACATTATGTTCTCTGTGTACGCGCAAGTAGCGAAAATGACAACGGCATAATCGTAAGCTTTTATTCATACTTGTATGATGGTTGCTATCATTTGTGCGCGGCTAGCGGCTAGCATCAACGCTGCAGAGGGCAGAACTTGAAAGTTACATTTTACTCAAATGCAGACAACTTACTGTGTTTTCTTCTTGCAACATCAGAGGTTTACCAAGCAAGGTATACGAACACGAGAAAACGGAATTAACAAAAAAAAGAGAAAACTTCTAGCCATTGCGGCAATACTCATAGAAACCGTTAAGCATGTCTCCGTTGTATTATAAACGGAAATTGAATAAATTTAAATTGAGGACAACCTTGCCCAAATGGCTTGAAAGTTGTTTCAGCAAATGGCAACAACTAAAAAAGAACCGGCAACAGAGTCGTTACGCTGCAGCATGCAATTGACTTCTGGCCACTCGCCTGTGATTGCGATTGCGATCTACGTGTGCTCAGGTAGCGTTAGACTGGCTCGGACCGATCGTCGCGGTGAATGGGCTACTTTCGAAACAAAGCCGTCTGCAAGTCCACTCTATTATATCCGAGTATTGTTGAACATGGAGACATAAGCATTAGATTACAACCATAATCAGTCACAACTCAACAAATATTGTTTTCAGTATTGATAATCAGCAAACAACGACAGGACTAAAGATGCAGCTTGACAGCCACTAACAACTTAGGCAGTTAGCTGAAAGGAATTTATTCAGGATAATGTAAAAGTTAGTCTGTCCATCATTGTCACACACACGCACACATACAGTGTAAGAGTTTATTTTATAAGTAGATGGATATGTCACTTCCGCTAATTACGTCAGAAACCCCCAAATTCCTAATAGCCAGTAAAGCCAATACATTTTAATATGCAACGTGGGTGGGTGGTGAAAGCTTACAACAAACAATTGTCTTCAATTTTTGCTTCTGTTAATGCAGCTGATGCGCCTGTCAACTTGAGGACTTTTACAGTTAACGTCGGATGACAGCAAACCAAAAAGGCAACAAATATACCAAACGGTAACGATCAGAGGCTTTATCAGCATTGATATTGCCGCACACCGTTTGGCGAGTGCAACAAACATACATACAAGCAGCAAGTCGAAGCGTGGCCACTGTTCGTGAATCTGCTATAATTTTCAATCACCGCTTGCATTTCTGACTTTAAGTTGTGACCTTATTTCCTCCAACATGCAACAAAAGTAAGACAGCCAGACGACCAACGGCGCAGTGCCGAAAGTAGAAGGGAAACTAGACGATGATGACTGCTGTGCTTGTGCAGCGTTCGTTTGATATTTTCCTCAGAATGAAACCATAACGGCTGAGCACACCGATTCAACGTATCGTGCAATACATACGAAAAACAACAGCTAGGAGTTCACGCACGCTTCTTCAGTGCCGTTATAAATACTCTGCAGCTCAATGAGACCGTGGCTCCGAAAGTGCCACTGACATGGCAGTGAGCGACACACCATGTGGATGGGCTCCTTTGCAGGATTGTCATTGAATTACAAAAAAAAAAAACAAACACACACATTTGCTGTATTCTTATCTATATACACGGAGTTTGTCCGGAAAGTAATAGGGCTGAGTTGATTCAAAAAAAAAAAAAAAAATTGAACCAATTGTTACAATTATTTAAAAAAAAAGGGCTCCTTCTGCGCCGATGCAGCGCTGCCAGCGCGTTTTCCAAGCACTGATGGCGTCACGGAAGGCATTCTCCGGAATAGCCTTGAGAGGCGTGGTGCATGCTGCTTGGATCTCCTCTGTCGTCTTGCCTTTTCAGGCAAGGAAAAAAACAAAAGTCTGGGGGGGTCCACATCTGGGCTCAAGGGCGGCTGCGGAAGTGTTGGGATGTCGGCCTTGGTTAGGTAACTGTTCACAAGAAAGGCTGTACGAGCCGGGGCGTTGCCATGGTGCGACTTCCAATCAGCTGCGATGTCTTGTCGGATCCGTTTGAAACTTTGTTTGAGTCTCTTGAGGACTTCCCCATAAAACTTGGCGTTGACGGTTTGTCCAGGAAGAACAAACTTATGTTGAGCGATGCCTTTGATGTCAAAAAAGACAATAAGCATCGTTTTCACTTGGGAAATTTGCTTATTCTACCAGTCTTCATAAGTGACTTCTTCCTGGCCCTCCAAAAAGGCCACCGAAACACACCACTTCTTGCTAAAGCAACAATTGGCTAAGCCTGCTTGATCATATCAAACGTCTCTGTCGCAGATTTACCGAGTTTCACACAGAATTTTTGGCTTGCACCACGTCACACGAAAATATTTGTCCTGACTCTCCAGGTGTTCGGAGAAACTGCCAGCCGCTCGTTCGTTACTAGTAACGCCCTCTACCGAATCCAGTCGGTGCGTCCACGCTCCGAAGTACAGACGCGGCGGAAGAAAATCAGTCCTATTACTTTCCGGACAAACCCTGTATCTATACGCATGTGTGAAGACAACATCACATAGACAGCTACATATCTATGTGATGTTGTCTTCATATACTATATAGCCATAAAAATAGTTATTTTCGCTAGTTTACGAGTAAATCCAGACTAGGGGCACGAGCTCACTCACAGCAAACGAACTCAGTTTATTTATTTTATGTGAACTTTGATATTCTTGGTCATTCAAAACTAGAACAATGAATAACATTTGACCCAGTGCACCAGATTTGCTGGCTTCTGGAGAAATAAATTAAACAAAAATAGAAATTGCCGCACTTAGTGCATACTGAGTGAGTTAGAAGCTGCCAAACGCCGCAGTGCCGACATCCGACATCCTTAGCAACACCTCGACATTGTTGCTGTGAAATATGGTGCGATGTGGCACGGTGTGGTGTTTGCTGAGATGTCTATCTCTTTTGATTTATGCACATCTCTTCCGCTATTTACCATTTCGATGTTGTTCGCCAAACGCTACCATCAAGGCAGCAGCAGCAAGTCGTGGTGCAATTGCGTGTTTTCTCTGCACATACATATCTACATGCATTTACATACATAGATGGGCGAACAGCGAAGACGAGTCAAAACGAAAGCAAAAAACACAGAAGCAAGCGCTACAGCATTACTTAGCAATTGCACTAATGTACACAGCGTCAAAGTCAAAGTTGAAACACGCGAATGTCGCCGCGCATGCGCGTTTTGATTTCAAAAAGTTTTCCCAACTGCCAAGATGCGATTTCCTTTTACATACCACAGCCGCAAACCACCAAAGTTGGTTTTACACAAATACCACACTTTGTTTTTGCAGTCTCTACACACATACATATGTATGATGGCATTAAACTTCAACTCTAGTTATTGATTATTTCTCTTATAAACAGAATATTGATGGCGATAGTTGAAGTGTGAAGTTGAAGTCGAGCGGAGGATGCTCACGGTTGCAGCAACGAACCGCATGGGAAGGAGTGCCAGAGAAACATTATGGATTACTGCGGGCATCTACTTCGTCTTGGGTTCGACGCAGCGAATATTTTAATTGAATACGTGTAGGAAACAGTGTGCGACCACCCACGCAAACTCTCGCAAACAATAGTGAGAGCTTGCGTTGAGTTCTGACATTGGCGAGGCAACTTGACTTGTGACTTTACGCGCTTCGCTTTTTATATAAGAGAAAATTTTGCACTGCAATTCCAAAAGCCTACTTTATGTTTTCTTCCTCGCCTAGTGATATGATACATAACCAATAACGAACACTTATGACTAACGCACATAAAAATTTGTATGCGCATGAAAAGGAACTATGTACTAAAGAGAAATTGGATAGCACTATGGTGCGAAAAGCCATCCACAGCTCACTAATGAGGCTGCGTTACCGAACGCGTGAAAGACTGCTTGGCTTTACAGTAGTCATTTTCATTTGTATATACATACATATTGTTTGTTAACGATTAGGAAAGCAAAGACACTCTGGAGCAGAACATTAAATAATCTTTCAACTTTTAGGAAAAATAGTTATTTAAAACACTTCGAGATAGTGTTCGGCAGGATTGTAAACCAAAATACAGTCAAACAAATCTATTGACCGATTTGTTGTTGTCCATCCCAATATACAATATATAACAGCCGTTAATTGAATAGATCATGTGGTGTGGGAGTTGTCGTTATATACATATATGTAATATACTATACATTATATAGTCCGCTTCAGGTGATTGCAAGTGTATACAAAAGATTAACAAGCAATTTTTTGGACATATTTACATGGATTTACAGGCTTTAAAAAATCGATTTTTTTATTGTCTTATTAATTTCTACAACACATCTAGAATATTGTCCTAAAATTTCAAGTTGATCCAAGTAATAGTTTCGGAGACACCGCCTTGAGAACTTGTACCCTCGAGGCTAGCTAGGCTAAGTCTTTAAACGCCTTTTTCTCGAAACTGTGTTTTTGAGGTTGGTTGGTAAAATTTCTCGAGTACTACTCAACCGATCTTCATGGAATTTTACACAGGTCTTTGAGATAGATGAATTCTTTAAGACTTGGGCGAAGGATTTTTTTCGATTACAACTATTTGAAAAAAAAAACTCGAGAAATTTTCACTGGTATTTCCATTTTTTTCGTAAAAATTTCAGCCAAAAATCCAATTTGCAGTTTTTTTTTCTCTTCGTCCAAGTTCCTAATTAACGTTATAACTAAAACACGTAGTTTTTCTTCAGTTTACATGATCCGGCGTTATCCGGCGCATCTTTTTTCAGAGGTATCACCGGAAATGGCATCGCAATGGCTATGTTTAAGATATTTTTCCAAAAATTTCAGACTTTCTTTGTTAATAGTGTATGTCTGTAACAATAAAAATTCTAATAAAATATTTTTAATATGAGAAAAAAATTGTCGAAAAAATCCGTTTTCTCCCCGAGGAAACCCATGTAACAACATAAGGCAGCTTTTAGGCCTCTTTTGAAAAAATTCGATGTTTTCGAATATGGGTTTCCAAACGAGTTCCAGATACGTTGAATAGGATTAATGTCTGGTGATTGCGATGACGATACAATGTGTATTTTAGAACGTTATTCTGTTGAAAGTGGATTTTGGAACATTTAGGCAGTACATTACAAGTCTGGTAAAACCGCGCCAAATTAAATTCAAAATTATTTTATTTTAATTAACTTTAAATTATACAAGAAAAAACGTTAACTTCGGTTGCACCGAAGCTAAATACCCTTCACAGATGCATTTCTGTTAGTAGCTATGTATGTGTTCAGTTTGTATGGAAGCTACATGCTATAGTTAACCGATCTGAACAATTTCTTCGGAGATTACGTTGTTGCCTTAAAAAATAATCTTTACCAAATTTCGTGAATATATCTTGTCAAATGTGAAAGTTGTCCATACAAGAACTTGACTCCGATCGCTCAGTTTGTATGGCAGCTATATGCTATAGTTAACCGATCTAAACAATTTCTTCGGAGATTACATTGTTGCCTTAGAAAATAATATATACGGACAGACAGACGGACATGGTTAAATCTATTGAGCTCGACATACTGATCATTTATATATATACATTATAGAGTCTCCGACGATTCCTTCTGGGTGTTACAAACTTTGTGACAAACTTAATATACCCGGTTCAGGGTATAAATATTTTAGCATATATACGAATCAAAATCTTGTGCCACTTATGTGTGCATGGCTGTATATGTGTATATTCTATCGGCCACTACGTACATACATATTTCAAGATATTGGATGTATATGTATTTGCTATGTAAACGTGATTATTTACCATCAATAATCTCAACGACGTTCGCATAGCTGAGCATCAAACCAATACAACAACTCTTCGGTTCCCAAGGAAATGCGCAGAATTCTTCCATTCCATTTTCCATTGAAAAATGTGCATCGCATTGGTTAAATCAAGCCAAACAGGCGTCGAAGAAAGTCATCCATCGGCGCATAGTGACAAACTGGCAACTTCAATAGCTAAACTTACTGCAGTGTTAATGCCCTTATATGTGACCAGAAGAACAACAAAGAAGCCTCAAGAGACATTGCAGAAAATGTACAGCTAACAATCAAATGAAATATGCATTTCTTCGGAACGAAAACTAACAAAGCAATGCGGATAATCTCGATGAGTGAACATGACAATTTGGATCGTGCTTTCTAAAAGTACGGTAGCAATTACTAGAAATACTAGAATAAATGAAATAAACTTTTTTCAAAATCAAATTTTTGCACTATTTGTCCCAATTCGGTTTAGTTCGTTTTTTTTTTTCTTTCTCTATGGATTGGAAAAAGTTTCAAATAAATAACATACTTTTTCTTCTTCTTTACTGGCGTAGACACCACTTACGCGGTTATAGCCCAGTTAACAACAGCGCGCCAGTCGTTTATTCATTTAGCAATTTCACACCAATTCAACATACCAAGTGCGGATTGGAGGTCTTCCTCTTTTTCTGCTTCCCCCGGTTTCCGGAGGGATGGAGTCGCATGTAGAAGTTCACGGAAATGAGGAAAGTTCTCCGAGCATCATTCACTTGGGAATGGCCAAAAACGATTATTTTACATATGGCTCAAGCAGCTCACGACTTTCTGCCTTAGACCAAGTATCCTCTGGGTAGCCAAAGAATATCCGAGCTAAAGTTAGAAGGCGAACCATTCCTCCCCAGGGTTGTGCACTGTGTTTGGGACCCACCACGTAAAAAACGCCCCCAATAACATACATAAACCACAAATTTTCGGTGGTTTGATGTCAGAGGACTGTGGCGACCATTTCATTACATCTTTTCACCACAACTTTTCTTATGTGTCGAGATCATTTCCTCGCTGGAACGTCCACACAAGCGGCTTTCCTTCACCGACATACGGCAAAATGGTGTTCTGAAATATTTTGTCATAGGAGTCACCAGGAATGTTTTCTTTGATCCTTTGGTTTTAATATAGATTTCGGCTGGTACTCGGCATTGGGTGAACCACTTACATATCGACGCGATCGCTTTAGCCATATATATGTATAACAAACTTCGATTTGTCTAACTACAAAATATTGCGAAATTTTGTCGAAGATCAATTTAAATATTTTCTAGCGAATCAAAGTCCTTGTTCAACATGTGTTTTAGGCAGTAACGACACTGTTTATAGACTGTGGGTGATCAGGTTATGCTCACGCAAACGCCGGCATATAATTTTAAAACTTCTAGGTATGTTTAAGACGTCTTCCACCTCTGTAGCAACAGCAAATGGAAACTTCCTTGAGTATCTGCCAATGGAATTGACTTCTCTCACTGACATGCTCGCTTTCTCTCACTTTTTTATTACTTAGTTGGTACCTGATAGCATTATGTACCATAGTGGGTGAGCAATTAATAATATTTTAGACATCGGCGTAAATTTTAACCTCAAAAATATTTTTTTTTTTGTATTAAAATGTTTTATTTTTCGACATTGCTAAATGAAGATCAGTAAAATTTTAATACTAAAAACAAAAATTTCAATTTATTTTCTAATTCTAACAAAGATTTTCAGAGAATTTTTTTTTTCGAACACCATTTTCTCGCACTACTAAGATTTTGACTAACTAAAAAAGTTTTGCAAATAAAAAGTGTCAAAATTGTTGCTATAATAAGCTAAGCTAAGCGAGACCAGTCATTTCAGGTGTCCATTTGGATTTCTGACTCTAATGGATTTTAAAGTTCATTCCAAAGAATAACGATGTAATACAAAAGTTTAGACACATAAACACAACGAGTGCACTGCACTACTAAGAATTTGACCGTAACTGTGTTGTAGAGAAAAACTTTTACCTGAAGCAAATGTTGTTAGTAAACGAAAAATTCGAGTATCCGACAATTAATAACAATTATAAATATGTATTAATTATTTCCCATAATCCATAAGTACACATAGTGCATATCCATACGCATAGCATAGACTCGACTGGCGCTCTGACGAACTGCCTACTGGCTGAAAGGCTCGCAGCGGGGTCCACTTTCCATTTTTTACAAATGAAATCTTGGATTTCACTTTTTGTTGGACAAAACAATAAATAATGTTTGGAAATAAAACATGAAATCTTCAAAGTCTTCGGTATTATATTGTTAACATTTCTATGTATATAATATATACATATATGTATGTTTATACAAAAATTATAACAAAACTTGCAACAAAACAATCGCATTTGGAACAATGAAAAATTGTAATTACGAATATGCGGGACACACAAAGCTTGGTTATTGCAACATCTCAATGAGCGCTCGAAAGCCGCGAGGCCCTTGCGCAGCCGCTGCACGCCAACACCTTAGGCAAGCCAGCGGTCAAATGAGCAAACAACCAGCTAACCTAACTAACAAATGAGTTCCGCCCTTCGGAGCAGATATTCGACCACCAAACGTGCAACAACAAGCAAAACAAAAAAGAAAGCTCTGGAGCATTAAGGCCATTTGGCTTGTGCGGATGTAGAAAATCGATGCCAAAGCAAAAGGCCAAACTTTTCAAGTACTCGAGTGTACGCATAAATCTATGTACGCATAGCTACAGTACATATGTATATGTGTACGTATGTAACGAAATCCGTA